>JAMPIV010009358.1:0-80000 GCA_024509875.1 Oreohelix idahoensis | reverse complement strand
ACGCAGGCGTTATATACCGCATCTTCGGTCTTCGTTGTAAGTTTGGAGTTTCCCCAAACACGCGCCGTGAGGGGGTAAAGGTAGCTGCATCTTTGCCAATGCGGCTGTCAATTTCTGTGTCCAAAGAGACTTTGTCGTTTATGGTAGACCCTAGGTATGTAAAGTGGTGCACCACTGCCAATTCATAGTTATCGATAGTGATAACTGGTGCAACATCCACATTCTGACTCACCACGTTACTATAAAGTCACGTACTATACATCATTGCAACGGCTTAAGGGACACTTTAAAACTGGGGTCGACAACCAGTCCATCTTAATCTACTGGTATCCAATGCATAATTTGGTGGTGGCGGAAGGGACAAAACAAGAATTTTTAATGTAAGTAAATTTCAGACTCAAACCGGCACTTAAAAGCGTGGTGTTCCCCAGATTTAAAGATACTTTTATCATTATTCCAAGTTAAAAACCACAAACTAGCTTATTTACATTCAATTTATTCGTTTGAAAACTGCAGCAGAGGTCCTAATGGCAGATGAAAGCACCGAGGGACAAGTTGCTTTCTTTATAGACGCACTTTAAGTAATTGCAACCATGAAGAGCCAGAATAATACAGACCTGGATGACTGTGGTGGATTTAGATGTTATGAAATGTTGTTGTTATGTATTTGATATTGTACTGAATGAGGTCAGCTGTGAAGGCCCCTGAATATAACAATTATTAGGGTGAGTTTTCAGGGTGCCTTTCTGCTACCACCTTATGATCTCATTCAGGCTTATTCTTGACTAGTATGTATGATAACTACGTTTAGTGTCTAGGGTTATGAACATATGGTGTGATGGTAATGTAATATTAAACACACACACATAAACAAATGTTAATGTCTACGATCAAAGGAACTAACACCGTGTGGTAAAGTTTGGTATTTAACTAATTTTTTACAATTTTATTTTGTCCTGAACCTAGTATTCTTCTGGTCAGGACTTTCAACTCAAATAAAATCAATTTATATACATATATATAATGTAATCGCATAAAAGGGACAATCTGTCCTAATACGTATTTTAAAATCTAATAACGGTGTTAAATATTTCTATTACTACTATTAAACTAGCCTTGGATGGTGGGTCGGGATTCTATAATCACTCCCATGTCTTTATTTCACAACTTTTAATGCTAAGTTCTGGGGTGGAAATAGTGTTATTTATTTCAATCAGGGAAACCCTACTCTGCGTTGATGAAAAGTCATGTGCCAGAATATATACTCATTTAGCACATGAAGTCGCTGTCAGTTGTCACTCCGGCCAACGGCCACTGTTGTACTTGTCCAAAAGTAATAGGGTAGGCAGCGTGTACCTCTATCACTACTGGAATACAAAGTCTTCTCCAATTCACCACTCAGAAATCTGGCACTGGGCTAGTGCCAGACAAAAAAACCCTGTAACATGAAATTATGTTTCCTTGTTTACATCAGGTTTAAACTACTATTTCCACAAATTATAATACATGCAAAACACAAGACCTGGGTCAGATCTAGCTGACCAACCCAATTCATCCACATACCAAGGTGTACCAGTTTTTTCACATTCCTCTCCTCTAATGGCTGCACTGCATCTGGAATATTATTATTAATCTCTTTTTTTTCCATACAACAAGGTGGGTGATATGTTTCCACCTGACCACCTAAGAAAAACATTTGTGTTATACATCTCTGGTAGTTTGTTTTAAGATAAACCAACCTCAAGGCCCTGCAGAAGTCAGTTAGGGACCTCGACTATGTACTTACTGTCGTAATATTTATCATTTGGCAGTATTGCTCACTCACATTTTTTAAATAAAATATAAATAATTTCTGTCTTACCACGAATTCAATGAATAAACAAGGAACGATGACCATGGCACAGATTCAGTTTTGCTGCCGGCTGGACTGTGAATTTTTATGTGTTTACTTTAATTTTTAATTACTATTCACACTTTAGTACATCGTCCTGGCTGATGGACAGTCTTTCTGCAAATGGCGACAAGCCTTCTAAGTTTTCAGTAATATAAAATGTGTTGGCCAATGAGATCGGACGTCCTTCAATTTCGATTTGAATTTGAAAAATAAAGCCAAAATTACAGCCCAATTTCGGAGTACATCTGTCTGTCGGTCCGTCCGATCTTAGCATTAGTTAAAAATAGACTTGCCTTTTGGCCTAATACAATTTCCTCTCTCTCCTAACGTTCCCCACTTCGGACTTTGACCCTCCCTTTTCTGCCTCTTTTCAACAACGCGTGCAAAAATTTGTCACCGTTAGTGAATGCAAGAACGAGAGTCTGTCCGACTGTCCGTATGAACCTATACAGTATTTTGTCAATATCTGGAGGAATTTGTATTTTAAAACATATTATTACTCAGGAGAAGATATTCTATCTAACTAACTAGGTTTTATGGTCATATCCCTTTTAATAATGAAGTCCATATATTTTCCAGAATATTCGGAAATTTCTACTTTTTTAATAAATACTCCATCTTTCCCCCTCTGTTCAACTGAAAACAAAAGTCGTTACGTCAGAAAAATTACGCCACTTGGCAGACACTGCGCCGTGTGTGAGTGGTTATATATGTCAAACTGTGTGCCTATGAAACGCACAAGTATTGGCTTTTTCGTTACATTTTCAAATATAGTAGCAGAAATGACCCGCCTTTCTCGAGTTGGCGGGGCTAAAACCTGCTCTCGCTTATCAATAGTAGCATTTTTTCGTCTGGAACCAAAATTACACTGATATTTTGCTTCAAACATGTGATGGAAAAAGAATTACGCTTCGTTTGTTTCAAACATTTCCTGTTTAATGTTACCCTACGTTAAGGCCTATCAATACACGACGCGTTTGCAGGCGTGGCGAAGCCGAAACCTCACAACTCCACTAATTTTTATTTCTACATTATTTTGACTTTATAAATCTTATAAATGGGATCGGTGTATCAATGTATATTATCACACATCTCCCCACTTAAGAACATGTACTGATGCAAGTTCCTGTACAGTGATACACACAGATCAAATGTGCTCTTTATGCCTTTTGAATACTCTGATTTTCTTCAACAGGATGCCTACTCAAGAAATCTGCACCCACGTTCTGTGAACCGGGAATATATTCAATAGTGAATGAATAAGGCTGTAGGAGCAACGACCACCTTAATAAACGAGCATTTTCATGCTTGGCCTGTGATAAGAATACGAGGAGCTGATGATCCGTTTGGACCACGAATGTCTTACCATAGAGATAGATCTGGAACGTTTTTATAGCCCAGATTAGAGCTAGACATTCTTTTTCGCTTGTTGAGTAGTTTTGTTCCGCTTTGTTCAACTTGCGGCTAGCATAAGCGACTGGGTTCAGTTCCCCATTTGGTGAAGCGGACCGTTGTAACAAAGTGGCCCCCAGGCCCACATTGCTTGCGTCCGTTCTTACCACGAATTCTTGAGTCAAATCAGGCAATTTTAAAATAGGCTTGCTAGTGAGTTTTTCCTTTAACTCTTGATAAGCCAATTCACACTGTGCGGACCAAACAATTTTATCAGGAGGCCCCTTGCGAGTTAACTCAGTCAGAGGAGCACATATAGAGTTAAAATTTTTAATGTATTTTTGATAAAATCCACACAACGACACGAAAGATCTCACATCGTTCTTTGTTTGTGGCTTAGGTGCTCTCTGCAATTTCTCAAGGTTCTTGTGGTCAGGGGTCATGCTACCCTGATATACAGTATGTCCCAAGAATTCCAACTCTTTGCATCCAATACAACATTTTGTTGGTCTAGCAGTCAAGTTAGCCTCTCTGAGTCTATCAAACAGCATAGTCAAAGAGTTAACGTGTTCCTCAAACGTTTCAGTAGCGATGAGGATATCATCCATAAAATTAGTGATGCATGGATTATTCAGTGGATCCAACAATTTTTGCATCATCCTTGAAAACACACTCGGAGCATTTTTCAACCCAAACGGCAACATGTTGAACTCATAATGTCCTTCCGATGTGCTAAAAGCTAAATAAGGTCGAACCTCAGGCTTCACTGGGATTTGATAATAGTCTTTGCTCAGATCCACCTTAGAAAAATATGTTGCCTTGTTCAGCCTGGCAAATAGTTGAGTAGTATCAGGTAATAGATCCACCTGATTTTCTGTGACAGCATTCAGTTTCCTGTAATCTATGCACAGACGATGTTCCCCAGAGGGCTTTCTCAGCAAAACCACACTAGAGTTATACGGAGATTCACTGTGAGAAATAATCCCTTTTTTCAACAAATACTCAATCTCCTCTTTTAAAGCTTTCTCCTTAGCGAACGGAACAGAATAGGCTCTCATAAAGATGGGTGTTGGGTCTATTAATTTCATATCGTATTCCAACAAATTGGTGTGCCCCGGCTTATCCGTTAACACGTCTGTATGATCAAGCAGAACCTGTTGAACCCGCTCCCTCTGATTTTTAGTCAAGTGCTTACTGACTTTCACCTGTGTCGGTGTTTCACATGGTTTTAAATGGTACTCGTGTGAGGTGAGTGGTTCCTTTTTCATCTCCATTGCGATAGCCAAGGTCAGTAAGGGTGTTCCTTCCTGGATTTGTCTGTCCAGATACTTCTTTAGAAGGTTCACATGATAGATTTTCTCTTTCCCCTTCTTGTCAATTTTATTTGTTCTAGACACCTTCTCTAGAACTGTATATGGACCTTGCCATCCTATTTGCAACTTGTTACTGCTGCCGGGTAATAGAAGAAGCACCTTCTCTCCCACAGCTAGTTCTCTATCCTTCGCTTTCTTATTAAAATATGCAGCATGTTTTTTCCTGGCTTGTCTGAGATTATCATTAGCAAGTTTCCAGCCAGTTTTAAGACGAGTGGTCAGCTCGTTCACATATTGATATGATGAGGTAACAGTCTCTTCTGCCTTCTCATCTGTCCACGTCCTTAACAAGATTACATATGGACCTTTAATTTTGCTGACTTATTTTGCATGGCACCTGTATGGTCCCTGACATTGGAAGCCTTATAGTGAGGACGTTTCTTCCTTGTATCATCACTCACAAATCGTCCACTACCAATTCTTTTCCGGGGTTTTTCTCCCCACTTTAATTTCATTGTGAGAGATCTTCTCTCTCTGTTATCTTTCCCCAGTTCACATAATTCCGACTGAGGGATTGTCGGCTTATTCTGGGTTAAAACCACATTTTGTACTCGACACAGAGTTGCCATGCTAACACATTCAAGTGAAGACTGCGTGTGAAAAGGGGGTTCCCATTCCACTTTGTCTACATTAGTAAATTTATTTTTATTTTCAGGCCTAAGTTTGCCCCGTGGCGTTTCTAGGTCCTGATCAATTTCCCCACGTGTGGGTGTTCCCTCATGAAATATGCCGCAGGCTTCTACAAAATTCTCAATAACTGTCTGGCCAATAATATTTTTGCGAAACCTTTTGGCAGATGGTACCTACTTTCTCGTGGTCCCCATCTTTTCCAACATGTAAGCTCCTTATTACATCTGCCCTATATGCCTTGGGAAGTACCAACTGTCCGTGACCATTGGATCCAGTTCCAGCCTTCCTATATAACAATTTATTCTTCATATAGTAATCTCCCTTGCTTGGAGATGTGTGACATTTGGGCAACTTTTTAAAACATGGCTTGAGTGACCTATCCTCAGCCTGCGCCTTCTTCATCTCCTCTGGATGAGTATTTATAGGATCACCTTCTTCCTTCTTTGACTGTGATCTGGTCTGCACTGTTGCCATGATCACAGGTCTCTTGGGATTCCCCAAGAAGACATATCTACACCCCAATATCAGAGGGTAGATTGGTTCATCTATCACTGCTGCTCTGATTTCTCCTTCCACATAGCGAGTTTTCACAGTTATCCTTGCGATGGGAAGTGTCATGAGTGGTATGTCCTTAGTCGCCCCTTGTATCTCCACTGTTTCTGTGGTATACTGACCTGGGTTCACTAGGCTAGAACTCACGACAGAATCAAAATCTAAACCTGTATCATAAAGGCACCTTATGATGACTCCGTTACATACAATATCCTCACAAACTGGGGGTGATAAGGTTCCTGCTGTCCAGTAGGTTTAATTTTTAATCTCTGGTTCCCCGTTTTCATTGCAGCAAAGTTAGAAGGTTTCATTTTACAAACTTCGGTGTTATGAGTGTCCCTCTTACACCATTTACACCACTTCTTTCCTTGATTAAAAGGTTTTCTTTCATTATATTTTTGGTCATTGAACTGTGGGTTTCTGTCTCGATAATCATTTCGTGGCCTATCAAAGTTGGGCTTACCTTTGTTACCTTGTTCTTTGTTATCAAATTTATTAGAGTTTATTGGGGCCTTGTAATTCTCTACATGTTTCTTTTTAGCGCCAGCTACCTCTGCCTGGGCCGCCTGATACCTCTCAGCGACATTAAGTACCTCCCCAACCTCTCTGCACCTTGTTCCATGAAAAACTTTCTCAGGTCTGGAGTCATGGACTCTCTTAATTGCTCTATCATGATCATCTCTTTAAGATCTTGGGTCTTCCCCAGAGCAGTCCATTTCTCCAAATAGGTTTCCAGTCTGGCAGAGAATTGGTGGTATGTCTCCCCAGACAAAAGCTTGGCATTTATAAATTTCTTACGATAAAATTCACCATTCTTTTCATATCTTAATAACAGAGCCTGCTTTAGCATGTCATAATTGTCTTGGTCGTCTTTACTCATCTTTGCAAACACTTCATAAGATGTTCCCCTAAGACCCTGGGATAACGTTAAGCTCCACCTTTCCTTTTCTAACCCATAAGTGGTGGCTAATACCTCAAATCTGCTTAAAAATGATTCAATATCATCATCCCTCTCAACAAAATGGTCTAAATGGAATCCCATTGCTGAGGTTGAGGCTCCCTGACTAGCAGTGGCATCGGAGGTAGACGGGCTGTTACCACCTTCAGGAGCATGGCCTTGTAATTCCAACTCCCTTAGTCGTAACTCGTGCTCCCTTTGTAATCTTTTGCCTTTCGCCTCCCGTTCTGCAGCCAATCTCTTGTCTTCCCTTTCAGCTTCCAATCTCTTCTCCTCCTTTTCTGCTTCCCTTTCAGCAGCCAGTCTTCTTTCCTCTGCTTTCAATTTCTTGGCCACAGCCTCCAATTTCTTTTCTTCAAATTGGAGCCGCTTAATTTCAGCCTCCCTATCCGCCTCCAATGCCCTAGCCTCTTTGTCAGCCTCAATCTGCAACCTTTTAATTTCTTTCTCAGCTTCTAACTTTCTTTCTGCTTCTAACTTCCTATCTTCCCTATCACGTTCAATAAATTTATCACCCTCTGAGGTTACATATTGAACCAACTCTGGTCCATCCATACCCATCTCTTTTGCAGCCAACACAGCAGCAGATCTGAATTTTGCCAAATCTGCCATCTGATCAATTTTAAAATGTTTTAAGACAAATTAAAAACTCTAATTAACAAAGTACCAACTCTAATTATCTAATTAACTACTGGCTGTGACAATTCATCAACTATAAATCTCCCCCCTAAAATATTTTTTTTATTTTTGAATATCTTTAGGGACCCTATTGATACAATATTTAATTCCTCTTAAATGATAGGTTTAAATCCCGGGACAGGAGACCCCACTATAAGTGATAAATTTAAATCCCGGGAACTAACACCGTGTGGTAAAGTTTGGTATTTAACAAATTTTTTTACAATTTTATTTTGTCCTGAACCTAGTATTCTTCTGGTCAGGACTTTCAAACTCAAATAAAATCAATTTTATATATATATATATATATATATATATATATATATATATATATATATATATATATATATATATATATATATATATATATATATATATATATATATATATATATTATATATATATATATATATATATATATTATATATATATATATATATATATATATATATTATATATAATATATAATATATATATATATATATATATATATATATATAATATATATATATATATATATATATATATATATATATATATATATATATATATATATATATATATATATATATATATATATAATAATATATATTATATATATATATATATATATATATATATATATATATATATATATATATAATATATATATATATATATATATATATATATATATAATATATATATATATATATATATATATATATATATATATATATATATATATATATATATATATATATATATATATATATATATATATATATATATATATATATATATATATATAAAGAAGTGAAGACAAAAACTCGAAGAGATAAAAGACATTTCATCAATGAACTGGCCGTAGAAGCTGAAAATGCTGCAAGAACTGGTAATAGTAGGTGCCTTTATCAAATTACAAAACAACTATGTCACCAGCCTACTGCTATGGAAACACCTGTTAAAGGTAAATTAGGGAATTCAATACCAACAGAAAAAGAACAAATGAAGAGATGGGCTGAGCACTTCATGGAGGTGCTAAACAGACCACCACCAACAGTAACACCTGATTTTAATAATGAAACACCCACAACCACCTTGCCAATAACTTGCGATGAATTCACGCTGGACGAGATCAAACAAGCCGTTAAAAGATTAAAAAATTTTAAAGCTGCTGGAGTTGACGAAATTTCAGGGGAAATGATTAAAGCAGTTAATGACAACAACCTCTTGAGAATTTTAGATATTATAAATGAAGTATGGAGAGAAGAACAACCACCACAACAATGGAAAGACAGTATTATTGTAAAGTTACCGAAGAAAGGTGATCTATCAGACTGTAATAACTGGCGTGGTATATCTCTATTATCGGTACCTGGAAAATTATTATGTTGCATGATGTTAGAAAGACTTAAATTGCATGCTGACGAAAAGATCAGAGAAGAACAAGCGGGTTTCAGGCCGAAACGATCATGTATTGATCAAATATTCACACTAAGAACAATTATAGAAGAATCAGTGGAAAGGCAATCGCCACTTATTATCACCTTCGTCGATTTTCAAAAAGCCTTTGATAGTCTACACCGCCCATCATTGTGGAAGATACTTACAATCTATGGTTTTCCAACAAAATATGTGAATATAATCAAAGCGCTATATGACAATGCAAGATGTTGTGTTAGAACAAATAAAGGGAATACAGAATGGTTTACGGTAGAAACAGGGGTGAAACAAGGCTGTATTATGTCACCACTACTTTTTGGAATAGCTATTGATTGGGTTATGAGAAACTATACCTACAATGAACAATTGGGTATAAAATGGACAAATGGAAAATTCCTGGGGGACCTGGATTTCGCAGATGATGCAGCATTCTTAAGTTCAACACCAAGACAATCCCAAGAAGCAATAAATAATTTGTGTCATCTCTCGGTTAAAATAGGTCTCCAAATAAATGCCTCTAAAACTAAAGCTATGAACTTTTCTAACGAGACCTTTGATATCATCTTGAACGGGGAAAAAACTACAGAAAGTTGAAAGTTTCAATTATTTAGGCAGTAAAATGACTCAGGATGGTGACACAACAAGAGAAATCCATACTAGAATTGCTTTGGCAGCTAGCGCCTTCAATAGATTATCTAACATTTGGAAATTACGATCATTGAATATACATACCAAGCTTCGTCTGTTTAATTCAAATGTTATCTCAGTGTTAACATACGGCTGTGAGAGTTGGAAAATAACAAAATCATTGGAGAACAAGCTGAATACATTCGAGAACAAATGTCTTAGAAAACTCATGAACATCAGTTGGAAAGAATTCAAGACTAATCGACAAATAAGAGAAGACTCTAGGCAGAAATATGTCTCCGACTATATAAGGAAAAGACGATGGTCATATATCGGTCATGTCCTACGAATGCAAAACAACAGAATACCACTACAGGCGCTCACTTGGGTTCCTGAGGGTAAGAGGAAAAAAGGAAGACCAAAAGAAACACTCAGAAGAACAATATTAAGAGAAGGAAGAACGTTGGGCCTAAATAATGTGCAAGAGCTAAGAGGAGTGGCGTCACAACGAACAACCTGGAGAGCACTGGTTTCTGCCTTATGCGCCGTGTTTGGTGCTTAAAGAATTTATTATTATTATTATTATTATATATATATATATATATATATATATATATATATATATATATATATATATATATATATATATATATATATATATATATATATATATATATATATATATATATATATAAATATATATATATATATATATATATATATATATATATATATATAATGTAATCACATAAAAGGGACAATCTGTCCTAATACGTATATACTACTCGTCAAAAGTCAAGGGCCACCCTATTATTTTCAATACACTTTTATATAAGCGCATAGAATGATTAAATGAAGGAAGTTTTTAGTAAAAATGGGTGCAATATCTTCCTCTGACAGTCCTCTATGCACGTTAAGCATAAAAACAACTCACCGACAACCATGATGATCACGTGCAATTTGGTTTGCTGAAGATAAATTCACATTTTTAATCTGTTTTTTCAAACTTCCGTACAACCAAACAGGTGAAGTAATCGTGCTGATTGACATTCCACGTGCTATGGCGACCTTTCGTGAACAGAGTTCACTCTTAATTTGTTTTACAATCAGCAGACTTAGGGTAGTTTCATCACTTGCAAAAACCATGCCACCGAGAAGAAGTCTTGACACCTTACAAAGAATGAGGGCTATAGCGTGGGTTGAAAGTGGTTTATCTGTCCGTGAGGTTGCTAGACGGCTTGCAGTGTCACACTCTACTATCCAAAGAATTTTGGAAAGATTTCAGGCCACAGGAAGTGTGGAGGATCGCCACCGGCAAGGTCGCCGTAGATGCACCAATAGACATGATGACCGGTACCTCTTGGTGTCAGCCCTGCGCCATCGAACAGTGACTTGTTCCACTCTAAGATGTCAGCTGAGACCAACTGTAAACGTTAATGTCAGTCAAAGCACTATTAGCAGACGTTTACATGTATTTGGACTGGCTGCTCGACGTCCTGCAGTCAGAATCCCTCTTACTCCTGCTCATCACAGAGCCCGTGTTGCTTGGTGTCGCGAGCACATCCGATGGACAAGGCAACAATGGAGTCAAGTTCTCTTCATTGATGAATCTCGCTTCACTGTGTCATTCAATGATGGCAGGATTCGAGTTAGAGACGACCAGGAGAGCGATTTACTGATGACACAATTCGAGAGGTGGATCGTTATGGTAGGGGTTCTGTCATGGACTGGGGAGGCTTCTACAGACACGGCAGGACCCCACTCTACATCATCCAAGGCAACTTGACCGGCCCAAGATACCAGAACGAAATCTTGAGACCAATTGTTCAGCCTGCTCTGGAGGCCATAGGTGGTAATGCCATCCTCCAAGATGATAACGCTCGACCCCATCGAGCTCGTGTAGTGAATGAGTTTATTCAGCAACATGGGATCATCAGGATGGCGTGGCTAGCTCATTCACCTGACCTTTCTCCGACTGAGCACCTCTGGGATGTCCTTGGTCGAAGATTGTCAACAAATCACCCCCTGCCAATGGATGTTGCACAGCTGACTGCATTTCTGCTTCAGGAATGGCAAGCTGTTCCTCGGGATACTCTTCGGATCCTTGTGGACTCGATGCGTCTACGCTGTCTTGAATGCCTTGCTGCAAACGGTGGTCATACCCGATTTTGAAATGTCTATTTGTCCAATATCTATTGTGTGACTTTTGAAAGGGTAGGTGACACACTTCACAGCTTCATTGCGTTTGGATGTGTGTTTCCATTTCTTTACGTGACATGTCAATTTGGTATTCAATAAATGCCGTTTTGACTGATACCAATTACGTTTATATCAGATTTGTTTTATGGTTTCAACCAAGGTTTTTCTAAGTGGCCCTTGACTTTTGACGAGTAGTATATTTTAAAATCTAATAACGGTGTTAAATATTTCTATTACTACTATTAAACTAGCCTTGGATGGTGGGTCGGGATTCTATAATCACTCCCATGTCGTTATTTCACAATTTTTAATGTTAAGTTCTGGGGTGGAAATAGTGTTATTTATTTCAATCAGGGAAACCCTACTCTGCGTTGATTAAAGGTCATGTGCCAGAATATATACTCATCTAGCACATGAAGTCGCTGTCAGTTGTCACTCCGGCCAACGGCCACTGTTGTACTTGTCCAAAAGTAATAGGGTAGGCAGTGTGTACCTCTATCATTACTGGAATACAAAGTCTTCTCAAATTCACCACTCAGAAATCTGGCACTGGGCTAGTGCCAGACAAAAAACCCTGTAACATGAAATTATGTTTCCTTGTTTACATCAGGTTTAAACTACTATTTCCACAAATTATAATACATGCAAAACAAAAGACCTGGGTCAGATCTAGCTGACCAACCCAACTCATCCACATACCAAGGTGTACCAGTTTTTTCACATTCCTCTCCTCTAATGGCTGCACTGCATCTGCAATATTATTATTAATCTCTTTTTTTCCATACAATAAGGTGGGTGATATGTTTCCACCTGACCACCTAAGAAAAACATTTGTGTTATACATCTCTGGTAGTTTGTTTTAAGATAAACCAACCTCAAGGCCCTGCAGAAGTCAGCTAGGGACCTCGACTATGTACTTACTGTCGTAATATTTATCATTTGGCAGTATTGCTCACTCACATTTTTTTAAAATAAAATATAAATAATTTCTGTCTTACCACGAATTCAATGAATAAACACAGGAACGATGACCATGGCACAGATTCAGCTTTGCTGCCGGCTGGACTGTGAATTTTTATGTGTTTACTTTAATTTTTAATTACTATTCACACTTTAGTACATCGTCCTGGCTGATGGACAGTCTTTCTGCAAATGGCGACAAGCCTTCTAAGTTTTCAGTAATATAAAATGTGTTGGCCAATGAGATCGGACGTCCTTCAATTTTGATTTGAATTTGAAAAATAAAGCCAAAATTACAGCCCAATTTCGGAGTACATCTGTCTGTCGGTCCGTCCGATCTTGGCATTAGTTAAAAATAGACTTGCCTTTTGGCCTAATACAATTTCCTCTCCCTCCTAACGTTCCCCATTTCGGACTTTGACCCTCCCTGTTACGCACAGATTCTTTTGTAGGCAATGAATATAGATATACAAGGTCTGTCTGGAAAGTAATGAGACTGATTCAATAAAATTGGTTTATTTCAAGACATGCTTACATACACTTAAAATTCTTCGAAATAACATCTTTGAGCATCAATACACCGTTGCCAGCGGTTCTGCCACCCGTCGTAGCTCGCCTGGAAGTCTTGAACGGGGATCTCGTTCAAAGCACTCGTCACGGCAGCTTGCACGTTTTTAACAGTCCCAAAATGGCGTCCTTTCAAGCTGGATTTCAGCCGGGGAAACAAAAAGAAGTCAGCCGGGGCCAAATCCGGGCTGTAGGGTGGTTGAGGCAGCGTTGCCACGGTTTGTTTCGCTAGAAACTCTCTCACTATCAGGGACGCATGAGCCGGCGCATTGTCGTGGTGAATAACCCAGGTGTTGACCATCTCCGGACAGACGCGCGCGACTCTGTTCTTCAGCCATTTAAGCACTTCCACGTAAAATGCAGCGTTGACCGTTTGTCCAGGTGGTACAAACTCCTTATGGACAACACCTTTAGAGTGAAAAAAGACAATGAGCATCGATTTCATCTTCGATTTGCTAATTCGAACCTTCTTTGGCGTTGTTCATCCTCGACGCTCTCTCTTCCTTCTTTGAACGTTTTGTGCCACCGAAACACTTGTGCTTTCGATAAAGCATCCTTCCTGTAGGCTTTCTGTATCATAGCAAGCGTCTCAGTTGCGGATTTTTCAAGTTTTACACAAAACTTTATCGCGTATCGCTGCTCGATATTTTGACCGTTACGCGACGCTCAAACAGCTGTCCACTTCGCAAGCGATCCGCACTCTGTAAAAGCTCAGAGCCAACTGACGAGAAATCTATCGTTTACCTAACATCCCCCACCAACCGTCACGCATGGAGACTCTGCCACCCGGCCCTTCTGATTGGCCCAAGAAAATCAGTCTCATTACTTTCCGGACAGACCTTGTATATATATAGAAAGATATTTATTTGTCTGTTAACACTTTTTGTTGTTAGTCAAAGGTACTTCTTCTTCTTCTTCCGTCCTTAGCCACCGACCGTCAAAGCAGTCAGTGGCCATTACGCCTAGTGGCGTCTTAGGGCAACAGCAGATAGGGTTTCTTTGCCATTGTTTCCTATCACGCCTAGTGGCGTCTTTAGGGCAACGGCAAATCAACCCATTTGCTGTTGTTTCCGTAATCGAAGTGACTGGCAAATGGGTGATCAGCCCGTTGTCAAGTCAAAGGTACATAACCTTTGATTTAGTTGTTGGTACATTTTATTATATCTGTTACCTTCTCTTGGGTCTTATATGAATACTAAGATTTACGTCAGCCCATCTTGAGTTGAACTCTGGGGGTCACGCGCTTCTGCGCATGTGTCGAATTGGGGTTGTCGAGAGAGACTTCCTTGATGATGGGCGGATCCTGATCGCTGTCGGACAGAGGTCCGAAGATTTGTTCTTTGCTGTGAAATTCTGGGGGAAGGCGACATCGTCTGTGTGACTATTATGTCTATGTTCCTCCCCAGAATATATTCTTAGCGCCAAAGGATGGCGTGTGCTATTTTTCTAATGTCTTCTAGGATGTTAAGGTAACGAAAGATATTTACTGAACTTTTCGTTATGCCTAGACCTGCAGCCAGGGATATGGTCTGCATATGAGTGGGCTGAATTCTTTATTGACGACATTGTGCTAGCAGCACCAATATCTATTATGTACATTGCATTATATATATATATATATATATATATATATATATATATATATATATATATATATATATATATATATATATATATAATATATATATATATATATATATATATATATATATATATATATATATATATATATATATACATAATCTACACAGTATTATCGATGTTTATGAACAGAGCCCTTTACTTATGCTTCATTATGCATCTTCGCAGTGAGCGACGCTCACTGGAAATAGAAGCCATTTTGGATCTCGCCTTTGCCTAAGCGGATCATCGTTCGGAGAACAGGAATGCCTTATTATCTGATGATGGTACAGAGATCTATCTACTATGGTAACCCACTACTGTGGTTTAAGATTGTCGTCACATAAGCCTACTGATTTACGAGTTGTAATTCTTTGTCAGAAGAGGTTCTGTCAGGGAGCCATTGATGATAAACATTTGCTAACATTAACTGACGCGATCAGTCAGTTAGGCTTGGGAGTAAATACAACTAGAACCCTGAGTGACTAGCTACTAATGTTCTGTTGTATCCACATTCTATACGAATGCATATTTGATGTCGTAGACCATTTTTTCAAGCATGTGATGTTATTGCCAAACTGTTCCAGTGACTATATATATATGTGTCATCAGAGTTTGCGTCCTATTAAATGTATGAAATTATCAACAGTAGTTCCAGACATCATTGACTTTCATACATGAGTGAATGAGTGCCTTATTACTTGTCAACTTTGCAGAACAGTACCACCCATTCGCATAACGTACATTTGCACTCTCATTCAACATAAACACTGTCCCTTGTCGGGGCCTCAATACTCCATGGACAAGGTGACCTGTATGCCCAACACTGTGTCGGTTCGAGTTGACCATCAACCTTCATCAAGATGACTAGTACACACTAACTACATGCACCACAGTCACCCTTATCAATGTAATGTACCAGTGTGACGCCTTTGCATGTACAGTTTGCAGTCTACATTTATCAGTGTGGTGGCTTCATGTACACAGCATTTTCCAGTGATAAGAAGATATACACTTATCAATGTGGTGGCCAATGTGGGAATTTGCTAAACAGAAGGCAAGGCAATTTGCCAGTAAAACAGACTTCTTATCTCTTGGAAAGATCCGTACGATATAATATCGAAAATTTCCGATGTTGACTATATTGTCGATATTGACTGGAAGCATAAAACCTTCCACATCAACATGCTTACGGAATTCCATGAACGTCCAGATTATTTGCAGCCTATTTTCCAGGCGACGGACGATTCTCAAGTCCCTCATGGTCATTACTCATCCCTGTCCGTAATACAGGATGAGGAAACAAGTTTCTCGGATGTGAATCTTCCTCTTCCGATGATTCCACTTCATTCTAGTGAATCATGGAAAAATGTCACTGTTTCTCCTAATTTGTCTATGGCGGAACAGCGACAAGTCTCGTCAATATTACAAACATTTCAGGATGTCCTTACTGACATTCCTGGACATACCCATGTCATTGAACATGACATTATTCTAACTGACCATAATCCTATTAGGGTCAGACCTTATCATATCCCTATACATTTTCATGCACAGGTCGAGAAAGAGTTGGATGAGATGATAGAATTAAAAATAGTCGAACCATCCACTTCAGCATATTCTTCGCCGATGGTTATTGTTCGGAAAAAAGACAATAACATACGTCTTTGCGTTGATTATCGCAAATTGAATCAAGTTACGAAATTCGATGCTGAACCTATGCCTTTACTAGAAGAGCTACTTACTAGGCTTTCTAAATCTCATTTCTTCACTAAACTGTCTAAGGGATATTGGCAAGTTCCTTTATCTGAACACGCCAAACCTCTTACTGCTTTTTCTACACCTAGGGGTTTGTTTCAATGGAATTCCATGCCTTTCGGCCTTATGAACGCCCCAGCTACATTCGTATGCATGATGCGTCGAATCCTATCTTATCGATCAGATGTCATTGCATACCTAGACGACATCTGTCTTTTCAGTGATACTTGGGAAGATCACTATTTGGGGTTATATGAATTACTGTCTACTTTACGCAAGCATAAGTTGACAGCGAAACCCTCTAAAGCCTGTATTGGTTTTAGCGAAATTTCTTTCCTAGGTCACCGTGTCGGTCATGGTTTCCTAAAGACAGAGGACCATAATACCAGTAAAATACTTAACATCTCTATTCCTAAGACTAAAAAGCAAGTGAGAAGTCTCTTAGGTCTTATACAATTTTATGGACGATTCATTCAGAATCTATCCTCTATCATGGCACCTCTTTCTTTATTACCAAAGAAAGGGTCTCCTAATATGGTCCACTGGTCTCAGGAATGCCAATCCTCTTTGGATAAGATTAAAACTTTGTTTTCAACTCCACCTATCTTAATGTTACCTATTACAGATAAGACATTTGTTCTTCGTAGTGACGCTTCATCCACTGGGATCGGAGCGGCACTAATGCAAGAGTACTCAGAAACTCTGCATCCTGTAATGTATATCTCCCGAAAACTTAATACGGCAGAAAGGAATTACTCGGTTTTAGACCGTGAATTATTGGCTATGGTTTGATCAATTCTCAAACTTCAAAGATTCCTTCTTGGCGCGCATTTCGTTGTGGAAACTGACCAGAAAGCTCTTACAGCTATTCAAAGTAAAAATTTGAAGAGCTCGAGATCAACTCGATACGCGATTGCTCTTCAACCGTTTCATTTTTCGGTACGAGCTATCCGTGGCTCAGAAAATGTGATGGCAGACATTTTGTCTAGATGCCCACATGATTCCACCTAACTGTTATGTCTTGGACTAATACGTCTAACTCTACAATAGTTCTTTTCTATATCAAAATATGTACACATTTGTAATATATGATATATTTATTGTATCACCACTTAGCGGTTCATTAATGTATATTTACCGCTGGTCCTTTGATGATTTTTTTCTTCTTTGCTAATCATGAACTCATAGTACCTAATATGGAATTATTGTATGAATTATTGTATGGATTTTGATATTGCCAGTATTGTAATATAAGTTGGTGACACCTCTCTGGAAATATTTATACTTAGAGAAATACTTTCTCTGAGATGTTGAGATATATTCTCGCTTGCCGATCTATTCGTCGACTTAGCCTATTTGGCATTATATAAATTACTGATATTTCTCATCTGCGCATTATTCGTGCGTTGTGAGCCTATTGTTTGTTGCTCTTAGATGAAAAAAAATGATTTTCATTTTTTTTTCCCGCGGGGTGTGGTAGACTGTTACGCACAGATTCTTTTGTAGGCAATGAATATAGATATATATATAGAAAGATATTTATTTGTCTGTCAACACTTTTTGTTGTTAGTCAAAGGTACATAACCCTTGATTTAGTTGTTGGTACATTTTATTATATCTGTTACCTTCTCTTGGGTCTTATATGAATACTAAGATATACGTCGGCCCATCTTGAGTTGAACTCTGGGGGTCACGCGCTGATCGCTGTCGGACAGAGGTCCGAAGATTTGTTCTTTGCAGTGAAATTCTGGGGGAAGGCGACATCGTCTGTGTGACTATTATGTCTATGTTCCTCCCCAGAATATATTCTTAGCGCCAAAGGATGGCGTGTGCTATTTTTCTAGTGTTTTCTAGGATGTTAAAGGTAACGACAGACATTTACTGAACTTTTCGTTATGCCTAGATGTGCAGCCAGGGATATGGTCTGCATATGAGTGGGCTGAATTCTTTATTGACGACATTGTGCTAGCAGCACCAATATCTATTATGTACATTGCATTATTATATATATATATATATATATATATATATATATATATATATATATATATATATATATATATATATATATATATATATATATATATATAATCTACACAGCATTATCGATGTTTATGAACAGAGCCCTTTACTTATGCTTCATTATGCATCTTCGCAGTGAGCGACGCTCACTGGAAATAGAAGCCATTTTGGATCTCGCCTTTGCCTAAGCGGATCATCGTTCGGAGAACAGGAATGCCTTATTATCTGATGATGGTACAGAGATCTATCTACTATGGTAACCCACTACTGTGGTTTAAGATTGTCGTCACATAAGCCTACTGATTTACGAGTTGTAATTCTTCGTCAGAAGAGGTTCTGTCAGGGAGCCATTGATGATAAACATTTGCTAACATTAACTGACGCGATCAGTCAGTTAGGCTTGGGAGTAAATACAACTAGAACCCTGAGTGACTAGCTACTAATTTATCAACAGTAGTTCCAGACATCATTGACTTTCATACATGAGTGAATGAGTGCCTTATTACTTGTCAACTTTGCAGAACAGTACCACCCATTCGCATAACGTACATTTGCACTCTCATTCAACATAAACACTGTCCCTTGTCGGGGCCTCAATACTCCATGGACAAGGTGACCTGTATGCCCAACACTGTGTCGGTTCGAGTTGACCATCAACCTTCATCAAGATGACTAGTACACACTAACTACATGCACCACAGTCACCCTTATCAATGTAATGTACCAGTGTGACGCCTTTGCATGTACAGTTTGCAGTCTACATTTATCAGTGCGGTGGCTTCATGTACACAGCATTTTCCAGTGATAAGAAGATATACACTTATCACTCCCTTTTCTGCCTCTTTTCAACAACGTGTGCAAAAATTTGTCACCGTTATGGAATGCAAGAACGAGAGTCTGTCCGACTGTCCGTATGAACCTATACAGTATTTTGTCAATATCTTTAGTATTATCTGGAGGAATTTGTATTTTAAAACATATTATTACTCAGGAGAAGATATTATATCTAACTAACTAGGTTTTATGGTCATATCCCTTTTAATAAAGAAGTCCATATATTTTCCAGAATATTCGGAAATTTCTACTTTTTTTATAAATACTCCATCTTTACATCATCATGATACAAGTACAACTTTTGAAGAGGCAAAGAGTTTTATCAGAACAAGATACAGGAACAAATGGGAAGCAGAGCATCCAGGCTACACATAAAAATGATGCATATTACCAGCTCAGTAGAAGAGACAAAGTAGTAATCTTCGGACTCCGCATGGACCACAAGAGACTGGGATACATGTGGCGTGATCGTCTTCCCTGCTCTGTAGTAATGATCTAACAATGGCCAAATTTCGAATATAATGATGATGGTATTCAAATGTATCAACCTTCGCTCAAGATTGCTCTTGGCAGAGATATAAATAGAAGAATGATGCATCTATTTAAGGGAGCCCCATAGGATGTTAAAAAAAAGCAAACATAAGAACTGAGATCATCTAAGCTGTCATGAACTTTAGTATTCTCCCGCTCCTTCTATGAGGTAATTTTTGACTCGTGTTTTCTGAACCCCCAGCTGAAGGTGATTCAGCAACTATTAATTGTAGAGCTTTATGTGTTTATGTATTTAACACAATATGAGTCACACAGGTGCAGACATACAATTCACTCACTAGTCATTAATCCAAATATAGCTTTAAAGTTACAGATAAACAGGTTCAATAATCTATTAGAGTTTAACAAGATTTAAAATAAATAACGTTGCTTAGAAAAATGAAATGATAATATTGATCATGATCGGACGATTTAAACTGTTGTGGACTTATTGAAAAGACTTGAAATGTCCAGTTTGTTCCCACAGGCTCTTTGACTGTACTTCTTGTCAATGGCGAAATATTGTAGCAGCAGTACGTCTCTTGCACAAGGCCGAGGTAACTGCTTAGGTTGTCAAGTCAAGTGTCTTCAAGACCCATTTGATGAGGTGTCTATCGTCGAAAGCTGGCAACTTGTACCTCAAACTTATACCACAAACTAAGAGGAAAACAAATGCCACTTTTGAGTATTGGGTCCCTGATGTGAGCACCATGTGTCCTCCGCTTCCGTCCACCACTTCCATCTTTCTCAGCATATTTTACCCTACCTGAGTGTTAGGTTTAACCGCAGTGAGTCGGATGAAAGTGCTTTGGATAGCGGAAGAGTTTAAAAAAAATCGAAAAAAGGTGATTCGTATTACGAGGACAAAAGACAAAGAAAATAGTCTACGTTACGGCCACAAAGCCTTCGTCAGGAAAGGAAAGGACGTGAAGGCTAGATAGGACACATAAGAACTTAAATAAATATAAAAATAAACTCTAGGTACTTCCCCGAAGGCAAGGCATCGAAATCCTATCACTATTTGCTGTCCGCTAATGGACAGCGTGGCTGAAAAGGAAGTGACTTCCGCCACCGGATGTACACAATACATACTAAGAAACAAAAAACTAAAAAACGAAACTGAACAATAAACTACCCAAACGTAATAAAAGTGGGGACTGGAAATAGAAGAGGACAGAATGAGTGGGAGATAAATAAATATGAAATAAAAAATCAAGACAAATTAGAAACAGTGTATATTCATACATATTATGGAGGATGGCATAAAAAATAGAAGAATAGGATAAGAGTGGAAAGAGTCAAAATAGAGCAAGAGAGGAAAGGGTGACCTCAGACAAAGGTGTGTAAAGTGTTGAGGAAGACAAGAATTGCTATATATATATATATAAAGTTTACTAAAGCGCTTGTATGATAAATATGTAAACCATGATATCATCTACTCCCTGCTCTCTATGGAGTCTGGGGCCACCACTGCTGTTGGTACCTTATTAGGAAACCCGCACGAAGCAGTCACCAGCTCTTGCGATGGTAGTTCATATGTCAAGTTATTTACTGCGATGAATTTGCCAGCCTCATATGCCATTGTACATCCACAAGCAAATTGTACATATCACAATGCAAAAGATGAAATGATATAATACATATTACAACTTACCCAGAGTTTTTCGTGCGAATTAAACACAGGCTTGTTGCACAGGTACGTCCGAATATTGTCGGGCAACTGGTTTAAGATGTCGTCTCTTTAGGTGGATTAGTTGTTTAACTTAGTGCACTTGAACTAGTATCCTAGAACTTAAGGCGCATAATGATTTTTCTGGGGTTACTCTCTTCTAATCATAGAATTCATGTCTAGTCCTCTAGCCTATCCTATATGTGGGTCCAAATATTCTGTGTTCCTGGCTGTTTATGATTCCTCCTTGAAGAGAATTTTTTATTCAGTTTGTTATGCCCTGTCCTGAGGCGAAAAATAGTTATCTGTCCCTGCCGGTCGAGAGTGTGATAGTCGTCTTTGGGTTGGTTCTGTTCTCTTCTGATCGTCTGGATAGCTCTCTTTTTCTCAAAGTATGTGACTTCATTATCTTCTTGTTCGCATTCTCCTCCCTTTTTGGCAAGTTTATCTGCCTTTTCATTTCCGGGTACACCACAATGAGATGGTACCCACTGAAGTATGGTTCTCTTTTTGGCAGCTACCTTGTTTAGTTCATTTCTCAGATGCGGGAGTTTACCACCCTTGATAGCTTGCAGGACAGACAGTGCATCTGTGAGGATGACTACCTGGTGGCAGTCAGAGTTGGGGTTATAAATCATATTTGCAGCTTGCTCTAGAGCTTGAACCTCAGCTGTATAGTTGGAACAGAATTACCAGTGGGAATGTGCCTAGTCTCATAGTGGTTGTCAGGATATGAGATAAAGATACCGGCACCTCCATTCCTAACAGCATTTGTTGCTGATCCATCTGTATGGGCATGTATCCATGATTGATCGGGATAGCTTTCTTGGATCATACTCAATGTAGCAGTTCATTTTTGCAGATCATTATACTCACATCCACTTGTGAGACCACTGACTGGTGTATTAATTTGGAGGGCACTGCTGGGCTTCAGTGGTGTTGTCTTCATGGATAGGTCTTCTTGATGCTGTCTTTTAAGTCTTTTTCCCCGATGCACAAAGCTGCTACGTTTTAGACGTCCCAATGCCAGATCATCTAGTCTTGCCTTCATTGGGTGTGTTGGCATACTGTTTTACTTTTCCATCTGGATCATGCTTTTTGTGTCTCTTCTATAGGACAATGTCTGTAATCCAGCAGCTTTCTGCATCTCTGATATTGGTGTAGTTTTCATGGCTCCTGTAATGAGCCTGATAGCTTGATTTTGCACATTGTCCGAAGACTGCAGATGTGAGTTAGCAGCTGATGACCATTGTCGTAGATTTTACAAGATAGGTATAGGGATTTATTTGGTCCCGTCTGAGTAGTGAAGAATGGTGGTATATATGAGAAAGAAAGGTGTTAGAATAGATTCCACGAGTGAAATATATTAAGGCGAAGATCCGTCTCTGGAATGAGTGGTTTCTCTAGATCAGCCTATCTATACGACTATCATTAGAAGAAGACGATCTATCACACTTCCCTATAATGTTAATTATAAGTTATCTACACACACGCACACACACAGAGTTATGTGACAACAAGACACACAAACGTGAAAAACTATGGATAATTGGGTATGGGGCTGACCGACAAGATAAATTAAGTTTTGTTTAGTTTATTTATCACTTAAACTTCTCACAACATCAAACATATAGAAATCAATATAAATCAAGTTTTACAGACATATGAAAATAACCCCATAAGTGCCCTCCCCTCTGTTGAGAAAAGATCTCGCAAGAAGTTAATAACCCAAAAGGTCAAAGATTAACACTAGGGTATAGAATAGACAGTATAGTAAGAACAAAGTTTCTACTCAAGCTATCCAATAAAATAATCAGGTTAGCGAACAAAAAAAAAGAAGTGGGTACAATGATTATACTTACTTACTTACTTAGTCGTTCCCCTTCTACCGTGAGGTGTAGAGGTTTGGAAGAGAGAGAGCGCCAGACTATCCTATCGGCTGTCTTCCTCCTGGCCTGGTTCCATTCTAGTCCTCGATCCTTCAAAGATTGTCTAATGTTGTCCTCCCAGCGGACTCTGGGTCGTCCTCGGGGTCTGGATCCTTGGCTCTTTGTTTCCCATGCTTGTCGTGGTATCCGATCTTCTCCCATTCTGCAGACATGGCCAAACCATCTTAATTGGGACTGTTCTACTTGGGTCTGCAGGGGGTAGGATTTAAGGCCTTGACGTATCGTCTGGTTGCGTACCATGTCTCTTCTTGTTACGTCAACCACCTTCCTCAGATACTTCATTTCTGAGGTTTGGATCTGGCTTTTATGGGTTGTAGTCATTGCCCATGACTCGCATCCATATGTCAAGACTGGGACATAGGTGGAGCGGTATACAGCCATCTTCGTTTTCTTACCAACCTCTCTCTTGCTGGGGAATCCTCGATTTATGGCCTGAAAAAGTCTCCCAGCTGCTGCTTTTCGAGTGGCCAACTCTTCTTTGATGCCTCTCTTTTGGTCTATAATAGCTCCGAGGTATTTAAAGTGGTCGACCTGCTCCAGGACCTGTTCTCCCAGCTTAATCTGATGTTTTCTTTCTTCTCGTGATATCACCATGGATTTTGTTTTAGAGCTGCTTATGACTATCCCTCTCTTCTCCAGCTCTTCCTTCCAGACTTGCAGGTTGGATTGGAGATGTGCCGCTGATTTAGCAATCAGGGCAACATCATCAGCAAATGCCAGCTCCGAAATATAGACCTGTCTCATCTTCCAGTACGTCACTGAATACTTTCTTGTTCTCTCCTTACATGCCTTGATAACATCGTCCATAACGAGTATGAAGAGGTAAGGTGATAGGATATCACCTTGTCTTACACCAGTGGTGGTCCTGAACTCTTCCGACTTGTGGTTTGCTGTCCTCACATAATTTCTGCAAGACTTGTAGAAGCTCTGTATAGCATGAATCAGAGGTGCTGGAATATTCTTCCTTGCCAAACAGTCCCAAAGTTTGCTCCAGGGGACCCTGTCAAACGCCTTTTCCAGATCTATGAAACAAAGATGCATCTCACTCTTATACTCAAGGGCCTTTTCACTCAGCTGTCTGAGTGTGAAGATTAGGTCTTGAGTACTTCGGTTTGCTCGGAATCCGCACTGGACCTCATCCAATTGTGGCTCAGCTAGGCGTCGGAGTTACAATGATTATAACAAAAGGAAATATTAACTCCTCTTTCTCTCACTCTGTCAATCTGTGGCCACATACAATCTCGCTTAGCCACTAGTGATGTTTGTATCCATTGAAAACATACAATAATCCCTGAGCATATACTGTCAGGTGGGGTTGCCAAAGATAGCCCCAGTCCAGCCTAATCGCGAGTAATAATTACAAGGTGGACGCCAACTTTGGGGTCTTAATGTTCCCTGGATGAAATCGCTGTCACCACAAATAGTTACTGAAGCAAGACGTGCTCTGGACATTCACAGTTGGAAAAGAGGATAAATTAATTTCCGTAGTGCTAAGCATCTGGTTGCGAAGCTAAATGTTATCATATGTAACACTTATGATGATGATAGTAAATTCTATCGGCTGACTCTTTGAGATGAGTACCGATTATGAAACAATGTATACTCCAGGATAAAATTTCACTTGGGTAAACGACTGTCAATAGTCGGGAAAAATGTTATATATATATATTGAATGGAAAAATCTGGGTATATTGATATGTCCCTTTTCTCACATTTACAGTTTAAAAAATGTTAGTGTCTCGCCCTGGCAATTCCTGTTCACACCGATACGGGGACGAACGCCAAGGAAAACGACAACTATTATTCATTCAGTAACTGAGTCAAAGACCACAATAGAGAAAAACCGCTATCCGCTGGGTTTTGACCAAGCCACAATCAGAAATTTAAATCCCCACGGGACAATTTAACACATTTAACGAATAAAATGGTTCCTAGTCTGGCGTGATTAGATTTATCAAAAATTTCTGAGAGGCTGATAACTGACTAGGAGAGAAGACAATATATATATATATATATATATATATATATATATATATATATATATATATATATATATATATATATATATATATATATATATACTGATTTAGTGCAATATCTCTAACAGATGTGAAAATTCACACCTAGGACGTATCAGGGGAAATCATCACGCTAAACTTCTAAGATAAATGATTCTACTGTTCGCTCATTCGCAATGCCGAAACGACATCAAAGACATCCCTTGCGAACGGGCTTTCTTAGATTATCTCCACCTGCCGTAGATCAAATACTTAGTCCCTGAAACTTGAACATCAAACAGTTACAGGGCAAAATGTATGCCCGTCGTTTCCCCCTTCAAAGAACCCGATTATCTCTACGCGCACTTCTATCTGTCAAAATGATTATTGGCAAACCGCTCGCGTGATAATTCAGATAAACGAATCATAACCTGCTGACTGTTATCTGGCAGGTCGCGGGCTAGCTAATACGTCTGTTTGTAAACACTCATTAGCGCGTGTAAGACAGGGAAAAAATAGGCGTCGCTTCAAAGGTGAGTCAACAGACAGCGAAAATGCGTGGTTGGCTTTAGCAAAACGTAAACGCTAATTAATGAAGCAAACGTGGTCGGATCCCCGTGGCTATATTTACATCACACGTCACAGTTTGTCCGGGCTTGAAGATATGAATTTCTTTCATGTCTCATTTATGGAAATAGAGCAACTGTTATCCGTAGCTTCCGAGTGATTGCTATGTTCAGTTGCATTCTCCACCTCCATGCTCCAATTTCGACTCATAAAATCCGCTCCCACATTTTCTTTTCCTGGTATGTATTGAACCTTAAAAGAATACACACTTAGCAGCAAAGCCCAGCGCATGATCCCCGCGTTGAATTCCTTATTGGCCCCAAGAAAAGCCAGTGGAGCATAGTCAGTCTGCACTGTGAATGAAACGCCATAAAGGTATTCATGGTGCCTCCTGATTCCATTTACATGTGCTAAACATTCCCTCTCCGCGGTCGAATAATTCCTTTCCGCTGTATTCAGTTTGCGGCTGCCGTATGCAACTGGAAATAAGAGACTCGAATTCTTATCATCTGCCTGTAGCAGTGTTGACCCGATTCCCTGTCCCGAGGCATCGACACGCAATATGAAAGGTTTCTTAAGGTCACGTAACCTTAGAATTGGGTATTTGGATAGTTGTTCCTTCAGCGTGACGTAAGAGTGTTCACACTCTTCGTTCCAAATAACTTTTTCAGGTTGTCCCTTCTGTGTGAGTTCAGTAAGAGGTGCTGTTATGCCATTGACATTTTTATTGAACTTCTGGTAATATGCACTGTCGTAAAGAGGTTGAAGAGTAAGACAAGGTAAAGATGAACACAGTGAGGTCAAGCTATGTAAGTTCCCTGAGTCTAACTGTTGAGGTTGAATTCTTCTCAGGGTTCCTATCCGCCACCTCTAAGATCTCACTATGTGTACACTAGGCTCTGTGATGTTGTCTGTCTCAGTGTGTCTAGGGGAAAGTATGTAAGACTATGACTGAACAGAGACAAACACAACTGAAAAACTCAATAATATTAAAAGAAGCAAGACTGTTTGTTAAAGTTGGGTTATGTATATAGGGGATATTTTCATATATACAATAATTTATTACTCCTGTCCCCGTTTATCTTTTGGGCAGGAATTTCAACCAAAAACAACAAATTATTGGTTACAGTCTGTACATAAATAGTTTTTGGATCTCTGTCCATAACATTTCACTAACTACAAAAAGTCACTGGGAACAAGTACACTCACAAGTTTGGTTTGAAACTTATTTAAAACTCTATACTTATATCTGAAAGTTTGTAGTTTTAATCATTCTCAGTAGGGAAAGTCATAAGTTGTGGCTGTTCTTTTATTTTAGAATATTTGAATAAACTGTCTAGTGCCTGGAATATAGGCACTTATCTTCAGAATAGGTCTGACATTATTGTAGGCTCCAGAAGAGTGTTGATTCACCACATCTTTCTGGACATGAAGACGTAAAGAATGTAGCTACATTCAATCTGACGAGCATTCATTCAGAAACGCAGTCTTCTATAGATCTCTTGGAAATATTTATATATCGGGTGATATCGTTCCTGAAACAAGAGCGAAATAGCCTTCCTTGTAGCACTGGTCTAAACTAGATTCATGCCACAACAACACACATTATGGTTAACTGAGTCATACAAGTAGGCTGAACATTAGGCCCCAAACTTTAACTTCATTATATACACAGTCAGGTCTGTGTTTTCATTCTTTTCTTTTCAATAAGTTTCAAAACCACTATCTCTCAAGTAGTGATTTCTTTCCATAACTCAACATGTGAGGATGCAAAAGTCCCGTGACCTGTTTATTTCTTTCTTTCAAACAGTCTATGCATGATTTTGCATACTATTTAAACATGTAAGACTCTGCAAAAGCCAACATCCTTTTTGGTCTACTGCTTTAGCATTCGCAAAAGTTGGAAAGCCACTAGCCAATATATTTTCTCTTTTTATTTATTGTTCATATAATACTGCATTTGGCATCTACGTAGGTCGGAATGACATAACCTACTTCCTATCATGACTGCTTCTACAATGGCGTCGTACTGGCTTCCATTAGCAAATGTCGCACTCACTTCTGGCACACACACTTGGTGGCCATATATTTAATACTAACAATGTATAATACGAATAAAATATTCTTTCTTACCCCAAGCAAAGAAATATCACATAATAATACACAAGTGACTAGCAATCAATGGACACAGAAGATTGCTCTCTCTCGTCCAGACAGCAAAGGCATTCGGTCACTGAAGTTTTGTGTCTGCTCTCACTGTGTCTTGGGTTCTCACAATTTTCAAAAAGCCGTCTATACTAACTTGGCGTTATATTTTATCCCCCTAACTTACTCTACCTCGACAAATCAAATCACACGTCTAGAAATTTCAATTTTCTCACGCAATCAAATGGAGCAGGGTTACAAGTGCGTATGCTAGTCTGGTCGCAATTTTATTTCTACAATATCTTGGTTATTTATGGGGCGATTTTAAATATTAAAAGTGATTATTACACAGACAATTGTCCTCTATCGTCCTACATAGTTTTCTTTTACTTATGTGTCTCAGTTTTCATCTTGGTAATTTTTTTCTTAATTTATGGTGCTCTTATCCCTGAACTAAAATATTAATACAAAAAAATGTTTTAAGTCCAGATAATTTATTATAAAGAAAGTCTTTATGATATAATAGTAATCACTATCATCGTTTTCTTCAAACCATCCCTTTAATTTTCATTATCTAAGTTTCTTTTCAAATACACAGTTTAGGCTTTATTTTTCTGTTAAATCCACCTCTCCTCTTCCCCTATAGAACGAGGTGACAACTTTTTTCTTTTCTCTCTAATGGCTAAATCGTACAATGGTCGTTCACATTTAATTGGGGCGGGTGGAGTTTGCGCGTCTGTGTTAGGGGATGGGACTTACCCCGCTTTTAGTGTTTGAAATTCAAATTGTTAGTTGGCGATGGCCCTAGTAACCGTTGCTAAGGCAGTAGTTATTAATAGATTTTACAAGTTAGTTAATTTCCTACTGTTTATTTTTTTAGTGGTACGGTTTGCCCCTGTCCTAGGCAAATATTCAAATCTAATAGTGGTGGGGTTTATTGGTTGAAACTGTACGATACTTGAGATTTGAAAGAGGAATTTATTGAGCGGGGTGTAAAACGGATGGATTTTACTACATGCACACAGTGATAGAAATGAACGTGTGTCTCTCTTCGTTTCAGGCCTCTTTGCTGCACGTATTTTCTCTACGTTTTTCTGCAACTGGCAACATGCAACCTTGAGATATGGTATGCCCCAAGAAGTCAAGCTTTTCAAATCCGATTAAAAATTTGCTAGGTCTGGCTGTCAGGCCAGTTTCCTGTAGTCTCCTGAGGAGCATAGCGACCGTAACAATATGTTCGTCATAGTTTTCCGTTGCAATTAGTATATCATCCATGAAATTGTGGATATGCGGACTTTGCAAGGGTTCTAAAAGCTTTTTCATCATCCTGGTGAAGACTCCTGGTGCGTTGTGCAACCCGAAAGGCATAACGTTGAAAGTATAGTGTCCTTCACTGGTGCTAAAAGCTAACAGGGGTTTAATTTCCTCCTTGACTGGTATTTGGTAATAACCTTTACTCAGGTCAATCTTGGAGAAAATTCTTGCCTTGCTAAGCTTGGTGAACAGTTCAGACGCGCTCTGGAGAGGCTCAGGCTGGAATTCCGTTACATTATTGAGTAGACGATAGTCTATACACAGCTGAACTTCCTTATTGGGTTTCTGTAACAGTACTACGCTCGAACTGTAAGGAGATGTAGACTCCCTAATAATTCCGGCTTGTCGTAGCTTGTCTATTTCTCCACGCAGCGTATCAGCTTTAGCATACGGGATCGGGTAAACTCTGGTTCGCACAGGTGTCTCGTTTGTCAGTTTCATATCAAACTCTACGAGATGTGTTCGACCAGGTACGTCCTTTAAGACTGCTGTGTACTGTTTCAGTAGCGCTCTCGTTTCTGTCTGTTGTGCGTTTGAAAGAGTATCGCCGAATTTGACATCGTTGAAAGATTCCGTTTGTTGCAGTGGATATTCCATGCAACTATCTTCATCTTCCTCATCTTCTGTTGCTATGGCGACAGCCAGGAGATGTTCGGCAGAAGGCACCGGTGTTTCCAAATATTTCCTTAACAGATTTATATAGTAGACTTGTTCCTTTCATTTAATAGAGATCTTGTAGTTTGTTCTTGATATCTTTTTAAGGACGGTAAACGGCCCTTGCCATCCGATATGTAGTTTGTTGTTTCCGGCTGGAAGTAGCAACAAAACTTTCTCTCCTGGTTGCAATTCTCTCTCCTTCGCTGCTCTATTGTACCGTTTAGCGTGCTTCACGCGTGCTCGCTTAAGGTTGGTTGTTTCTAGATCTCATCCTAGTTGTAACCTTTCCTTAAGTTCCGATACATATTTACTTGCAGAGACGACTGTCTCATCAGCCTTCTGGTCTGTCAGTGACCGGAGTAAGGCTTAGAGCGGGCCCTTAATAGGTCTGCCGAATAAAAGTGTAGCTGGTGGTAAACCTGTAGAGTCCTGTGGGACTTCCCTGTAGGCGAATAAGGCTGCAGGAATGAAAAGGTCCGAATCTTCAGGTTTCTCTTGACCCAGCTTACGTAACATCATGGTGAGGGCTTCCGTTAACACGATCTACTAACCCACTTCCGGCCGGATTGTAAGGGCTTGTGTAGACGTGCTGGTCCCTCAAGATCTTAAAGATCTCCTCCATCAACAGGCTACGGAATTGGGATTCGTTATCAATCAAAACATGTTGAGGGAATCCCAACCGTGTAAAAATCTGCAATAGGGCTTCTGCGACATGCTTGGAATCCGTGCATGTTAGCGGTATAGCTTGGCACACCTAGTGCATGTGTCGACTAAGGTCATGATAAACATGTTCCTTCTTTTAGTCCTTTCTAGGGGTCCTATAATGTCGACTACAACCCGTTCAAATGGTGTCCCCACTATTGGCATGTCTCCCATGGGAACTGGGGGTGTCCAATGCTTGGGTGCCACATGTTGGCACTTGGCGCAGGGTTTCACATATCTGATAATATCAGTGTTCATTCCTGGCCACCAATTATGAGTCGATATTCGCTGAATAGTGGCGTTTTGTCTCATATGTCCGCTGAAGGGGAGAGAGTGTCCCATTTCTAAGATTTGGGCTCTGTACTGCGTCGGTACTAGGAGCTGATTATGTCCCTGTTCAGGGTCGCCCGTTCTACGATACAATACTCCATCCTTAGAAAAGATGTCTCCGTTGTGTCTGAGGTCCTTAGCCATGGGCAGTTTTCTAAAGCAGGGCTCCAATGTAGGGTCCTTTTGTTGCGCCTCTTTTAGTTCCTTAGGTAACATGTTTGGCGCAGGCTCCCGTTCCTGCTTGGTTTGCCCTCTTGTGGTTACTGCTGCCCCAATCGGCTCTTTCGGTCTCCCTATAAACACGTATCTACAACCAAGTATGACTGGGTAGATCGGATCATCCATTATAGCCGCTTTGATAACACCTCTGACGAAATCAGAGTGTATCTCCACCAGTGCAATGGGAAGCGTTATGGGTGCATCTCCTTTAAAAACTCCACATAGTTTGACGGTCTCTTCTGTCTCTTGACCAGGTTTGACCAAATGCCTTGCGACAATACAATCAAAAGACAAACCTGTGTCAAAAAGACAACAGGTTGAAGTCCCGTTCAACAAAACAGTTCCTCGCTTTGATGGCCTCTCACCCTCAGGTTGAGAATCACTGACATTTCTCCTTCTTTGCGAGTCTGTTTGCAAGCAACCGATCCGATTTGCCCCAGTGTGCTTGCCCTGATCAGATGTCCCTTGTGCAGGGGTTTTCCCTTTGTCTTGCCCTTTCTGGCTGTGGTGCCATGTAGGACGGTTGGGTTGATCAGGATTGTTGGTGGGGTACCTGTTTTTTCAATAGAATTTCGATTTTTCATGAGGATTCTGGGGTATAGTTTCTCTTTGGTTTTGGTGATGGGAAGAATGGGACGACTGCTCTAGATTGTTTTTTCGAGAAGGCTCATCTGTCGGTTTGCGTTTTGTGGTTGGCAGCTCGGCTAAGGCATTTGTGTACCGTTCAGACTTACTGAGAATGTCTTCCAGCTTCACAGCCCCTTGTTCAGCAAGAAATCTACGGGTTTCATTTGACAAAGTGCTTTTTATTTGCTCTGTTAGAACAAACTCTTCCAGCCCTTCAAAAATGCAAGAGAGCTCTGAAAGCTCTAGGCACTTCGTCAAATATCCCTTCAGGCGAGAAGAGAACTGGTGAAATGTCTCGGTTAATTCTTTCCATCTGTTTCGGAACAGTTGCACAAATTTGCGAGCGTTCATTTCGAAACGCTCAAGTAAAGCCTTCTTCAACATGTCGTAGTTGTCTTTGTGGCCGCTTCCCAGTTTGACATACACATCATATTCGTTACCTTTCAAAGCCTGAGAAAGCTTCAAACACCACAGCTGGGCCTGTACTGAGAGTTACACTCTGGACAGTAAGAAAGATTGGGCGATGGTCGCTTCCTCCTAGTTGATCTCCTACTTCTCCACTAATAAGTCCAGCTATATCTGGGGTGGCGAAGGCAAGATCTGGAGTTGAAGTTGTGCGCCATCTTCTGGAGTAGAAGTTAGGAGTATATGTGGCAGTATTGACTAGGATTAGGGAGTGGTCATCTTGCCATGTTTCAACCTCTTCACCTCTGTGATCTAGATGGTTATAGCCCCAGCTCTGGGAGTGGCTATTAAAGTCTCTGTTGCTGTCATTTTTGACGGAGTCATCTGTCAAGTTATTTGCTTTTGTTTTTATCATAAGAATAATTGTGTCTTTACCTGCGATGTCAGGTTGATTAGGGGTTGTCTTCCCTTGTTTATTCATTCATTGTGTTTGACCTTTAGGGTCAAAGGTAGACAGTTCTGGCGTATGCCCATAGGCAGGGGTTTTTAAGCGGGAGTTGAGTTAGACTTCCGGCAAGCCGTAAAGTGTCCTGGTTTCTGAAGGGACGAGAGTCCATTGTGTTTTTCGGGGAGAATCTTCGAAGTGACTGCGATGGCAGTTTTCCCCAGTGAATCTCTGTGCGTTGGAATGACAGCAGAGTTCCTTGTTAGGTTCTGTGGACTCGGTTACAGGTAATACCGACTTTTTCCATTATTACGCTTTCGGTGGCAGAACATGTTAGAAGATTACCTAGTCTGTGAACTGCAACTCACCGGTCCTCCATTACAGAACATATATGTTGTGCTCAAGGTAGCCATCCAAGACTATTAGTCTTCATACCATCCAGAAATCCAGTGACGAAGATATATTGTGGGAGCCGCAGATTGGCGGCATATTTATGTCCACATACGCATTACTGCAGGGTTGATGGTAACCTGCTTATCAGCAGTACACGGCCGACGTCAGAACGAGGCCTGTGTTTTCGGCTATTATACTACAGTCTGATAATGTGCAATTGGCGGGGAATGCCAAGTTGTACCTATGTGTCAAGGTGATTAAGGTATCTGACGCGTTTAGTCAGAGAGATCAGGCGGCATTTTGAACTGTCATTCAATAACATTATTATTGACCATGCACGAATATTGGAATGTTTACCAGCCCTTTTGAACGCCTGATGTATTATTATCGACTTCCGGTCAGCATGACCTTGTTTACAATGACTGTTCCTGTTGATGCTACTATGTGTGATATCGTCAATAAATGTTTTGAAACGTGCCTGCAGTGTTCAAGCATCCTTGACTACTGCATGTGAGTGTAGGGGTTGCAGTGTCTACATATATACGAGCCTAAACACATTCGCACCCACACTCAGTTCATCATACGCTCGCACTACACACCTAACAACATGTATACTGTCTTGGGCCAGTGATCACCTCAACAAGAGAAAAAGACAGTTACATTTCTGGTGGGCCAGTTACGTGGGCTTTTCTGATACATTTCTGGTACGCCAGCCTTAAACAGACACCCCCCAGGCTACTTACACTTCTGGATGATGGGGCTATTTTCGTGAGAAGGACAAGTACACCTTACATTTGTGGGTTTAAGCTGGACAGAGCGAGAAATTAACATTTCCGTGGACTTATGCTACATTTATTATGCCTCCAGTGTTGTCCAGAAATTTACATTTCTACATGTGCTACATGTCATGAGGAACAAAGTGGACAACTGAGAATAACACACATACTCTATGTTTTCAAGTTTTGTCTACACACAAGTATTGAACTTAACATCTAGGCATTTGTTACGTGGACCACAACTGCAAGTCGGGTCCCTTTTTGTGAACGGTACCGCTGGTCGTTTACACGTTTCAGTCAACAACAGACTTTTCTACGCCCGAGCATTCAAGCTACATTGTTCGAGGTCAAGTTCCTGTTTGTAAACAGTACATGAAATGGTAAACATTCGAGGTGCAAGACTCAAGTTACGAGAAGGTCATAGTAACTTTTGTTCGTGAATACCACTTTATGCTACAGTGGATTTGACATTCAGTGCGCGCTTGACATTTTGTTTCTGTGTTCGCAAGGAGCAAGTTAGTTACTGTAATATCATGTGTGACTAAGCTTTATTTTGCAACACATTGAATTGATTGCTATTTATGTTAATTGTACTATTGTTGTGTATTTTTCTTGTGTTCTTTTGCGGGCTGGTTGGGTAAAGGTGACTCCTTTAGATAAATGCCACGTAATAGAGGTTATCTATTGAGAGCGTGTCGTTAGGGACTGCAAATTTCCTTAATTGGAATTTGCTAGCGACAATCGTTGCTATTTACGTTTAGCTGTGCTGAAACTGTACTTATCGTTGTTTTTGTAATATTTTTTCTGTTTTTTCAGTTTTGATTTCATTTGTTTGTATCTGTAGGTCTTTCCTTTCTTTTGTTTATTTCTTTACACCTTTTCGTTTATAACAGTGTTGCCATTTGTCTTGTTTATTTTTCGCGGTCATCATTACACATTTGTGTAACATTTTCTTTACTTTTTGCTGTATTGTTTATTTGACTTCTGCGAACGTTTTCGGTCATTGTTCTGTATCTTTGTCTTTGTATTTATGATTGTTCTACATTATTGTCATACACAGTCTACATACATACACTTGGTCATGTATTATTATTATTATTGATAAGGTATACTCTTCATATAGAGATTGTTAATAAAATATTATTATATAAGATATTTATACAAGTTCTTTGATAAAAGACTTGTTATCCACAAAGATTGAGGCAAGGTGAAATACATATTCAAGTTCTTTATAAAAAAGACTTGTGCCCATAGTGAGTGGGATATAAAGGAATTATTTTCCACAGGTACTCAAGTGATTTTTTGTTACATTATAAACAAGAGGACCATACAAGGTCTTTGTCTAAGACTAAGAGAGTGAAATAAAGTGAAGTGAGTATACAAGTCTAGCATTTCAGACAAGTCTAGCATTGAAGTGGGATAAGGTAATTGTTGAATTTTTCAGGTTACTGATCTCTTTAGACAGAATGTCTACATTGGATTTCTTCATCCAGCAAGGGTTAACCCTTGGTAAGTCTGGTAAAGAATTGGAAGAATATTCATCTGCTCAATTCGCCATTGCATTAAAGTCAGAAGAAAAGAAACAAAAAGAGGAGATTAAATTGAGAGCAGAAGCGGAACTAAAGAAAGCAGAAGCTGAACAAAAGAAGCTAGATGCTGAGAATAGAAGATTAGAACTTGAAGAGAAAAGGTATCAAAGAGAAGCTGCTGCTGAGGAGAGAAAAGCTCAAGCTGCTGCTGAGGAGAGAAAAGCTGAAGCTGCTGCTGAGGAGAGAAAAGCTGCTGCTGATGAAAGAAAATTCCAGATGGAAATGGAAGACAAAAAACTTCAAGCTGCTGCAGAGGAGAAAAAAATGCAAGCTCAAGCTGCTGCAGAGGAGAAAAAAATTCAAGCTCAAGCTGCTGCAGAGGAGAGAAAACTTCAAGCTGCTGCTGAGGCTGAAATTAGGAAAATGGAACATGAGGAAAGAAAACAGAAGATGGAACTTGATGAAAGACTCGCAACTTTGGAGTTAGAGAAATTGAAATTGGCGAGTACGGGTGCTCAGCAAACAACTTCGAGTACGACAAAGGAGTTTGTTAATAGGATTAAATTGCCTCATTTCAATCCTTTAAAGGATGACGTAGCAGATTATCTAGATAGATTCCAATTTTTATGCGATACGCATAACATAAAAAAAGGAAAAATATGTTGAACAACTGATGGAATTTTTTACAGGTGACACAGTGACTACTCTTATGACAATAGACGAACATGACAGGACTAATTATGATGTTGTCATAGCAGCATTGCTAAAAAAATACCAACTAAAAGAAGAAGACTATCGTCTTCGTTTTAGGACAATGTTGCCAGAAAATGGAGTAGATTTCTCTGATTTTGTTACAAAAATACGTCGTACATTTACACGATGGGTTGAGTTGTCTCAGACTGAGAAAACATATGAAGGTCTAATGGACTTATTATTGCGAGATAAGGTTTTGTCATCTGTTAATGATTCTTTTCTTGCATTCCTTCATGAGCGTAAGCCTAAAAACTTAAAAGATATGGAGGAATACTGTTGTCAGTATGCCACCGCGCATCCCCATGCTACAGTTAGCAATTCTAAAGTGAAAGAAGGGTTGCCAGCTGCTTCGGCAACACCATATGGCCCTAATTTCAAAAAAAAATTTCAGGGTGCTCAACAAAACTGGAATAGGGGAAGTAATCAGAATTACACTCAGAAGCGGAGTAATCCAACACATGATGGTTCTTCGTCTATGAATTGGAGACAAGATGGTAGTTCTCGTAATTTTAGTGGTAATAATTTGAGACACTTTCGCAAAGGCTATCCAAATAATAACTATTCGAACTTTCGAGGTAATCATTCTCGACGTCAAGATTATGACGATGGTGAATTTAGAAACCGGGATTCAAACCGGAATGATGATTACAATAGGCAATATGATAACAATTACAGGGGAAATGATAGTCGAAATAATTACAGGGGAAATGATAATCGAGGCAGACCTAGATTTAACAAAAAAAGACCTTTCCAACAGGCAAACTCTGCACAACAAGAGTTTGATGGAGCCTGTAATACAGTAAATGATAGTGGTAACTCTAGGGCTATCACTGGTTGTGCTTTCGATTTTGGGAGAGCAACTGAATGCCCCCAATGCTTAACATTGTTCGACTCATCGACTGTATCTACTCTAAGTTGTGGTCACCCTCTTCCTGCTCTACCTGCTACAGTTGCGCATGATGGGAGAGGATCTCTCATCTTACATAAAGGTCTAATAAATGATAGGCTAGTCTCAGTACTCTTCGATTCGGGATGTACTACCGTCGGGGTTAGGGAGTCTCTGATAGATCCTTGCTGTGCCACTGGAAAAACAATCAAATGTGTTACATTTGGTGGTACTATGGAAAGTTATCCTACTGCTATTATTAGGATTGACACTCCCTTCTTCACAGGAGATGTCCATGCATGTCTTCTTCCTAATCCTATTGCGGATCTTATAATCGGTCGTATTCATGGGGTTAAGGAATGCACCCCGCAACAAATTTCTAGTTGGGAGGAAAAAAACATTCAAACGGTCAATGCAGTGGTGACAAGAGCTCAAGCTCTTAATCCCCCAACTTCATCGGATAATAGTAATGAAGTTGATAGCCAAGACGAGCACTTGGTGATTTCCCATGACTCGTTTGTTAAACGTCAAGAAGAGGATCCTTCTTTGAAGAAATTCTTCCTTCTTGCAAAGAAAGGGGATCCCAATCAAAATACTAATCACAAATCGTATATTACTATGAAGAATGGTATATTGGTACGGATGGTACAACACTCGGACAAGTCTATGCACTCGCAAATTCTTGTGCCTAAGTGTATGAGAGCCTTAATTCTTCAGCATGCACACGATTCTCAGTGTGCTGGACACATGGGGTTTTCCAGAACTAAAACTAGAGTCCTTGCGTCCTTCTTTTGGCCATTCGTGAATAAAGACATCCGAATTTATTGCCGATCTTGCAAAATTTGTCAAGAGGTCAAGTCTAGAGGTCCGAGACATGCTGCTCCTATTCAGGCTGCAGATATTCCGATTCGGCCGTTTCAGAAAATGGCTATAGACATCATTGGTCCGTTCAAGATTAAGTCAGCCAGAGGACACCAATTTATCCTCACTTGCGTGGACATGTGCACGCGTTGGCCAGAGGCTATTCCTCTGAAGAGCATATCAACTGTCGATATCGCTGATGCTCTTTGGCTCATATTTTCTCGTCTGGGATTCCCCGGAGAAATACTGTCGGACCACGGCACTCAGTTAATTTCGGACGTTATGTCTCAGGTAATGGCTACGCTAGACATTAAAAGGTCTCTCAGTAGTATTTATCATCCAATGTCCAATGGATTGGTAGAACGTCTTAACAGGACACTAAAGAACTTACTTGGCAAGATAACGGAGGATCATCCTGAAGATTGGGACAGGGTTTTACCTGCAGTCCTCTTTGCCTATAGAGAAGTTCCCAACGAGCATACAGGGTTTTCTCCTTTCGAACTTGTCTTTGGTGCGCAACCGCGCGGTCCGATGTCCTTGTTACACGATTTGATAACTTCTGATAATATTGACGATGATACACAATCGTCATATGAATATGTCATTGCTCTTAGAGAAAAGATTATCGAATCGTGCAGGTTAGCAACTTCATCTTCCGAATTTGCGAAAGAAAAAGCTAGGCGATTTGCTAACAAGAAAAGACGCCTACGTCAACTTTGTCCTGGAGACAAAGCATATGTCTTACTTCCCTCAAGAGAGAATAGACTTCTCATTTCATGGAAAGGTCCATACACTATAGTCTCCAAAATTTCCGATGTCGACTACATCGTCGATGTGGATGGAAAGCATAAAACCTTCCATATAAATATGCTAACAGAGTTTATTGAACGTCCAGACTATTTGCAGCCTATTTTCCAGGCGACGGACGACTCTCCAGTCCAACATGGTCACATCTCATCCCTGTCCGTTATACAGGATGAGGAAACTATTTTTTCTGACGTTAACTTACCTCTTCCTGCGATTCCACTGAATTCAACGGAATCGTGGAGGGACGTTACAATCTCTTCGAACTTGTCTTTTGAGGAGCAACGTCAAGTATCCTCTACGCTACAATCATATCAGGATGTCCTTACCGACATTCCTGGACACACAGATGTCATAGAACATGACATCATACTTACTGATCGTAATCCGATCAGAGTAAGACCATACCCAATACCTATTCATTTTCAAGCACAAGTCGAGAAAGAATTGGATGAAATGATTCAACTGCAAATAATTGAACCATCCACTTCAGCTTATTCTTCGTCGATAGTTATTGTTCGAAAGAAAGACAATAACATACGTCTTTGCGTTGACTATCGCAAATTAAATCAAGTTACGAAGTTCGATGCTGAACCTATGCCATTATTAGATGATCTACTTATTAGACTTTCTAAAGCTAAATTCTTTACTAAACTAGACTTGTCGAAAGGTTATTGGCAAGTCCCACTGACGGAACACGCCAAACCTCTCACTGCTTTTTCGACACCTAGGGGTCTGTTTCAATGGAATTTTATGCCTTTCGGGCTTATGAACGCCCCAGCGACTTTCGTGCGCATGATGCGACGAATTCTATCAATCGTGCAGATGTCATCGCATATTTAGACGACATCTGTCTTTTCAGCGATACTTGGGAAGAACACTATTTGGGTCTAAAGGAATTGCTATCTACTCTACGTGAGCATAGTTTGACTGCAAAACCCTCTAAAGCTTTTGTTGGGTTTAGTGAAATTTCCTTCCTAGGTCATCGAGTTGGTCATGGTCTGTTGAAGACAGAGGACCAAAACATTTCGAAGATATTAAATATCTCGGTTCCGAAGACAAAAAAAGCAAGTGCGTAGTCTCTTGGGATTGATACAATTTTATGGAAGATTCATTGAGAATCTGTCCTCCATTATGGCACCACTTTCATCGTTATTGAAAAAAGGTTCTCCTAATATGGTGCGTTGGTCCCAGGATGCCAATCTTCATTGGATCAGGTTAAGAATTTGTTCTCATCTCATCCTATCTTAAGACTACCAACGATTGATAAGACTTTTGTTCTTCGTAGTGATGCCTCTTCCACTGGGATTGGAGCGGCACTAATGCAGGAATATTCAGGAACTCTGCATCCTGTAATGTATATTTCTAGGAAGCTAAATGCGGCAGAAAGGAATTACTCGGTTTTAGACCGTGAATTGTTGGCTATGGTTTGGTCCATTCTTAAGCTACAAAGGTTCCTTCTGGGCGCGCATTTCTTTATGGAAACCGACCAAAAAGCTCTTACGGCTATGCAAAGTAAGGATTTGAAGAGCTCGAGATCTACTCGTTATGCTATTGCTCTTCAGCCTTTCCATTTCACGGTGCGAGCTATCCGTGGTTCGGATAATGTGATGGCGGACATATTGTCCAGATGCCCACATGATTCCAGTTAAATCTTGTGTCCTAGTTTTTCCTGATACACTTTCGGACTTAGGTCTGTCCTTAATATCCTAATATGTTGTAATACAAATGTATTTGGATGATGTTTAGATAATTTAACAAATTTCATTTTGTCCATCCATCAGTGATATGTTGCTAATATAGCATTGTAATTCATGACATTTGTATATTGCTATAATTATAGTATTTAGTAATGTTTGATATATGATTGGTATTGCCAGCAACTTAGGTTTCTTTAATGGTACCCCTTAGTTTGTTTGGCTTAAAGGAAATATTTTCTCCTATGTTGGGAGATGATTTGTATCCTCTTCAGACGCTTTGTTTATGCGTCTATTGTACCTGATATTAGGTTCATTTTTTTCATGAGCACATAAGTGATATAAGTGATACTTGTGCAATCTTGCTCATGGACATATTTTTAAAAAAAAAATTTCATTTTTTTTTACAGGGGGGTTGTAGTAATATGTTGCTGTCATTTTTGACGGAGTCATCTGTCAAGTTATTTGCTTATGTTTTTATCATAAGAATAATTGTGTCTTTACCTGCGATGTCAGGTTGATTAGGGGTTGTCTTCCCTTGTTTATTCATTCATTGTGTTTGACCTTTAGGGTCAAAGGTAGGCAGTTCTGGCGTATGCCCATAGGCAGGGGTTTTTAAGCGGGAGTTAAGTTAGGCTTCCGGCAAGCCGTAAAGTGTCCTGGTTTCTGAAGGGACGAGAGTCCATTGTGTTTTTCGGGGAGAATCTTCGAAGTGACTGCGATGGCAGTTTTCCCCAGCGAATCTCTGTGCGTTGGAATGACAGCAGAGTTCCTTGTTAGGTTCTGTGGACTCGGTTACAGGTAATACCGACTTTTTCCATTATTACGCTTTCGGTGGCAGAACATGTTAGAAGATTACCTAGTCTGTGAACTGCAACTCACCGGTCCTCCATTACAGAACATATATGTTGTGCTCAAGGTAGCCATCCAAGACTATTAGTCTTCATACCATCCAGAAATCCAGTGACGAAGATATATTGTGGGAGCCGCAGATTGGCGGCATATTTATGTCCACATACGCATTACTGCAGGGTTGATGGTAACCTGCTTATCAGCAGTACACGGCCGACGTCAGAACGAGGCCTGTGTTTTCGGCTATTATACTACAGTCTGATAATGTGCAATTGGCGGGGAATGCCAAGTTGTACCTATGTGTCAAGGTGATTAAGGTATCTGACGCGTTTAGTCAGAGAGATCAGGCGGCATTTTGAACTGTCATTGAATAACATTATTATTGACCATGCACGAATATTGGAATGTTTACCAGCCCTTTTGAACGCCTGATGTATTATTATCGACTTCCGGTCAGCATGACCTTGTTTACAATGACTGTTCCTGTTGATGCTACTATGTGTGATATCGTCAATAAATGTTTTGAAACGTGCCTGCAGTGTTCAAGCATCCTTGACTACTGCATGTGAGTGTAGGGGTTGCAGTGTCTACATATATACGAGCCTAAACACATTCGCGCCTTCATTCGCACCCACACTCAGTTCATCATACGCTCGCACTACACACCTAACAACATGTATACTGTCTTGGGCCAGTGATCACCTCAACAAGAGAAAAAGACAGTTACAGTCTCCAACTGCTATAAAGTTGGTGGCTGGTACCTGTATAGAGCTGAGACTCAGGGGTTTGTAGTTTGGACAGTAATAGTTCAGAAGTTCTATTTCCATCTTGTCTACCTTTAGCTGCAACAGCTGATATTCTGCTCCGTCTATGTAGGTTTTCCTTTCGTGTGCATGAATGTTATTCCTTACAAGAGTAAGTACTCCTCCTTTTCGTCTATCTTGTCTGTCGGATCTGAAGCATTGATATCCCCTTATTTTAAAGGTTTGATCTGCTTTCATGTGATTCTCTTGGATACAGCAAACACTGACTTGCTTCTCATACAAGATGTTTTCCAGCTCTATCTTTTTGCTGTATCCAGCCTGCTTGCTGTTTCCTCCCTCTGCATTCCAGTGCATTATGACAAGTGGCACTCTGGGTTTCTCTTTTTCTGTTTTGTTTCGGTCAGTAGTTCTCCTCCGCCGTCTGCTGACTCCGCAAGACTGTCTAGAGGTTCCTCCAGTAGCTGAGGGTGGGCTCTGTCGAGGCTCACAGCCCGGCACTGCACCTGCCTGGTGGAGCTCCACAGGGCGAGCACCAGTACGAGATTTATTTGACGGTGTACTCATCCATAGAAAAAACCGAGTTGCGTGATACTGTGGTTTCCGGTGCCCCTTCTGGCCCAGTATCTACAACTTCAGCACCTCTTCAACGTTAGAGTGGGCCCATCCCTAATCTGTTTATTTTCCCAGTAGTAGACTATTCGCAAGCAGCCTGGGGTGTCACTGCTCTGCGCGGACCTTGTTTACCGAGGCGGCGTCCGAGCTCGTATGGTGTAAATTTGGTTGCATTATCTTCAAAATAGACCTGTCTTTCCCGTGGCTTTTCTGCCATCCTGCAACTTTGAGTTGGGGAGTTCTGAGCTCCAGACTCTTTCCCAGGCATTGTATCCTGACCTGGCACGCATCCAGAGGACCACACTTCTGGTTCTAAGTTAGCAGTTGGAGATAGGTGGGGTGGCATACTGTGCATTCCCCGTCATCCAGGTGGGGGGGGCTCTCCAACTATGCAGAGCTTGCACAATGCTGTGCTTTGGTTCTGGGCTCTCCCAATGAATCCTCACATCCTGCACAGAGCCTCTTCCAGATACCCACCACCTGCCATCTCTCCATTGTAGAAATCTCCTGCATGCGGCCATCCAGTCAAGAGCCAGTATTAAGTCTGGTGCCCATGTGATCCCCCCAAGCTTAGTGTGCAATGCTGGGTTCTCAACATGCTGCAACACAGGGGGGATTGTGATGCTGAGCCAATTTGTGTTGTTTTTGTTTGCCTTTCGCTCAGCCATCTCTCTCAACTCTGCACCGATAAGCGACATCTGGGACTTAACTGTGCCTCAGTACTGGGAGGCTCTGTTTCCGGGTACACCACACACAGCCAATTGAGGCAAACGGTCGTCGTGGGCGCTGTGCGGAAGCGATTACGTAGCTTTCCGTGCTCCAACATCACTTTACTGTCCGGGTCTTAATCTTCACCAAGATTTTCATCGACCGTGTTTTGGGGCACTGCATATTTTCTAACTGCCGTCTTGTCTCAAAATAACGTCTGTCCATCCATATTGGACCACTGTGAACAACATGTTTCGTCTGGATTAACAATAGAAATGTCGCTCAGTGTAGACTTTTACTCCGTCTGGAGCGGCGATAAGCGAAAAATTAATGCATCTATTTCGCTCTGCACAAACAAAATCAATTTTATGTCAAAACAGGTCAAGCAATCAAGGTGAAATAAGTAAGGGAGTAAAAATTAGGACAAAATATGATAAGCAAAACCTTGAAACATGAAAGCGGAAACAGCAAATACTGGAAGAATTAGCACGTAAAAGAGTGGTAGATAATAATGCCGGAGTGTAGTGAAGATATTTTATTTATTACTCCGTTTAAATTTTTTTTTCTATTTTGTTTGCTAACAATTATATGTTGACTTCTTCCACCAACAAGCTGAAACTATTTACTGAAAATATGTATACTCGTGTTATTTCAAGGGATCTTCTAGGCCCTAGTGAGCATTAAAAATAAAATGATCTCCCCCTCAATCAATCCTCTCATCGGAGATGACCAAACTGAAGCTGCGCATAGGCCTGGCAACACCATCATGCAAAATAATTTGCCACAAAACCCATCACTGCCACAGCTCAGGAGTGCTGTGACTCAAGCCCAGCACGAAAGTAAATCAGTGGTGGTACCTTGCTCAAAGGGTGGACAAGAGCAGGATGGGTATATTTATACTCTTAATTTTATATTGTGAATATGTATTACTATATCTTTATTAGACCTCTGCATTCTTATTCTATTTTCCGACATATATATTTTTTTAGCGCACAGTGATTAGAGCGCTTGCTCGTCAAGGCAATGGGTCCGGTTCAAACCAGGTCGCGACACTCTGTATTACTCAGCTGTAAAAACGTATACCTGACTCTGCTCTTCAGTTAGGGAAGGCAAAGACAGCAAGGAAGGGAACAGGTCACCCTACCTCATAAAACTGAGACCTAGCGTAAGTGAAGTCTAATACTTCACTCCCCTTCAGCACATTCTGTTATGGGTCGATCTTTACCTTTTGAACCATTATATTAATTTTTGCTATTTTTACACACATTTTGACTACACTGTAAATTCCTTATGTCTGTAAATTCTTAACACCTGCTCTACCGTTACGGGCAAATAGCACGCCTGTAAATCTTCTAGTATTGGAATTCTCTGTTATTCCTCCCTCTTACATTTAAGTAGCACGTGCTCCATATTATTGTCTTGTAGGCATTCTGTACAGAAATGGTCTTCTACCCTAAAATGATTTAGTTGTAGTCTGAGCAGTCCCTTACTGCTGGGATTTTTTAAATTCCCAAGATACTTGGTATGTTCTTACTTGAGTTTTGAAAAGCTTGAACGCATGTCTCCCTATTAGATTTCATGCAACTATCCATCTTCTGTTATTATTATTTTAATCTCTGTACAGTCTAACCTGCTTTTATTTGACTTTTAGCATATCTAATTTTCTTGGCTTCGTTATCTGTCTTCTCCTTTATGCCCTCGTGTGTAGGTACCCAGGCTATTAAAACTGAGTGTTTTCTGGTATATAAATATGCGATAGCTAGAAACATCTTCTCTGCTGCATTCTCGTACGAGTATGTTCTAAATAACTCGAATTGCTGAAAGTTGAGTCTGTTATAATCATCAGTTTGTGAGGAGGGTTGTAAGAAACTATTTCTAGTGCTGCTAGCGGCTGTTTGTTGCTAATACATGTTCTTTATTCTCAGTTCTGTGCCATTGATAATTATGCTTTCTAACGTAATGGTAATTTCTTGTATTTCACATTGTTAGGTGCCTTAATGTAGTCTATTAACTACAAATACGATCTGTTTTTACTTATATAACTCTTTTTATTAATGTTATTTTAAAATTTACAAGGACGTGTGCTCCTTTGTCTTCTACAAGTCTCCAGTGTTCCTCGCTAATTTCTGGTTTTATTTTATTTTTATTTTTACTCAAGCCAGCTGTTTGAAATAAAAAATAATGATCAATATTTGTGAGTCAAGAGAACGTCATTGAAAGAGGGCAAGAATATATATATATATATATATATATATATATATATATATATATATATATATATATTGTTGAACAGAATCAACATCATTGCACTCCGCGCAAACCCATAGGTGATCAGTCTCCCTCAGCATATGTCGAAGAGTGTGAATGCTAACTGTCCCTATAGCTGGCTGGTTATAAATACGACGGATGCATCCTCTCATACGTCCATCTCTGCTAGCCTGACGTTTGATGCCAAATTCCAACAGTCTTGACCCTGATGATTCATCTATTGCAGTGTCATTCTCTAACAGGTGATCATTAATCGCTCTCAGTTTCTCTCCCTTATTCATATCCAGTGTTCCTTCCTGTCGTAGATTTTTGATAGGGGAATTAAGACTGTCTGTTACCAACAGATTACTGGTGGCAATGAATATAGATATATATATATAGGAAGATATTTATTTGTTTGTATACTTGTTATGTTTGAAAGTATTTGGTATAAGATTTTGGGTTTAGATATGTTTCGTTAGAACTTTAGCCTAAGGGGCGAATACTCATCTTTGGATTCGAGTAAATGTAAATATGGGGTTGTCCCACTTGAATAGTTGAGGGGTTAAACTTTGGCGCATGCCCAGACGATTGGTCGTCAAGGCGGGTTTCCGTCATGTTGGGTTGCTGAAAGCTGGACGGACAGAAGTCCGAAGACTTGTTCTTTGCTGTGAAATTCTGGGGGAAGGTGACATCGTCTGTATGTCTATTATGTCTAGGTTCCTCCCCAGAATACATTCTTTACGCCAAGGGAATGGCGTGTGCTGTTATTAGTGTTTTCTAAACCTAAGGTAAAGTGAGAACATTTTCTAGACTTTGCCTAGGGCTAACGATAGGCGGATGCCATATCATCGTTATATATATATTTAATGGATCGTACATGGACGATTCCTTGATTAGCAGCACTAGGAGTGGACATGTGTAACCCTTTTCTATGAGGTATGAAAACCCAAGGTACTAGTTGAATATATGAACGGAGCCTTCAGTTATAGTGAGGATATCTTCTGTATGAGCGGCGCTCACTGAGACTTGCGCCATCTTGAATCCCACTTTGGGGTCTGTGTGAATCATCGGTCAGAGAACGGAAATATCTTATTATCTGATGGCGATATCACGACCTACATTGTTTTGGAGTCCACTCTTCGTTACTTATGATTGACAGCATAACTATAAAACCCTGTGAAGTTATAGCCTAAAAAGACTTAGCCTGAAGACTTGGTCAGCAGAGGTTCTGCAAGGGAGCATTGTGATGAACATTATTATTGTTACCTCAAACTGACGCGATTAGTCAGTGGAGGCATGAAACGACAGACATTCAGAATTATATATATACTTGCATACTGTTTCGATTAGACTCTCATGCTATACGTATGCATATGTGATGTTGCCACCTATTTGTCAAGTATCCAATGACTTATTGTGTCAACATGTTCCTATGACTGTAACCGTGTTGTCGGAGTTTGCGTCCATTAAAAGTGTAAGAAATTATCAACAGCAGTTCCAGACATCTTTGACTTTCACACATGAGTGAATGAGTGCCTTATACTTGTCAACACACGAACATTCCATACATTCGCGTAACCTGCATTCTCACTCAATACAAACACTGTCCCTTGTCAGGGCCCCAATACTTGGTGGACAAGATGTCATGTATGCACCTCACTGTGTTGGTTTGAGTTGACCATCTCCTTCATCACTACACAAGGGAGCATTCATCTATATGACCCAATACACTACACTCAACAATGTGATGACCATTAACCTGCACCTATGATAAGACCGTAATCCTACACTTATCGATGCCCAGTGTCCAATCATACAGTCATCAGTGGTGAAATCATTACGTTTATCACTTGGGTTGGTCCCTTCTGAAAAGATAAGAATGAGTGATAGCCACAGTGAGAGATGATAGTAGAAATAGATTTTCACGAGTGAGATGGTAGAAATCAATAGAGGCTGTCTCTGAAATCGAGAATCTTTTCTCTCTTTTAGCCTATCTTCTACAACAGATCTAGAGGAGTCAGACAGTCTATCGACTACATGTATTAATATATATATTACCACTCACGTGCACACACACAATTTGACGACATGTAGACGCACACACGTGGGAAAACTATAACAAACGATTATATAGATAATTTGGAACGAGCTAACCAACGCGCTGATTAAGTTCAAGAGAAATTTTAATTATCATCTAAAATCCCATCACAACACATAAAATTACATCAAAGCATATACAAATAGTCATAAAGTCAAGAAAGATGCTACAAGAATGATAGACCCATAGTATGATCTTATCCCTCAAGGTATGCCCACAGTCCTGTTAGAAAAAAGTGATAGCCCCAAGGAATCAAGGATACATTAGCGGAAATCTAATGATTTTCCCCTTTTAAATGTATGAACAGACTTAGATATTAGTATGATCTATCCTAAGGACAAGTATCTTGTTTGCAACAAAACTTGCATAAAGAAATTACAAAGTGGGTGAAATTTGGTATACCATAAAAGAGTCACTCGTTCCTGCTTTCTCTCGGTTCATTCATCAGGGCCCTGTCGTGCATTTCTCACTTTCTTACCCTATAGCTTGCTGTTGTTCGCCGTCTGGCGCACGTTATGACACAATCTGTTTTATCGTTTGGTGAAGCGGATACCCAGCTCTGCAGATCTTGGTTTCATCCAATTTGTCCGGGGAGCGTCATCTTCAGGCGATGATTTTGTTCAGATTTTAAGTTAGTGTTCCTTTATCAGTTCAGGTAAGAATTAGTTTTCAAGCGGACTCACAGGATCAGAATCACTAGGTTTCCACTACTTAGGAACAATGTCAGGTTTGTAACTTCGATCAAAAGGTAAAATTCTTGGTCACTCCACAATGAGTAAAAATTGTCGGAAAAGTTAATGTTTGTAATCTATTACTTGCCACACGGGCTAAATGTACTTGAGATTTTTTCTCTGAAAGAATTAAATCAGGCTCGATGGGCCCGTCACTTCTTTAAAATCTTTAAAGTTCTTGTAAAGGTTATACACCAAGTCCTTTAAGGAAAGAATGTTTTTGTTCTTCACAGATATCTCTGTACTTAACGCTGGCCAAGTTTGGGTTAACCCCAGTTTTCTTCACTAAATAGAGGAAAAAACACATATAAAATAATTATACATACTATGTACTCGTTATAACTTACATTTTAAACTGCAAGCGTACAGCTTGACTTATCATTTAAAACTTCCCGTGAAATAAGTTATATTCATAAAATCAACCATCATGAATTAGGAATACATACGTATCCCGTCAATACTCACTGATATAGCATTTCAGTTATACGTTAAATTTTAAAATATATTCTCGTCTGATTATTTAGCAGTAAAATCAAATTCATTTATAGCTGCATGATTTTAAGCTAGAAATATAATTTATTCTGCTTTCCACTGAAACACGTCACTAGAAAATAATACAGACTATATTTTAATTATCTCTGCACAAAAGAACTAGTGAAAAATAGGCGATTCAACACTTAATCACTCACAAAATGTTAGATACTTAACATAATATTTACCTCAACACAGAACTATGGTATCACATCGAAACTAAGAGTTTCACTTATAAGTTTAAGTATCTAGAACGAAGTGACCACGTCTACTGCAAATGGAGAATGAGTGAAATCAAGTTTAAAACTCTGGTTAATATCTTAAACCAGACAAAGATCCCACTATTTCCAAAAACCCGATCTCTCCCCTTTCCTAACACCTACGTACCATAGACAGTGGACATACCATGCCAAACGCGTCTTAGACACCTCACGCTACGAAACTGTCTGAGAGTGCCGTGACAGAGGAAAATACCAGACAAATGTCTCATTCTGTGCCGTGCAGATGTCGGTTATCACACCTCACGCCGGAGAAACGCTCGTGTCAGGTGAAAATGCTAGACCAAAAATCTGCTCCTATGTCTGAGTATGAAACATAATCACACATCTCGTCTGACTGCAGCGACTGACACGTTATATAATAACATGCGTGTGCGTTTCTAAATGGGAAAAGAAACAGGCGAAAGTTTGAATGGGAAAATAGTAATGTTTATAGTCGAAAACGTGCGAATGCGAAAAACACAGGAAAAGGATAAAAGAGCGATAATAAATTGGAGGACACGGGTAGAAAAAGAAAGGAAATATAGAACATTTATTGATCATAATCTCTATGCGACACTTCCTAATGTTGGTGCTCTTGATGCTAGTCTGTCAGCTCTCTCATTACCGCGTACCCCTACATGACCAGGACAGTAGATCCACACCAGCTCCTGCAGATTCGAAGCTTCTATGCAAGTTTTCCATTCATGCCTTAGCCAATCATTTTGAACCTTTCGAAGCATGGACTGAGAATATGACATTATGACTGCCTTTGTTACTGGAGTTTCAGTTAGCCACCTTAAGGCTGCAGTAGCACATATATATATATATATATATATATATATATATATATATATATATATATATATATATATATATATATATATAAATATATATATATATATATATAATATATATATATATATATATATATATATATATATATATATATATATATATATATATCTGTCACAAAAAGTAGGGATATTGAATTCAAAAGCTATCCAAAGACAATATATTTCAAATTAGTTCATTTATTCCGTCGTACGAGTAAACTTGAGCATCATAACATAGACATTTGCGTTATAAGAAGTGTTATGGCTTTACTCACATGATTTTAGTCGCACTGGTAACCAAGGCGGGGTAGGTACTTTATTTTCACAAAAATATTCCAATATTTCTAAAAACGTGTAAGGGCCCCCGTTTGCCGCTAAACATGCATTGCAACGACGTCTCATACTGCAAATAAGCCTTCTGATGTTGTCTTGAGGAATTCTCTGCCACTCCTGCTAAAGGGTCTGTGCTAACTGCTGAAGAGTCTGTGGAGCGGCTGGACGTTGTTGGACGTGTCTATTCAGGAGGTCCCACAAATGCTCAATAGGAGACAGGTCGAGGGACATCGGCGGCCACGGTAACGTTCGGATATGCTGCATCTGAAGGTGATCTTGGACGACGCGAGCACGGTGAGGACGTGCATTGTCATCCTGGAAGATGAAATCTGGTCCGTGCCGTTGAGCAAATGGCACAACGATAGGCTCGATGATGTTGTCACGGTTGTAGAGCCCTGTGATATTGACCTGGCATATGTGAAGGTCGGTCCTGTCATTCATACAGATGCCTGCCCACACCATTACACTGCCACCTCCATAACGGTTGTGTGCAACAGTTGCAGGAGGCTGGTAACGCTGACCTCGCCGTCGCCAGACACGTATTCGACGATCATGAAAATCCAAAACGAAACGGGACTCATCAGAAAACATCACTGATGCCCACTGTTGATTGGTCCACCGATGATGACGTTGGCACCCATCCATTCTTGCTCGCCTGTGTTGTGGTGACATGGGCAAAGCTACAAACGTTCTGCGTGAGGCCAGTTGCACATGGTGCAAACAGTTTCATACTGTCTGAGTTGAGACCCGGATCCCAGTGGTCTGTTGAAGATGTTGCTGAAGTTGAGTAGCATTTAGAGTCCGAGTTCTGAGGGCCTGAGTAACAAGAAGTTGATCTTGGCAGCGTGTAGTGATTCTTGGGCGGCCAGTCCGAGGCAGATCAGCCACTGTGCGGAAATTTTGATACCTGTTCCACAGTCTGCTGACAACTGACTGTGAAACATTGAGGTTCCGAGCAACATCCACTTGCCGACTTCCGGTTTGCAACATGCCTATGCCTATCCATCTCTGCTGTTCTGTCAAACGTTCCATGACGAAGAAAAGAAATTTTATCTGTTGCAGTCTTTTTATACCTGTCCATGGTGAGTAGTGTTCATCAAACCCGAGATACACGCATTTTTGTGAAAAAGAATAATGTGTGAACTTTACGGATGGGCCCCACCTCTGTTCTTGGGACTGGCTTACTCATCACGAGTCACCAGGTCAACATGATATTGCACGTGAGAGTGGAGAAGAGCATGCTCGAAATGTCCATACAACCATTAAATTACGAAATCCACTCTTTTGTAAAATAATACATACCATCTTAAAATATCCCCTACTTTTTGTGACAGGCATATATATATATATATATATATATATATATATATATATATATATATATATCTATATATATATATATATATATATATATATATATATATATATATATATATTAATATATATATATATATATATATATATATATATATATATATATATATATATATATATATATATATATATATATATATATATATATAACGCGTCAGTACCCGGCGTTGCCCGATTTTTCTCCTCTGGAATAACCTGTTAATATTGTTGCTTCTATCAAGTTTGGCATGAGGTTCTTAACACATAATCTGGTTCCATTACACAATTTAGGCGGATCAAGATTTCGCATCAATATTATTGTGATGATGTACATTGATACACAGATAGAATTATTAATTGTAAGGAAGAAGACAGCTGATAGAATGGTCTGGCGCTCTCTCTTCCAAACCTCTACACCTCACGGTAGAAAGGGAACGACTAAGTAAGTAAGTAAGTAAGTATAAAAATAAGGTAGAAATGAAAATAGTGGAGTTATGAAGTTTCGTCTTCACCCACGCCGCAAGCGCGTTGATTTTAGCAGACCGTATTGTGGAATAGATGGTACCATCGTTTCGAGTGTCCTTGAAAAACTATTTATAACACTGTGACACGAAAAGCCTACTTGTTCAGACAGAGTGAGAGAGGGAGAGACAGAAAAATGATACCATATGCACGCGTGGCCGTTTGAAAATACGACACAAATTCAAAATATGTTCGGTAATTGGGTCACGCAAACAACCTTAGCTCTTATAAAACTGACGTATTTCTGACGTAATACGGGAGACTATCGTTTTTAGTTTGAAAATAGCGGTAGAAAGACGTGAACAGATGGTAGTTTATAGATTTCAAGACTAACATGGAAAAAATTATGGAATTTTGAACCATTATACATAGGCTCATAAAACTTATATATTCGGGTGCCATAGTGTCTCCTGACAAATAATATGTTTTCATTTACCCTGTACTCCAACTAACAGCCAAGATATGGTCATAATACTAGATAGTCACAGACACATTGACTAACACACTAGTGTTCTGACATTCGCTATCGGTAACGTATTTTTGCACGAGTTGTTGAAAAGAGGCATGAGAGGGTAGGGCAAAGTCCAAAAGAGGGGAACGTTAGGACTGAGAGGAAAATGTAATATGATTTGGAGCGGAGTTTGAAAGGGGGAAAGAAATTATGGGATGGCTCAAACTGAATATTTTTTTTGTAGAGTTAGGCCAAAACCAAGTCTATTTTTGACGAATGCCAAGTTCGGCCGGACAGACCGACAGAAGTACACTAACACTGGACCGAAATTGGACCTTAGATTTAAAAATTTGAATTGACAAACTTAGTAGTTAGATCTCATTGGTCGAAACAGTTTAGATTACTGGGAAAGTTGAAGGCTCGGTGCCATTTTCACGAAGACTGTTCATAGAAGCAGGACGCTTGAGAGCTGAGAAGTGTGTCGTGCCTTGAATATAGATATAATTAATAAAAAGTATAAGGGCGCCATAGTCCAGCAAGCAGTACATCTGAGGTTGTGCTAATTCAACGTTCCTGTGTGTGTATTCTTTGAATTGTGGTAAGACCGAAATTATTAACATTATTTATACTATTAATTATGTTGTTTGACTTGGGTAATGAAGAAAACATTACGACTGTAAGTAAAGAAGTCATTAGTAGACTTATACAAGCCTATTTGTTGCTCCATCATGTTATCAAGCTACCAGAAAGGTAGTAGTAAACTATTTATAGGTTGTCACCAGGAATCACATCACCTATCACATTGTATTGAAAAAGATCATTGAGAATGGCAGAGGCGTTGCAGACATTAGGGAGAGGAATATGAAAACTTGTACAAAGTGTTACCTCATTTTATGGAGATGTGCTGAGTTGGTCAGAGAGATCTGATCCATGTCTTTTAGATTAAATATTGTATTGTTTGTAAACTTGATGGATTAGGTATTATGCTAAGACAGAACATAATTTTCATGTTACAGGGTTTTTGTCTGGCACTAGTCAGGTGCCAGATTCCTGTGTGGAAAAGTTACTCCAGCAGAGATAGAGGTACTTGCGGCCTATCCTATTTCTTTTGGGACAAGATCAACAGTGGCTGTTGGCAGATCATACATCTATGTTAAATCCTCCAATGCCAGTTAAGTAAACAAGCCCTGGCACGAGGAGAATTTATCAACTTATCCACTTCATAAACTTGAAAAGGAAATATAAATAAAGACTATCTGTCAAGAAGTAAAGTGTATCCAGAGAAAAGAAACATTGTGACAAAGACTGGGCGTGATGTTAACACCCCAACCAGCCAGCTCATAACACTTTAGAAATAGCTATAAATTTTACAATACCATAAAAACTACAATATATATATATGATTAAGGACAAATTGTCCTCCTTTAGTTAATTAAGTAAGCCTATTATTTATGTATATATTTAAATTGATCTCATGTGATTTGACAGTCCTAACCAAAAGAATCTTAGGTATAGGACTAATAAAGTTATAGAAAAAATTGTATATTACTAACTTTTAACAACCGGTGTTGGTTGATTTGATCACATAGATTAATATTGGTGTTTGTGTGTGTGTTTGTGTAATTAATTACCATCACACCACACTTGCATAACCCTAGACATTAAACGTAGCTATCAGACATACTAGTCAAGAATAGGTCTGATTGAGGTCATAAGGTGGTAGCAGAAAGGTGTCCTGATATACTCAACCCAAATTTTGTTATAATCAGGGACCTTCACAGCTGACCTCATTCAGTACAATAGAAACAAATACAACAACATTTCATAACATCAAAAACCACCACAATTATCAGTGCACCGATTTTTAAAATTAAGTTGTGCGGTGGCATTCCAGTTGGTTCCAATGAGTTCAGGAACTCAGATAAAATACAGCCTGCTGGCTGTCTATGACAGTGTCAATGGATTTGTATGGTGTGGCAATGCCCGGCAGCTGATTCTGTATTTGCAGATTAATATTACTTACACTCTCGTCAAGAAGTAAAGTGTATCCAGAGAAAAGAAACATTGTGACAAAGACTGGGCGTGATGTTAACACCCCAACCAGCCAGCTCATAACACTTTAGAAATAGCTATAAATTTTACAATACCATAAAAACTACAATATATCCCGCGGTAGCATAGTGGTTAGTGCACTGGCTTCCTAGCGCAGTGGTCTATGGTTCGATCCCCAGATGAGGCGGAAAATTTTTAGGCCACAAACGGCTCCTGGGTCGATCCAGCCCCAAATGGGTACCAGAGCTACTCTGGGAAGGTTAAGGCGGCCGGCGTGATGCCGACCACATCACCCCTCGTGTGCCGACGGTCAAGATAATATGGGCCTAACACCATATTCCCAATATGCCTCAATGGGCGTGTAACGGGTTCCTTTACCTTTACCTTTACCCTCTCATTTTTAGGTGCCAGAATCGCTCGCTCACAAAGCATGTAGAGGAAAAACCCGTAAAGTCTCAAATTATGACCTTTTTATAATAATTTTATCATTTGGATTGTTTCCCTTGATACAGCTAGACATTTTTTAAATTTATATATAGATTATCGCTTGTAAAAAAAAAAATGATTATTATTTTCAGTCATACATACTTCAAATATAAAAGACATAGTGATTGACTTGAGCTGTAATTTTTAAATAAAAGTTTCTCTTTTCGGTGAGATACGACCCTTTCGACCTAGACATACGGATGACGCCTGTTATATTAGGATACATGTCTAAATAAAGAAGATCTTTCGTTGTAAAATATGGAAAAGTATGGCAGTTGTTACAAAAACAAAATAATAATTTTTACATTTATATTACTTCCATTGATTACTCTTTGTGACCGACGGTGGAATTGTCTGCCCTTAGTTTTGCTAGGTCGGTCGGGTTTCTCGTCATTCTGACCTGTCTACCTTCCGTCCATCAAAATTATCCGTCCACTTTTCTGTAAACGTTGTCTCTAACAGCGATATATCTGTTATCTTGTCTGTCAATCAGCACTGTAGACTTTCTTCATGCATATCTCCTTACACGCGCATGATGGTACGTGATCAAACAATCCTTTTTTATCGGTCCCCCAGGAAACTAAATACTTCCCGGGTCTCCTTTAATTCGAGAAACTCAGAGTAATTTCTCCGTTCCTTTTAACGGAAGAGAGCTTTGATCGTGGCCAAAAGTCCCCACTCACGAACGCCAGCGCCGTGCTCACGTTGCGATCCTTCCTGTTGATAGCAGTTGTGAATTAAGGCCGTATGAAGATTATTCCGTGAAGCTGGTAAGAGGGAAATAATTGTTTAGAGTCATTTGGAGTGGTAGCGTATAAGATTTTATGCAGTTAAAATCTACCGAGGGTTACCTATTCTATTGCTTAAAATAATTAATTCATAACGAATAGTAACTCTTTCGTAAGACTGCAAGTGATTTAACGTTGCGCGCCACCAGTTTTTAACTCAGCTTAAGACTTAACAGACAGATAGCTAGATAATCTGGTATAACAAGGATACAGATAGAGAGATAATGTGTACTGACAATAAAACGAGAGAGATAAAATGTAACTGACAGAAGGAAGATGTACATATTGCATTTTTGATTATTGTTTTCTTCGATGTTTATCAATTAATCCTGAGTTAAGTGTTAACTATCCTAGTATTATTTAATTTTTTTTCCCACGTACATGTCGATTACGCCTGACAATTCTGTAGCACTACCGTGTTGTGAGCTGAATGCCTGACCTCGCTTAGCGAAACTGATCGTGTGTGTGTGTTACGCCGACCGCCCTCCGCCTGCTCGCTAGCCAAGCGCGAGAAAGGAATTTGCCCAAGGCGGGTGGGGACACGGCGCATGTTTATTGAAGTGTATTTGTATGCGTTTTAGTGGAAGACAGAAGAGAGGGTGGATGTTTGTACGTCTGTTAGCGTCGATCGTTCTGGTCTAACAAAACCATGTAAATGTTTTTGTATGTCTTTATTTTTCCAGACCCTGATCAGAAAAATAGCGAGCGGTCTGTGTTTGCTATCTACGGGCTCAACCAGAGTCTACGGAGATTTATTATGCAGAACGTTTACACACATTGGTGCATGGCTTCTTGCATTTACTAGGCCTCAATTTACTTTACTGTGACGGATTAACTGCCAAATTTCTACTGCTGGCGGCTATTTCGTGGATTACCTTACGGCCGCGCAATGCATACAGCCTCGTCCACGAGCGGTTATAACTTGCCATTCATACATACAGGCAATATTAATGTAACCAATTACCACCCGGTTGTTGGAGATAATGCAACCACATAACCCAGAAAGAACCAGCTAGTGCCAGCCTCTGAAAGTTTTCACGTGAACTTACCACTAGATCAGCGCATTTGGATAATATTCGTGTGCTGGAATTAAGCTTATTTTCCAGTTCACCACCTTTTGTTCACTCTGAGTTACTGCAGTCGGTGCACTGTGGAAGTTACATGTTACTATTTCCCCCTGGAGCTTACCTCCTGGCAAAAGTGAATTACTAAGTCCTGACGGACAGTGTTGACTCACATGAGTTTCTTTCCAGTTTTGGATTTATCACATACTAAGGCAAACACGGTCGTCTAATTTCATTGGACTGGGGACCCCTGTCCAGGTGACAGCAAGACTGTATATACAACGTTTGTTTTTAAGTGCGGGAGTGAGTCGAGAGAACTTAGGTGTGTCCGTGTGAGCGTAAGAAGGAATTAGAGTGAGGTGGCCACATGGTTTTTTTCTCTTGGGGATATTTTTATTTTGGAGGTTAATTTTTCTTTGCTGTGTATCCTTCCGACATTGTTTATTGTCAGTGAAGGTATACGGGGTTTACATTTTTTTTTTTTTTTTTTGCATTTTGCATTTTGCTACGTTGGATGTTGTGCAGTTTTTTTTATGGTTATTAAAAAACCCAGAAAACTTATTATTGTGCTGGTCAGAACGCCTTCCCTTTAAATGTCATGTTGGTGTAGTAACTGTAGTGTCCCTTACTGAGTATTAGATTAAAGTCTTTTACAAACATTGGAGGACGGGGCAAGATTGTCTTATTAAAAGTTAGTCACCAGGTAGGCTGAAGGAGTAGCACCACTACCCTGCAGAGGCATATCTTCTCCCAACTTTGCACCCGTGACTCTATTTTCTATCCATTCACACTTTCCTTTTAATAGTCTGTCTGACCTCAGACAGAATCTATCGTCCTACTTATATCTATCTGTGACACTCTTGAATTTTTCTTTAACTTGATTACAGCCCCCTGATTTGTTTACATTTATTTACGGAAAACTTTAATTACTCATAACGTCATAATTACAATATTAAATTATGAAATAACTTAATGGCGTTAGGCGGCAGTAATTAACTAGACTCTGCCAAAATTCATTAAGAAATAATTAGGCATGCGGATTTGTATTAAGAACATAGAAACAAACAAAGCGACACTTCCTTTATATACCTTGTATATATATATAAATGAGACAACGAAAGACCATAATTAAATATGCACAACTGTGAAAGACTGTCAGTACTTGTGGAAAAAGCTAAGAACGCCACGCACAATATGAAGAAAGGTAAGGCCGTGGACCAGATAATATAACAGTAGAGGAAATGGAAGCTGTGAAAGAGTTTAGAATAGAAAAGATAATAAAAATGTTTAATGACATCTACAGCAGTGGACACATACCTAATGATCTGTCTAAATCATGTTCATAGCCTTATCAAAAGGAAAACAAAAAGCTGAAGCCATAGAATGTGAAGAGCAGCGTACAATTATGACCTATAAGATGCTTCAAGAAGGTTGCAAATTTAAAGTCACATTTAAAAGTGAGTGGAGATTCCCGCTACAACCAGATCCACGCCTTTCTGAATCTGAGATAATAATAAACTAAATCTGTTCACCAATAAACAGGCATGTCGTACATGGCGACTAATACATGCGTAAAGGGAAATGACAATGCTGATTCACCAATTAAACAGATTTTTAGAGTTACCGACAAAAGTTCTTCTTGTTAAAAAGCTTGAGCAAGAATTACGTAGACTATGACAGAATCATACAATACGAATCTATATCATCAATATCATCTGAATTCCGAAATAAAGTTCTAGATTAACTTTTATCTTTGTCCTTTCAACTTCAAATTGAATGTTTGTCAGTTCTGAATGAGAAGATACGCACAAAAATGAAAATCAGATTAAATGAATCAAGTTATGGAATAAATATATTACAAGAAGGTCTGCCATCTTGCCTAGAGGCTTAGAAACTGACCGCTTCCCCTTATGAGCATTGTTTAAAAGAAAAATTACTGATAGACCACCACTGATCACCGGCCTAAGCAATGGCAAGATGTCATCCTAATTAGATCCCACAAGTGGGGTGCTGTAACTGCCCCAGGAAGGAGTGATTGCCGTGACACAGGATTTCACGGTAGACCACATTCACACACTGTCACGTAATACTGCCAACACTTTAATACTGGGAGAAAGTTTGCTATGGTGCTGCATAGGAACATATGATGTGAAAACTAGCCAACATCTTTACTAGCTTCAAAAAGTTTCATACCGTTATTTCTGTAAAAAAAATTTTTGTTTAATTTGCTGTTCAAGAGGGTTCTGAACTCGATAACGAAAATTATGTTACACTCACAAAACCTAAGTGGTTTGATTGTGTCCACATTTTCCAATTACACTATAATAATAATAATAGCCCCTTCAGTCATAACTGACTATGGGAATGCGCCCCTGAGGTGACAGCACTCAGCTGCTTATTTTCGACGTTTTTCTCCTTCTTGCTGTGAGAGCGTCTGTTCGCCCAGTCTGAGGTGGCGCTGTAGATAGCATCGCCACTTGGTGCGACCGGCAGCTTCATCCTCCAAGGTTGCTGGATTGACGTCCAGTGCCCTCGTGTCTCTCTTGCACATTTCTATTACTTCTTATTTTGTGATTATTATTTGGTGCGAAATTTTCTGTCCACAGTTCGAATTTGACCCTAATCCCCATGTACCCAATGGGGAAAGCAGACAATGGCGGGACAACAACTAATTGACTGGGGGCTGCCCAGCTTGAAGCGGGCAGTAGCTGTCCAGTGAGATCCTAGAACCTCTCCCACTGAAGGCGTAGCCCCTGGCGCAATGCACTACGCCATTTGGGCAAAATGCTTATAATCGGTAACTGCTACTTCCCGTGTTTTGCCGACACCTATAGGGTGAAGCTGGAGTGTCCTCTCCAGGGCGCAAGCTTGGACATAGTTATATGGATATCAAGCTGTTTCCCAGGCAGCATGTTCCCCCTCTCCACGCACTCAGTAGATCCAAAGGAACGGCAGTAGCTGATACAGTCTGGTACCAGCCACGTAGCAGGAGTTGCCAGAATAATGTCGAATCAACATTAGACTGCCTTAGGGATGTGACCGCTTGGCATACACTACAATTAATACGTGTTAAAAACTACATATAATGAGAATAACAACGTTAAAAGCAGTTAAGACATTTGTGCACAAAATACAGTGTCATGACAAGTTCACGGCTTCGGGAAAGCTGTCCCAGAACAACAAAATAGTAAGTGCCTGTTTATTGAATGGAAAAATTTGGGAGAAGTTGCAAGTCATGGTTTTTTCCGTTGCTAAAGTCGAAATAACAGAATGTCGTGTGCAAAAAGGTCGAAAAGCTGAGAAGAGCGTGTGCAAATGTTGATGTTTGGTGCCGAGTGAAAAATAAAGCATCGTGTGAAAATTGGCGGGAAAAAAAGAGTGGGCTGTATATAAAGAAGAGACGTGGGCGATTGACAGGATCCAGGGCTTGTACAGATTTTAGGAGTCGTTAGGCGAGAGAATTTTTACAGAACTTCGTCTTTGAGATTATCAAGACAAGTTTTTTTTTTAACTTGACAAGTTTGTCAAGTTAGACCAGTATATTTTAAGTAGACAAGTTTGTGTTTTACTCTATTAGATAGATTATTCCTGTGGATTTCCATTTTCATTTTGTTTTGGATATTCACTACTTTGGGTAAGAAAGAAATAAGTGCTTCATTATTGGGTCAATAACATTGCTGTTCCAACTTACGTTAATAAACTATATTTTATTTTTCTACATTGCTGAGTTCTCCTTGGAATATTACAGTTGGATACTTTGACCTCAGGCGGACAGACCTGTAACGATTTGAACCAAGAAACGTACAAGAGTTAGCGCTCTTCAAAATATTTACCTGCGGTCAACCATTAACTGAAACTGACCCGGTCAGCTGACAGACACACACACATTCTTTCATTGATGTAGTAAACACAGCCCGGTAATACGATACTATTTGATGCCGCGACCTACGCACAAATAACTGCACTGCCACAGGGACTCTGATTCCGGATTTATCCTCAGGGTTTACTCCCGAAGCTTTTCCCGTAAACGGGTATTCCCGCAAGGCAGCGGTGATTTGAGTTCAGAGTTTTACCTTCTCTTAGATAAGCTACCAACCAAGGATCACGAGCCTTATCTGCCCGAAGCTGCTGGTTTTAAGACGCCAGTGACTCGCCTTCGCCACTTCTCCCGTCAGTGGAAATAGTTCCGCCGGGCTCAAATTTAGCTGGGATTAGTTGTCAGAGGCTATTTGAGGCGCGTGCCATAGAAGCATTTGCCTGCAGTGGGAGCTTATACTTACTACAACTCCTGGCTATGACAACCTTTGGACCCAGTTACACTATATACTCATGATAAAATAGTAACAGATGACGCTATGGAAGTTCTAGCTCAGAGGCCAAATGAGCTAACTCAAGACAGTATGTGGTATCTCTGAAAGCTGTTGACAGAAGATAGTGTCCGAAATATGCATCTTAACTCGAAAACCATTCTAGAATTTTAATCTTGAAGTAAAAACCATATCATAATGCTAATATTGACAAATAAGTCTCGTCAGAATTTTCCCCATGAGTACAAATATATTTTCATAATGTCCCCATGATACAAGATATTTTCAGAAATTTAAATTGCTCCAACACAATGTGTAAAAATGTGTATGATTATGACAGAGATAATAGGGAACAGACCCATTTAATTTTTTTCTATTACCAAAAAAAGAAAAACTATTTAATTTTTTTTTCCATTGCGGAGATAACGTTTGGTAACAAAGGCTTCATTAAAATTGACATTATATCATAAACGTCTGCTCAGCTCTTCTATACAAATACTGGCAAACATGGCAGAAAAAATCCTGGCCACAAGGTCCCTGAGCCCCTGAAAATTAATTGTCTGTGTGGCACTTGCGTTTTGTGTTTTAAAATTTGAATTCATATCTTTGAATACATGAAAATTCAGATATTTCCATCTCGCCTCCCTGAAGGAGGTGAGCCCTAGATAACTACATTTTTAGTCCTATTGGTTATCTCTTCAGCTGTAGAATTAAATTACACTTCAACATCTACACCAACACTGTAGTCAGAAATAATAATGACATTAAATAACTACGCGCACAAATCAGGCGCTAATGTTGCTAATGGCGTTGATGTTGCGCTAACACACAAAAAATGCGCAGCGAAATGTGTTGACTAAGTAATGTAAACATGTCATGGGAATCATTGAAAACTCTAATAAAGAACGAAGTAAAAATTGTCCTAATGTTCTAAGTAAGCAAACAATGTCATTACTCAATCACTTGATATAATAATGTGCTAATAAGTCAAACACAGCTAATAAGTCAAGCACTACTAATAAGTCAATCACTGGTTGAAGTCAATCAAAGTCCGAGTTGATTATGAGATAGGCCAACATATTTACTGTCAAAACTATATTTATGAACTGTTCCTGCCAATGATGTCAACGTCGTCCTGTAATAAATCGTCTCGTCATACATATTCAACCATGGGTCCAGTATGTATTATTTACCAGTTGGTCAGCCTTACGACCCCGTCGTTACCGTTGCGTTTTGTCCTGTCTTCATTTTTATAACGAAGCGACGGCCCACACAAAACATTCGCATAAGTCACCCCTACCAGAAAGTACAGCGGTAACAATCTGGTGGCCATTATATGGGGAGAAAATTGTCACTTTCAAGTCTGTTGTTTAACTGTAACAGAGACACTTGGTCTGGAAATCTATAATTCCTCTTATGACGGGTGAAACACTTGGTCTGGAAATCTATAATTCCTCTTATGACTTCTTGTGATAGAATTCCCAAGTTTCCAGTCTTGTATTAAAATGGCGGGTTTACTTGTGAATTCCAAAGTTGCCCAATACTCGATCTGGTACTTATAGTTGTGGAATTGTAAGTCCTATCCTCTTTCTTCTGGCTTGTAGGAGGTGTTTAGTTGACGCTGCAATGCAGTCTGTCTGTGTTGTGTTGTGACTCCGAGTTTGTTAGATTATATCTCACAATCCTTAATTTCAAATCTCAGCTGTGTTTCCGCCGAAAGTTCCAATCAAATATAGTAGATTCTGACGAACCAATCCAATCTATCTAGCACTGTTAGGGTGGGGAAATTTATCATTACTCATTCCACGCGTATTTGAAAATATTAAATTTAATATATACGCGTGGCCTCTTACACTGTGATGTCATAGCGTTACCTACGACTTCCGGCACACCTCTGTTTATCAGAATAATCTGCGTGCCTACGCCAGACAGATGTCTGGACAGCCCGTGTGGTCTTCTTTCATCTGATCACAAACCGGCTTGTGTCAACACGATCAGCCGCTTTCCAGTGGGGTCAAATGTTTGACGGCCACGTTTCCACATGTGTTCAGACAGATTAGGCGATAAAATATTATCGCTCGCCGGGTCACCAAACCTGGCGAATCGTAACAACAGTCTGGGAGTGGAGTGTGAAACAATAAGATACGCATTACTCCCATAGCAAATACTGCCATAGTGGAGTGGCGTGTTAGAGAATTCACCATGCTGTGTCCAGCATAGAGCAAAATAGTAGAAATAACGAATGAAAAGGCATGATTTATGCCAAATAAAAGCGATGTGAGAAAAATGAAGAAAAAGAAAGGATACTGCCGGAGGGATGAAGGTGTGAGAGATCACACAAAAGTACACGTACAGACGTGTCGTCACAGAGCTGTATACGGCATACAGCATCGTTAAGACTCAGCTTCATTATAGGATCATTATATGATCTTCTGTCCTCGGCAGCAAAGCTTGTGAAATGAGAAAAATCAGATGATGCTCAAAGCTTCTTCAGCCATGAAAAACTATTGCTTTGAACATGTACTCTAAGCTCAGTTTGTAAGGTGATGCTATGTGATGAATTTACCGTGATACAACGTTAAAATATCTCCAATTATAAAGATAACATGTAGGGATAAAAATAATGCGTGAGATACTAGGAGACATGCTCGCCTATGCCCGTGGTTCCTACCGCCATTGAAACTAACTAGTAGACATGCAGACGAAACGGTACCCTTGTAGACGGGAGGGAAACGGAGATAAAAAAACATTATGACGGTCTGAACACGTGTTTGAATCTAGAAAGGCAAAAAGATGCAATTTGTAGTTTAAAAGAAAAAAATCACGCCACTAGTTGACACAATGTAAGGAAATGGACAGAATAACGACTTTAGCTCTTGTCAGAGACAGACGTTTCTTTGACGATTTACGGTACTTTGACGTTATAGTTTGAATATAGCGGCAACCGCGTGAACGAACGTTCAACAACAAATTTCAAAAACTAACCTTGAGAAAAAATATGTTTTTTCTTAATAATAAAGTTATGAATATAAAACCTAGCTAGTTTGATAGCCCATCTTAAGCAGAGAAATAATATACTTTTATTTATACAGACGGATAGATGACAAGGAAGATATTGACAAAAGACCGTATTGTTCCTATCAGACTAGCGAACAGTATTGTGTGCATACTTTCACTAAAGTCTCAATTTTGCGTCCTTGAGACAAGAAAACGCAAAATTCACACTGTAATAAATTAGCGGGGCAAAGTCGGGGGTAGTGGCTAAAAATAACTTAGGAAGCAGATTCGTGCAGTTTTTACATGTGTTAGTCCAAAAAACAAGTGAAATTTTGGGAAAAGATAAAATGTGACCGACGTACATTTGAGAAATTAAGATGTAATTTTGACTTTATTTTCAAATTTTGAATTGAAAAGCTTGGTCTTTCGATCTGATTGGCCAACGCCATTTTATATTAGTGGGATAGAGACGCGCATTTTTGCCATTTGATATAAGTCTGTCCAGTAACACAGTCAGTAATTGCCAGTGGTGTTTTCCCAGGAGATATTACATACAATTTAGTGGGACGCCATACTATAGCCAGCAGCTCAGCTGAGTTTTGCTAGTATTAACTGTGTTCTCAATTCTGAATTCTGGTAAGAATGAAAGCATTTATCTTGTATATTTTAATATTTTGAGTGATTGATACTGCCATATCATGAAAAATGATTACGACAAGTAAGTGCTTGCTCTAGGTCCCCAGCCGCAGTTCAGGGTCTAGAGACAAACAAAAAATATATGGACACCTAACTAAGACTATGGAAAGCGGATCTATTATTGAGATCAGTGGGAACATATCACCTATCTTATTGAATAAAAGAGGAAACTATTGAACATATCTCAGATGCAATGCACTCTTGGGGAACTGGTACTATGTGAAAACAACTGGGTAAGATGTGCTATGTTGGTCAGAGAGATCTGACCCAGTCTGTGTAATGTTGTTGTGTTGTGTGTAAGAGTGGCGCAGTGGACAGAGTACTGACACATGGCACAAATTTTGTTTCAGAATTGTGAGTTTCTGTTTGGCACTAAGATGGTGCCAAATGCTTATATAAGAGTACACAAGCAGATGTGTGTGTGCCGCCTAACATTTGTGCCTGTGCAGACTAACATTGTACTCCAGCTACGGAGAGGAGTGGGCCACCAGAATTCTGTATCAGCTCGTCACAGGAGAGATAAGTGAAACGTGGCCTGCTGAAGATTCACCACTATTCACAACTATTTCCCCATCAAATAAAGACATAGCTCTTGAAAAATATAACGTTTAACTTCAGTCTATAAGTCAATGGACGATGCTTGTTGTAATCACAGATTGGGAGTGATGACACCACCCCAACAACACATCCAGTGCTAGTTCTCCCAAAGACTTTATAGACATTAATAATATTAACCATTCTTATAAAATACCTATGTACACAAATTACATTTTATTATGCCATATATTTATGCATTTCATTTATAACTCCATATCATTTCATATGTTCTGACCAAAATAAAACATTGGTTCAGAACTAATAAATTTAAAAAAAAATTGTTAAAATTTAAACTAAAACAGCCAGAGTTAGTTCAGTGTGTTATAGAGTTTATTAATATTATTAGACTTATTAATTACCTGTGTGTGTCTGTATATTATATTACAACACATTACATTTCAGTACCCTAGACTTTTAACGTAGCTAACATTCATGATAGTAGAATAGGTCTGTTTGAGGTCGTAGTGGTAGTAAGAAGGGCCTTCTGTAATTCACATAGACTTTTATCTCAGGAGCCTTCACAGCTGACCTCATACAGTACACTAGGTAACATAACCACCATACAATACCATCAAAACCACTACATGCTAGAACGAGGATGATATACGTGTCGATACAACGGAGTACTGTTCTACACGAATTAGCTGCTACAACAGAGTTGGCACTGTTGAAGGCAAATAGCAAAGCCAGGCCTAATGTTACAAATACATATAACATTACAGTGGGACAGTTAGAATATCCATACCAACAATTTCCATATTACCAGCTATTAATTTTAGACCCAGCGAGTCAAGTGTAAGTGCTTTTTGGACAGCGGAAGGCGACAATGGAAATATGCATAAACATACACATAAAACTTAGTAAAGTGTTAGTATAATAAATATATACATCATGATATCATCATCCACTCCCTGCTCTCTTTGGAGCCTGGGGCCACCTCTGCTGTTGGCTCCTTGTGAAGAAACCCGCACGAAGCAGTCATCAGCTCTTGCAGTGGTGGTTCATATTTCAAGTTGCAGTGATGAGGTTGCCAACCTTGTGTGTAACTGTACATCTACAAGCAAATTACACATGCCAAAATGCAAATATAAAATGATAAAATGTACATATTACAACTTACCCCGATGTCGGGCGAAGTAATACTCGGGCATGATGCACATAATAGCCGTAATTTACTGCAATTAGTTTAAGATGCAGTAATCCCTCTGTTGAAGGCCGTTTTTGTTTCGTGTTAGGGTTTTGCAAGTGTATGTTGTTTACATACAATATTCATCTGAAGTTAATGTCCAGGGTTCTTTCTTTACGTGCCTTGCAGACAAATATTAATTTTCTTTCGTTCACGCACCGCTTTCTTTAAAGAAAGTAATAACTGCCACTTGGCGGTCATAAACTTTATTACACATGAAGAATGTTACATTAGACCCATTGATGTGGTCAGGCAGTTTGTACATAACCAAGATTAATAATAATAAAAGTCACTCATATGTATGAAACAATCCTTTCAATCATGAAATATGGAATACAGTTGTATATTTTCAATACACCGGATCTTGTACACATGAATATATCTTATGGGCCATACCCACACACCCATATACACATCTCCACAGCCAAAACGGCTGGTCACTGAATGCCACCTTTTTCTCCACCCCCTTCGCTGCTAAACTCTCTCTCTCTCTCTCTCTCTCTCTCTCTCTTTGCACACGCTTCGTTGGCAATCCTTTCCCTGCCAGTATCATCACGTGACATAGAGTGTCTAGATGACTTGGTAGCGAAGCGGTGTTCTGGGCATTCAAACTAACTGCATTTTCTAATTCCCAACACCCTTATATAGATGAAGTTGATGTGTACTTATTCCTTCTACTATTTCTACTTGTGGAGGGTCCTAAGACTTGAGCTTTCAGTTTATTAAGGGAGTTTTATGCTCTCTAATTTTAGCAGCTACTACTAAACATTTCTACATGACAACATAAGATATTGCCCTTTACATGGTATTTTCCAACTCCATGACTATATAAGGTCTTACCACTTCCGTTGTTACTTGTCATTGTTTACAAGCTCCCTACTTCATAGATCTATCACTAATAATATCATCCAAGATGTTACGTTCCTGTAGTTGATCATTACGACAAAGTCAATCTGCCAGAAGCGTTACATCATTTTCCGTGTCTTAATCTGTAACAAGATTGATATCTTCCCATATCCCAGTAAAATCAGCCGTGCATTTGGGCACGTCACGTTTGTGAACTGACACCTATCTCGAAATACCATTTGCGATCCATACTGGGCAACCGAGACAATACTGTTAGTGTTGCAATTATCTGCAACCCATGTCCCAGTATCGCCAACAACGTCTGGGTTTTTGCCCTATGCCATCTTGTGCAAAGGCAATCCCACCTTATCTTTCACTCCTCCTTCTAGTGTTGACAATAACAATATCACCGTAATCTAACAACACGTCAGGTAAAGCCGGGATGATGAGTGGCGAAATAGGACAAGATCTGATAAGATAACCAATGAACGATGAAAGCGTAAACAATAAACAAGGGAAGAATTAGTAACTAGAAGGAATGGGCGAGTAACACTGCCGGAGTCGACCAGAAAAAGAGAACGAACATATTTTGTCACAATGTTCTTCTGTTTGTTTGTCCTCGTCACATGGACACGTATCTATCTGTCCTATTTTCAGTCTGTTGAACGATGGTATATTAGTCTGCAATGGCCGGTTCTCAAACTGAGACTTATCATTTGATCTCTTTTTGGTAATGTATAGTATGGTTCTGCATTACTGGACTCTCGATGGTCCTTATGCCATTTTTCTCTGTAGTTATTTCTGACTATTGCTTTTATATGTTCAAATGAAGCCCTGTCTTCTGTTTGGATTTTCCTTCCTCCTTCTTTGGCAAATTTATCTGCCTTCTCATTTCCATTTTCATAGACTTTACAGTGGATAAGGATCCACTGTACTTTTACTTTTTTGATAATGATCAATACGACTTGAAGACCCAAGGTCCTGACTTCCATTTTTGTGTAGCAGTTGATGAATGTATGCTTGTTGCTCCAATAAGGTACTCTAGAGCAGTGGTTCTCAGCGTGTGCGATATGAAACCCAGGAAGACATGTGTTACGGTGGGATATTAAAGAGGATCATGCAGGATACGTGAATGATTGCAGGCTTTCATACAGGACATTATGGTCAGCATATACAACACAAGCCGGTAGGTGAACATGTCCACGGGAAAATATGGTTGACATTTATTGTACGTTCATCACAAGGAAACATCCATCAAGATATATACATGGCATAGTATATGGCAGGGAAAAACATGTAAATGCGATAAGCAGTTACGTCAGTCAATAACGAGCCTTAATAAATAGGTTTTTCTTCATCTCCATTGTTAATAGTAAAAGTAAATATATATTGAGAGATATCCTTAAATCTCTTATCAATCCTGGCCGTGTAATAATAATAATAATAATAATAAATTCTTTAAGCGCCAAACACGGCGCATAAGGCAGAAACCAGTGCTCTCCAGGTTGTTCGTTGTGACGCCACTCCTCTTAGCTCTTGCACATTATTTAGGCGCAACGTTCTTCCTTCTCTTATTATTGTTCTTCTGAGTGTTTCTTTTGGTCTTCCTTTTTTCCGCTTACCCTCAGGAACCCAAGTGAGCGCCTGTAGTGGTATTCTGTTGTTTTGCATTCGTAGGACATGACCGATATATGACCATCGTCTTTTCCTTATATAGTCGGAGACATATTTCTGCCTAGAGTCTTCTCTTATTTGTCGATTAGTCTTGAATTCTTTCCAACTGATGTTCATGAGTTCGTGTAATAATAGGTAGGGTTATATTCCCGGTACCCAAGTAATGTGGCGGAACAAACTGATGATGGCGACCTAAACTCAGTTACCTCAATATCTTTGAGATACTCCTTACGAAAATATCAAAAGGGGGTTGTGCAAGGCTTCTCAATAAGTTCCCTTCCCCATCTAGAACATTCTTAACAAGGTGCCGGCCTTTGAAAAATACATTTAATGTCCCAGTTAGGAAAAACACACTCTCCATAAAATCCTGGAGCTTAGAAGAAATCACGTCCACTTCAAACCAGTGAACGAATACGAACGGCCCAAATAAAACTAACACATTGAACCCACGACGTGTAACAAACTACGTCACTAGTGACTGTCGCTCACCACGGGTGAACGCTTCGTGCAAAAAGTAGTTTGACTACAGGCGAACACAATTCCTCACATAAAATGGGCATGTGCTAGCGTGTAGTAACTTGCTACATTATTTTATCCCCAGATCTATCCTTAACAACATGCGATAGTTCTAAGGGGCCACAGTAAGATGGTAAAGTACCTTTTTCCAGCTAACAGCAACTATGACGGTTCCACAGAAGTAAGTGAGGCTCAGAAATGGGGGAGGGGGGCATGAGGGGGAAAAAGGTTGAGAACCCCTGTTCTAGAACACACCTGTGCACCATTTAGCATGCCAAGATATACCGTACTACTTTTTAATGAGGCTCCGATCTATCAAATACAATTTTTCTTTGTAGCTACTTTTATTTTTTTTCAGCTCTAAATAACAAAATTACTTGGCACGCGTGTCAAATACAGAAATTATTAAAGACAAACGAAAATGTTTATTAACTGCAGACATCAAATATTTAAATACGAACGGGAAAAGGTATTACATATTCATACAAACATATAATATTAAAGTGCCAGTATTACAACTTATGTAATAACACAATCTTTATATGATGATGATTTGCGCTGAATCGCCTCAACTCTCACATTTCGGACGAAAGTATTATACATTTTAAATGCGGATTGCTCCGAGACTTCACAGCAGATGCATCCAGATAGGTTTGACTACAAAGTTCAACTGAGGGTGAAAGAAAATGGGAAGGAAAAACTGAGCAGGAGAAATTGTGCCGCGCTCTGGATATGAAGCAGAAAGTACACAGCAAGTTCTTTCCCGCTGTCTTTTTCTATTTTTACATGTTACTTGCTAGAAAGAAAATAATCATGTTAAGACATCTTCGTGCACTTTCACATGTGCACTTGAATATTTTCAAAGAAAGCAGTGGTCAGTTTGAAGCTATTTGTATCTCCATAGAGTTATTTTTTGTGGAATGGTACTGGTGATGGCCATTTGTGATTTCTCTGTTATTCATTTGTTAGGCAACTTTGAAGCAGATGTTCAGCAGTCATTTTATCTGTGTCACAGTTACACGCATCGGAAGTGTCTATCCTTAGCTTGTTGAATAGGTGGTATTCCAATATGATGTGGCCCTAGATTACCACGTGTTTTCTTCAGCTAAGCTGGTAATATGCATCAATTTTTTGATGGCCTTGCTGCGCTGAAACCCATTTTTCCCTGCATCTGCTACTGGTAAAACTATTTGCCTCTTCGAAAAGTATGCTTGTATCAGGCTGAGGTAGCTTTTCAACCTTCCTTTGCCCATCTGTCAGCCTCTTCATCGCCCAAGATGTTGTAATGAGATGGGATATATTGTATCACAACTCTTTTGAATCGCTAACAAAGTTTGTGGAGTATTCCTCTTCTTAAAACTTGAAAACAGTCTCGCAGACAAAACAAAAATACTAAAAATAACCTCCAGATAAATACAAAACTCGGAATAAGAACCCATGAAAAAAACACTTAAAATAACCGCTAGATTATATATATATATATATATATATATATATATATATATATATATATATATAGATCTATATATATATATATATATATATATATATATATATATATATATACAGTAAAAAAAAAAATGGCAGTCATATTGCTCAGCTAAATAAGCTGAAATCTAATTAAATATGCATGTTCTACCCCAAATTTGCACTCCACTTAAGTGAGCAAATACTACCAAATGTAAAAAAAAAATTAGCGTAGAGTAACGTCCCTTGATATAAGAGCAGACGACAATTTCTAATGCTAGTGGCAGAAAATGGATACAAAGTCAAAGTGTATGTTAATTTCACAGCTTTGGAATGAAGGAAATCAAACATGTTCCAACATTTCTAAAACCTTGAACATTCCTGAGCGGACTGTCTACAGAGTTGTGAGTAAATTAAAAGCAGGTAATGGAATCGAGCGAAAAGAAGGTAGTGGGAGGCCAAGAATTTTGGTCACAAAGGACCATCGGTGTCTCGCCCAAATCGTTCGGGCTGGGCCAATGAAGAATGTAGAAAACATACGGCAGCGCATGATCGAGTTGGGAAGCCCAGAGGTATCTAATGCTATTGTCAACCGGGAGCTACACAGGATGAATTACACAAAAAAAGCGGGTAATTTCGTCACCATTGCTCACAGAGACTCACAAACAGATGCGCTTGAACTGGTGCCACGAACACCAAAATTTGTCATGGGACAATGTGATTTTTTCAGATGAATGTTCTCTTTGGTCTTATCCTGCTCAAATAAATATTTGGACGAAAGGCTCTGTAACGCCTGTGTACCAGCGACCGAAACATACCTAGAAATTCCATCTTTGGGGAGGGGTGTCAGCAAGAGGTGCCACCCCACTGTGTGTTTTCACAGGAATTCTCACGAAAGAAAGGTACATCGACATACTAGAGGGACACCTTCTGCCATTTATGCAGGTCATGTACCCCGATGGGTGCACATTTCAACATGACAATGACCCAAATCATACAGCTCATACCCCCAATGCATGGCTGCAAGAGAAGAATGTGATAGTGCTGAAGTGGCCCAGCAACAGTCCCGATCAAAACCGAATTGAAAAACGTTTGGGCACTACTCAAGAATCATTTAAAAAAGAGTGGACTCAGAGACGTTGAACAATTGAAGAGGGTAGCTGAAAAATACTGGGACAGTCTGACTCTCAATTACCTACAAACATTTGTGGGAAGTATGCCTCGCCGCATCCAGGCTTGCCTTGCTGGAGAAGGCAACATTATATTGTACTGAAACCACTGTTAATAGATAGGGGAGATACCAATCTTCCTCTGGACATACAGTTTTTATTATTATTTGCTTCTATGAGTGTGCTGCGTTGCGAAAATATGACTGCCATTTTTTTGCAAAGTACTGTATATATATATATATATATATATATATATAATATATATATATATATATATATATATATATATATATATATATATATATATATATATATATATATATAATATATATATATATATATATATATATATATATATATATATATATATATATATATATATATAATATATATATATATATATATATATATATATATATATATATACGGTATGTGAAAAGGGGAGGAATCGAAGACAACTTTGAACCCAACAAAGTTGTTTCTTTTCATTTTAAGAATAAGATATGAAACAAATGAAATAATTCTGACAGAAAAAGGAAGCTGACAGGAAAACCTTTGATCAAACCTTTAATCCAAGCAAAAATGCCATTACAGATACTTGGGCACATCAAAATCTATCAACGTAAAAGAAAGCGTGTTATATTGATAATTATAAAAGTACATAAACAAGCAGATACATACAAACATAACGCTGACATCCTAGCAGATACTACCATTGTGTAAGTGCAAGAAAAAGCTTTAGTCAGAAAGAAATAGATCGAGGAGAAAAACACTATCTAATGGTAAATAAAGACGATTTTTTTTTTTTTAAATTAGGGGAAATGTCACATATAAACTTTGAAATTTCAGTTGAGATAGCGGAAAAATTAATAAATCAGAAATCAAACAGCCTCAAGGCAAGACTCCTAAGTTATGACATTTTCAAAAAGGTACCTAAAAATGCCATGGATATAATTACTTCTCTATACAACACTATATGGAACACGGGGAAAATACCTAAGGCATGGAGAGTAGCAGTAATTATAACAATACTAAAACGACATAAGGAGACAAATGATGTGAGTTCCAACAGACCAATAGCATTGACATCACAGCTGGGGAAAATGAAAGAAATGTAAGCACAGTAATCTGATAATTGATTATCATGTTTCATTATGTGTTTAATCTAATAGGAGGGAGCCGCGCTGGTGTAATGGCTACGGCGTTGTACTGGCGACCAGGTTTTCATGGTTCAAACCCGGGCGTCAGCGTTTGAAGGAATGTTTACGACCTATGGGATATGTTGCTGCCTTATGTGGCCTGCAGTGTTTACTAGAACCAAAGCTATTGAACGAATGTCATTGTTGGACAGTCAAATACGGAAAACTCTAGTAGAACCAAAGCTATTGAACGAATGTCATTGTTGGACAGTCAAATACGGAAAACTCTAGTAGAACCAAAGCTATTGAACGAATGTCATTGTTGGACAGTCAAATACGGAAAACTCTAGTAGAACCAAAGCTATTGAACGAATGTCATTGTTGGACAGTCAAATACGCAAAACTCAGCTGCAGCGATAGAAACTTTGTTTTACTGAAGAAAACGCTACGCGTGCAATGGACAGCTAAGAAATCAAATGAGAAAAGACTAGACAAAAATAGTATTACGCGGTGATTAATTTTCATTTTAATTAGAAGAAAATTTACACATATCAATTGCGAAATGCTTACCAAGCATACTTTGCTTCGATATTTATTTCTTGTTTGGTATTTTGATGTTTTAAATCATTGTTATTTTATCCACATGTCTGCTTGTAATTTGTTATTTTTACTTGTACTTTGTAATTTCTCATAGCCTTTCTGCACTTGTCATCTTTGTTGCCTGTTTGTGATTGTGGCTGGCGAAGGCTAATTCTGAAACAGCCGCTGTTTCTAACGTACTGTTCATTGTAAAACTAGCACCAGTACAAAGTAATTATGTTATTTTTTAAACTGTCAAATTCGGGGACAACGGGAAAAATAAAGAGCAAAGATAGCAGAAGATATTGGACGGTATGACAAATGGACAAAAAGTAGAATAAATCCCAAGTATCTGAAGGAACGAAACGTCTACAAGACAGTCAGTTATGAAGAGAATCGGTCGTCAGCGTCGCTACCAAGGCACAGGATGATGATATGTGATACATACAATTAAATGAGTATACAGTAACATTTCGTATGTTTTATAATTATATCTATATTTTTTTAAGACAAAACAGGTTTTGTTCACATTCTTTAAGGGCCAACGATTTGATCAGATCATTAACACTATAAGGAAGAAGTCGGCAACCAATCGGCATATCTCAATGATTAATTTCATAGATTTGTGGGTGACGATGAGAGAAAAAGAAAGAATTAACAAGCCAATGAAAATTCGGAGTTTAAAACTGTCACAAGTTCACCCAGACCATTATCTATGGCAGTTGATATTTGAAACACCGGCTAGATTGTGTGCTAATAGTTCAACCAATGGGAATAAAATTAGTTCAAGGCATCATCTTAGACTGCTAAAATAGTAAACAATATGGAAGGAGTGAATTGTAGAAACTTGGATGTGGTTCCATTAACAGCAGAGACCAACAAGAGGATTTCTTCTGATAAAGCTAGTCTAGTTCTATAATACAGTATTGGAGCTTTATTCTGACACCTGTATCATCGTTATGTGAGCAGTATACGCGGAGAAAAAGGAGTTTGAAGGCAGTAAAACTTAAGTTATTCAATTGTTTCGGCTGCTTTAGAAAGAGATACAAGTGTCCGAAGTCAGAGAAAGTTAGCTATAGTTGTTAATTTGAAAGAATAAAAGGGGAGACAAATCTGAGGAAAATCACTCGCCGCCATAATTGAATCAAACACATAAGTCGGAGTTCACTACCCTAGCGTATTTGCCATCCAACGGTGTGTGCAGCCTGTCAAATTTTTTAGAAACCCTGTGTGTATTCTGGATTGAGGGTAAGAGGGATCTAAGTATAAATATGTATATACTATTAATTGTGCGCATATGGGAAAGGTTGTGTGTGTAGATTCATCTGGAACCAGTATTGGAGGGAAACCGCCATTTTGTGCTGTGTAATTCTTTTTGAATTAAATCAGAAGAAGGTTTGGAAAAGGTAGAACAGTTTTCAGAAGGCTAAGTAAGACTGTTTTTATTACTGGATGGGGCAGGACTAGCAAGAACACTGAAAGAACAGGAGGGAGTGTTTTGCTGTGTAATTTGAGTATACAGTTGTGACATGAAAATTGAGCACCTTCATCGATCCACTTTATTCTCATCGGCACCCCTCATTCTTCTTCAACCAAATCGCTCAAACGTGGTTTCCCACAGGCTTCCTAATTAAGCATGCAAGTTAAATTACACATAAGCCAGGCCTTTCGCTAATCGGGCTTATTTCTATTTTAGCCACGCTTATTTTCTTTTTCTCTATGTCTTACAGAAACTAGGAATGTTTACAAACAGACCTATTAGCTAGTCCAGAGCCGTTAACTGTATTATCACGCGAACGATTGGGCAAGCGCTGAAATGGTGACAGATCGGAGAATGAGTCGTCTAATGGTAAAATCAAGGGCGTTAAGTCAAAAGACGTACTTTCAGTAGTTACAGTGGTCAGGGGAATTAATCTGAGGAAAGGGGAGATAATCACAGTAAAACAACCCCCCCCCCCCCCCACATCCGTTTGTTCGTAATTTAATTAGCTACAGTGAGAGACGCCAGATCAAAAGCAAGTCCGTTCGCTAGCGAAGAGTGTCGTCGGCAAAAGGTGTGTAAAAATCCTTTCATTCAGAAATCGACAGCGGATTCTCCCAATAAACGGGCAGAGGCGATAAATCTCGCATGTAGCTAACGAATTTTACCCATTTAATATATATACCCATCTCTTAAAAAATTCAGTTATCAGTCTGCCTCAGGAATTGTTGATATTCTAGCTCGACATCTTGGAGTTTTTTATAGAGAATTACTTAGATTCGTGGAGAGTTCATTTTCCTGTGTTGCGGTAATAATATATATTAGAACTTTGAGTGATTTAATCGTTAAAGTTTTTCATTATATTTCACTGGGATTCTGTGTTAAGTTGAATAACGTATTAAATAAACTTATAGCTAAATTTTCTCCAGCCGTAAACGTAATTTAATTTCTTGTTATTCCCCAGTAAGAGAGGCTTAAATAATTATAAGACCCTAGGCGATTGATAATTGTCGAGATACCATTTATTTTTATTTTCATCATGTGTAAGTTTTAAGTGACTAGTGTTCATATCTAGTGTTAAAAGCGATGAGATTAGCTAGACACTTGTGGAGTTAAATGTAATTTAATAACGCGTGTATTAGGATATGATTATAGTATGATTACATGTTTATCTATTTTTTACATATAGGCTGGTCATACTGTGGCAGAGATATTATGATTAATAAATTTCAGATATTTATTCTTTATTCTGCACTTGCCTTTTACTTCTCTTTCGCTCTTTTACCCTTCTTTTTTCGCATACGCTCGATTGTTAAGATATACTCTCCCATTCATACCTTTGTCTTTTTCCTTTCTAATCTAGCAACGCATTTTATTGCTGTTAAGCTAAATTCTTTGATGAGACCGAATCGTGTTAATTCGTTCTCGACAGGGATAAGAAGTAAGACTATCGTCTATTATTTTTCTCGGATCTGTCCGCCTATAGTTAATTATTCTCGGTGAAAGATTTGAGATGAAAGACATTGATCGCTGGGAACGGCCATATGAAGCAGAACGTGTAAAACGCACACTGTGAGTTTTATTGCCGTTGTCTGATCAGATCGAGAGAATGTACTGCAGGTGTTAAGTCTGGTCTCGGTAAGGGTGTATAGAATTCGTTTCATTCGTAGATTGAGCAAGGAAATATGTAAATCTGGACGTAGGTGCTAACATCTTGCAAATGAGTCGGGTCGGGTTATAGACGTAACCTTCCCCTGATTTCGGAGAGATATATACTCCAGATTTCTAACTTAATTCGTCATGTACAGCCAGAAAGACTAGAACCATCTAGCTTTCGATTCCTAAGATCTCTGTTAATAGAAGCATCATTTAGTTGGTCGATTGGAGATCGTTTTACTTCTGCGCTAATGGTAGATATATATATATATCTAGTAGTGTTGAGTGATTTTAGTGGTAGATCGCCTATTTCATTTTTACATAGTTTAATTTCTGTGCAGAGTGATTAAATGATAAGTCAGTTATATTCTTTAAGTTACTGTGTTACAGTGGAGAGCAAAATAAATTAAAATTTCTAGCTAAAACTCATACAGCTATAAATAAATTTAATTAAATTGCTAGTAACCAGTCAGAGAATAGTTTTACCATCTAAATTAATGCTCTGATTCATCATTGAGTATTGACGAGATACTTATGTATATCTAATTCATGATGATTGATTCTTTTAATGACTATAATTTATTTCACGGAAGTTTAAACGATGAGACAAGCGCTAAGCTTATAGTCTCTAACTTGAAGTTAATAACCGAAGTGAATATTATGTTTTACGCGAGGGTAGGATAGGATGTGTATAATATTATGTTAAAGTATTCTGTATGTTTCTTTTTCTTTATACAGTATTCTGGGTAAAGCCCAACATCTACCAGCGGTTTTTCAGTATATGAGAAGAACCTAGAAGAAACATTTTTGTAATTTAAATAAGTGAGTTTCCAAGTTACAACCTGTCTGGCATTGTGTTTGCATCCAGAAAAAGACAGAGTACTCATCTCACGAACTTTAATACTAAAATGCAATAACTGGGCCTATCGAGCCAGATTATAATTCTTCCCAACATTCTCATTGTACATTCAGCCCCTGTGGCGAGAGAAATTACAACCAGTAACATTTCCGACGTTTTTGACTAATTGTGGTGTGACCAAGAATTTTTACATTTGAGAGAAGTTACCAACCTGTCATTTTCCTAAGTAGGGGAAACCTCGTGATTCTGAAACTGTGATCCCGTTTAAACTTTCTTACCCAAACTGATTCACGTGACCTTAACAGTAATCTTAAAATATAATTGTGAAGTGAATGCTCCCCGGAACATTGGAAGAACCCTGTATCTACAGAGCTGGGATTCTCTTTATCAAAAGAATACAGATTCACTGTAGAGAAGCGTCCTGAAGTTTGCGCCAGACGGCGAGAAACACCACGTGTAGGTAAGAAAGTATGTCAGGGGCCCCTGCTGAATGAACAGAGAGAAAGCAGAACGAGTGATTCTTTCATTTTTTATATTCATGCACCCACTTTGTAATTTCTTTAGGCAATTTTTTGTTGCAAATGCTGATTTCCTCTTAGGATAGATTAATATATCAACTCTGTTCTTAACTATAAAGGGAAATCCTAGACCATAGCGTATAAATCTGTGACTCTTTGGGGCTATAACTTTTCTTCTAACGGGATCGTGGGCTTAACAGAGGGGGAAAGGGTTACACCTATGGGTCTATTATTCTTTTAGTTATTCATTAACCTGTGTGTATTTATATGTGCTTGACAAGCAAACTTATTTGTTGTGGAACATTTTCTTTATGTTAATAAAATTTACATAAACTTATTCAAGTGTGTTGGTCAGCTCGTCCCAAAATATCTATAATTCCATTGTTATAGTTTTCATGTCTGTGCGTCTAACTGTCGTCACTTATGTGTGTGTGTATGTGAGTGGTATATATATATATATATATATATATATATATATATATATATATATATATATATATATATATATATAGATAGATAGATTCTTCTTCTTCTGTCCTTAGCCACCGACCGTCAAAGCAATCAGTGGCCATTACGCCTAGTGGCGTCTTAGGGCAACAGCAGATAGGTTTTCTTTGCCATTGTTTCCCATCACGCCTAGTGGCGTCTTTAGGGCAATGGCAAATCAACCCATTTGCCGTTGTTTCCGTAATCGAAGTGTCTGGCAAACGGGTGATCAGCCCGTTGGTATATATATATATATAATTATATATATATATATAATAATATATATAATATATTATATATTTATATATATAGTTTAAATATATATATATAAATTACTATATATGTATTCTAATAGTCTGGGGGCCTGACTAACTAGTTTTCTGTTGTAGAAGATA
>JAMPIV010009357.1:0-67780 GCA_024509875.1 Oreohelix idahoensis | reverse complement strand
GACCAAGAGAGCACATGGAAAAAGAGATGGAGAACAGAGGTGAAAATGATGAGGTGAACGTGGAAGAACTTGTAGATGATGTCCCACGTGACAGGAGGCTTGGCCTGTGTTTGTTGATGTCTATGCTCCTTTGGGAGTGGTGGGTTATGAATGAATGAAAAGTATTCTGGCTCACACGTTTGCTTTCTATTTTTTGAATCAACTAATGTTGTGTAGTTTTTAAAACAACGGTAAAAAATGTAAATTAGTGAAATAGTCTTTAATAGCTTAAAATAAAAGTATTAGAAAGATTTACTGGAATTTTGGATGGATATAAAGTTCTCGTCATTGAGACGTAGGTGGGAATGTAACTTTATACTTAAAGTTTAAACTTCTTCTTCTTCTTCCTCGTTCGTCCTGGAAAAGGACGTTGGTTTGCGTTGTGGTCTGTTTACATGCGAAGCTGCGATTTCTGTGCCTTTCGGCCGACCCACATCCGACTTCAGCACGGCATTTTTGGGGGACCGGGGTTTGTCTTCCCTCTTCATTCCCTACTCTCTCAGCCAGACTGCAGTGATGCAGCCTGTTTCCAGGTCCACCACTTGGAGGTGGGGTAGTGTCTTGGTCAGCTCTGGTTCAATGACCCTGACGCAAGCAGTCAAGCTATGGGTCGCTGACTGCATTCTTTATTGCTGCATGTTTGGGTCCCAAAGTTTAACTGAAATGTCCTTTTTGCTGGTGCCTTTTAGTTAGCACTTATCTTGTATGAGTAAGTCCTGCAGCTGTGGTTCATCAATTCTGTGATGACGAAAGCCTTCTCCACACTCTCTTCCACTGTGCGTCGTTATGGTGGATGATTGTCTCTCATACTAGCGGCGTTAGAACCACAAATCGTCTGATGGCTTGTAACCACGAACTTTAGACAAATAGAAAGAAACAAATACCTGCTGAGTACATTTGTTTGCTGCAAACTGACAGGCCCATTGTCATGCGCTCCACCCATCAATGTTAACCTCTCAGAAGAATTAAATTCCTGAACACACAGTGTAACTCACGGAATATGATGAAAATTCACCAATATCCTTCTGTGTGTTAACTAGGAAATTGCATCTGAACTGCGTAAATAATGATTTGCCTGAATTACAATTGAAAAAGGTACATCAACTTACAAGATAATATGTTTCACCTTGGGCAATTGTGAGGTAATCATCACTCATTACTCATCAGTCCTCCCGTAGTAGTCTGGGGCCGCTCTGCTGTCGAGTTTCCCGCACGACTAGTCAGAAACAATTACTAGCTCTTGCAGTAATGGTTCATGCATTTACTATTTTCATATGGTGAGGTTGCCAGCCTCATATACAACCACTAGCAAGAAAACATGTTAAATTCACGTTTGTAATAGAAATTTTCACAACTTACCCCAAATTTTTGGGAATACACAATCTCCTTGTGCAGATTTCAGAAGGACGCGAGCAATTTCGGTGCATATGCTCTCGAATAAATTTCGTCTGAGAATTTCCGCTTATGACGGTGTTCTGGGATACATTTGGCCTGGGAAACTAGTAATTCCTCTTCGAGTGGTGTTCTGCGATACACTTTGTCTGGGATATTATTTCTCTTATGACTGATGATGAGCTGGCATTTGCTGATGATGTTGCCCTGATTTCTAAATCTCCAATCCAACCTGCAAGTCTGGAAGGAAGAGCTTTAGAAGAGAGGGATGGTCATAAGCAGCTGTAAAACAAAATCTATGGTAATATCACGAGAAGAAAGACGACATCGGATTAAGCTGGGAAAATAGGTCCTGGAGCAGGCCGACCACTTCAAATACCTCAGAGCTATTATAGACCAAAAGGGAGGCATCAAAGAAGAGTTGGCACTCGAAAAGCAGCAGCTGGGAGACTTTTTCAGGCCATAAATCGAGGATTCCTCAGCAAGAGAGAGGTTGGTAAGAGAACGAAGGTGGCTGTATACGATATTGCACCACCAATGTCCCAGTCTTGACATATTGATGCGAGTCAGGGCAATGACTACAACCCACAAAAGCCAGATCCAAACCTCAGAAATGAGGTATCTGAGGAAGGTGGTTGAAGTAACAAGAAGAGACATGGTCCGCAACCAGATGATACGTCAAGGCCTAAAATCCCGCCCCCTGCATACCCAATTAGAACAGTCCCAACTGAGATGGTTTGGCCATGTCTGCAGAATGGGAGAAGATCGGCTACCACGACAAGCATGGGAAACAAAGAGCCAGGGATCCAGACACCCAGGACGACCTAAACTCCGCTGGGAGGACAACATTAGACAATCTTTGAAGTCGAGGACTAGAATGGAACTAGGTCAGGAGGAAGACAGCTGATAGAATAGTCTGGCGCTCTCTCTTCCAAACCTCTATACTTCACAGTAGAAAGGGAGCGACTAAGTAAGTAAGTATGACTGATGATCCAATTCCTATGTTTCCAGTCTTGAATTTATAAAGTCCTTGTCCCTGACGTTTTACAGTCTGTATTTAAGTATGCGGGTTTACTCTTAACTCTTTGATATCGCAATTATTTTCCACTCTGTGCCGTAATTTTAATTCGTTATAGACTAAAAACAACGCTCAGAGATTTGTTTTGGCATGAGTGTCAAATCTGACCAACGCTCTTAGCGTTGTTCCGGAGACAAAGAGTTAAGGTTTCAGAGTTGCCCAAATACTGTCGATCTGTCACTTCTGATATAGGAATTCAAGGTCCGATCCTTCTCTTCCTGGCTGTTGGGAGTTGCTCGTATGAAGTTGCGAAGCTGCCTGTTCTGTGCCTCTGAGTTCACTAGATTATATCTCTCATTCTCAGTTCAAATCACAGAAAGGTGTTTCGCCGAATGTTCCAATATAATTCTTTGTATATTCCAGGCATCTCAAATCAAACCAATCAAATCTCTCTAGAACTGGTTGGGTGGGGAAGTAATAAGACGTAATTTTTTTCCGGCTGCACTTATCTGCTTCCCACAATATTGTGACCATGTTTTTATTGTAATGTCTTCCGCCAAGATGTCTACCCTGACAGATTATCGAATTATCGCCTTTATTTGCGTGCCTCCGCCAAACAGAAGTCTGTAAAAAATGATGCTTAAAATGTGCCACATAATAGAGATGAGTGAGAGGAAGAGAAAAATGAAGAAAAAAGTGATGCTGTCGGAGTTGCTGAAGGTGTGAGTAATCACACAAAATTACATTCCCAAACCATTCTGTCACAAAAAGGGAACCCTACAGAAAAGCCTGTTGAAATCGGATACACTGGGCAACAGGCTTAACGAAACAGTGCAACGTAATTCTCCTAGTGATGACGTCAGGAGAGAGAACCTTGAATCACCTTCATCTGGAACAATGTTTGGATGTTTCTTTGTTTTCGTTGTTTCAATGTGTGTTCGTTTTCGTTGTTTCGGATGTTTGTTCGTTTTCGTTGTTTCAATGTGTGTTCGTTTTCGTTGTTTCATTGTTTGATCGTTTTCGTTGTTTCAATGTGTGTTCGTTTTCGTTGTTTCAATGTTTGTTCGTTTTCGTTGTTTCAATGTTTGTTCGTTTTCGTTGTTTCAATGTGTGTTCATTTTCGTTGTTTCAATGTGTGTTCGTTTTCGTTGTTTCGGATGTTTGTTCGTTTTCGTTGTTTCAATGTGTGTTCGTTTTCGTTGTTTCATTGTTTGATCGTTTTCGTTGTTTCAATGTGTGTTCGTTTTCGTTGTTTCAATGTGTGTTCGTTTTCGTTGTTTCAATGTGTGTTCGTTTTCGTTGTTTCAATGTTTGTTCGTTTTCGTTGTTTCAATGTTTGATCGTTTTCGTTGTTTCAATGTTTGTTCGTTTTCGTTGTTTCGGATGTTTGTTCGTTTTCGTTGTTTCAATGTTTGTTCGTTTTCGTTGTTTCAATGTTTGTTCGTTTTCGTTGTTTCAATGTTTGTTCGTTTTCGTTGTTTCAATGTTTGTTCGTTTTCGTTGTTTCAATGTTTAATCGTTTTCGTTGTTTCAATGTTTGTTCGTTTTCGTTGTTTCAATGTGTGTTCATTTCTTTGTTTCGGGTGTTTGGTGAGTGAGACTATCTAGAATCTACGACGTTTACAAATAAATCTTCGTCTGATTATCGCGTATCTTTGATTTGTTAACTAGTGGCCGACGCGGGGTCGTCCTGTACGTAGTGTTTAAACAGTTAACGTTAATTGTGTAACTTTTCTCAGATTAGCTTATCTGCTGCGGGGAGGGGGTCGGGGTCCGTAGTGTAATTTGAATTGTCTTGTTAATGTGTGGAAGCATATACAAGAGTGGATGAGACATAACATTTGGAAAATGCTTTTCCACCGGAAGTCTGATAACTGTGAGCGTTAGAGGAAGGATATATTTAACTTGCGAAGATAATTAAAATCAAACAACAGGGAGGGCAGGGAAAATCTACCTTTATCTTTTACACAATACGAGAGATAACGGAAATAGCCGAGGACAAAACCGACTCCCTTCCCTGTGGAATAGTGAAAAAAAATCCGGTGAGAAGAAGAGAAATTGTATTAAGCCGACATGGTAGATGAAGGTAAACGAGTTATTGGAAGAAAATGGAGGAAAGATAAAAAACTGAATGTAATGTTGTAACATGTAGGAAGATAAAAGGAGTCACATAACGATTGTTCTCCAATTAATTTATTAATCGCTGATGGCGGTTGTCTCTTGTACAAGGCAAGTAACCACACTATGCTTGAACTAACATATACATTAAACAGACTTTTCGTCTCCCTTATTAATGGACATTCAAATGGTGGATGTTTATAGTACAGACTGATTTATCCTTTTTACAGCTCTGAATTTCCTGAGACATCAACAAATAATTAAATAGGAACAATCTATTGCCCACTTTCCTACAGCCTGATTGAGCTTGGCTAGTGTGTGAAAGACAATAATTTAAATTGCGTGCTTTTGTAGCGGAGATGTAATGAATATAATTGTTTTAATGGGTCTTGTGAATAATAGATAACATTTCGTGGTGATTTGTTAATGAGATGTGGTCGCTGAGGAGTAAAAATATGGAAAGGGCGTGGCAGGAGATGGAATATTATCAACATCATCCTGCCAATTTCACTCCTTACGGAACATGGACTATCACTGCACCTTGTTCCCTTGCAAGAAATATACACCTAAGCTTTAATGTGTTCTTTCAGTTGTAGTTTCTGTAGTAATTTTTGTTAACACGATAAGGTTGTCACTTTCTGTAGTAATTTTTGTTAACGTGATGAGGTTGTCCGTTTCTGTAGTAATTTTTTGTAAACCCGTTGAGGTTGTCAGTTTCAGTAGTAATTTTTGTTAACCCGATGAGGTTGCTATTTCTGTAATTTTTGTTAACCCGATGAGGTTTTCAGTTTCTGTAGTAATTTTTGTTAACCCGATGAGGTTGTCAGTTTTTTAGTAATTTTTGTTAACGCAATGAGGTTACTAGTTTTTGTAGTAATTTTTGTTAACCCGATAAGGTTGCTAGTTTCTGAAGTAATTTTTGTTAACCCGTTGGGGTTGCTAGTTTCTATAGTAATTTTTTTTTAACCCGATGAGGTTGCTAGTTTCTGTACTAATGTTTGTTAACCCGATGAAGTTGTCAGTTTGTGTAGTAATTTTTGTTAATCCAATCAGGTTGCTAGTTTCTGTAGTAATTTCGTTATGACGATGAGGTTGCCAGTTTCTGGCACAGCATCACAAAAGTCATCTCTTACTTCATACTTAAGGAAACAATTATTCCTGTTCTTTCTTAGACTCCGCAGAGACACCCACGAACTGTCCGGGGTAGTGTGCGGAAACTGTGGTTTATAAAATACCACATCACACGTTGGGTAGTTGGCATTTTAACATGAGTAAAAATTGACGGAAATAGATAATATTGTATAACATGAGTTTAGCGAGACGGGCAAAGAGCACTCTGGAAACTGCGCCATAAAGATACTTACCTTTGAGATTTGGATTGTAATTGCCATTCTTATGCAATTTTAGCCACGGAGATTAATTATCTTTGGTATTGACGGTAAAAACGATTCTGTAATAGATGTTACACAGTGGAATTGCATTTCACACTGGAGTTTTTAATTTACTTACTTAAGCGTTCCTCTTCTACCGTGGGGTGTAGAGTTTTGAAAGAGAGTGCGCCATACTATTCTATCGGCTGTCTTCCTCCTGGCCGTGATGCCATATGATGATGGATGGCATCCGCATGTCTGGTTTTGTGTAGTGTGTAGATGTGTTCAGTCAAAACAATGTTCATGCAACAATAACAGGGCAATCCACATAGGACGTCAGTAAACTCACGACGTATAAAGTCAATGAGTCTTGAAACAGCCGTTGACGTTTTTCTTCATTATTTATTGTGGACGCCACAGTGACAAAATGGTTACGCAAATGTGTAGGCACATCAAACAGTCATTATCACAGCAACATTCAATACAGCAATAAACGGTAGACAGCATTACAATGATGAGTCAGATGCATGTTATATTTCAAAGTGCTGTAAATGTAGTCAGGTGAACAACTCCATCCTTTTCTATAACAGCCAGGAGATAACCAGATGTATGAGATCAGTTCACTCTCCTTAGTTTGACTTCAGCAAGACAGACACGTCTGCCGAAGTATAAATAATGTCCTCAAGAATATCCTCTAGATAATAAAGGTTTTCTAAACCTAGTTCATTTAACAAAGTAGCAAGTAATGGTCCTTGGTACATGCATCAACCGATGCAGTACAATGCAGCGACATGTGAGCTGGGAAAGAACATCTCGTGACGACGACTTTCGGAGACAGGCTATGAATCGAAATCGCTCACGACCCAAAATCAATAGAGTTAATGAAAATGTTAATTTACCTTGCTTTCAAGAAATACAGAAATATCACGCCTCCCGGCATGTGCAAATACACTAGAGGTATTATCCCGAATAAACGAAATATCCATAAGAGGACTACACATCCCTGACAGAACAAAAATAGCGGAGATCCCCTCTTCAACGAGGCATCTCTTTCGCCATTCCAAATCGCTCACTCCCACTAGTGGTGGGCGGAAACCGATCGACCAAACAACAAGACAAGTCATGCGCAGTCCAGCGCAAAAATGACCACAGCTCAAAAGTTAACTGCATTCGATACTAACGCGAGAAGACAAATGCTTACCGAGAAAAGTGACTATAGATTTCAAGCAGTTGTTGCCCTTGCGTTATAAAACAGATATTGAAATAAAACGATGTTGCGAGAATTTATCACGCAACATATCACCACCTCCTCCCGATAAAAAAAAAATGTGGAACATATTTTTTTTTCAATATCAAAGAGCAAGCGATAAGCGGCTCAAAACGCACGAATTATGCGCTGATAATTAATTAAATTGCCAAACAATAGGCTAATTATAGAGTGTCTGGTGAGGATATACCTCAACAGAAAAATAAATATGTCTCAAAAAATATTCACATCGGGGAGGTGTCACCAACACACATCACGTTAGCATGTAAACACAATATATACGTATGCAAGTTACTATAATCATCATTAAACAGCATACTCTAATATTGTCTTTAAAAATGGATGTACAAATCTGATAGGAAAATTTAAATAGTACATTCTTTGACATGTAATGACATAAGTACATAGCAAAGTTAAACTACATGACGATCCAGGACATATGCTCTGGTATTCCGAGGGTAAGTACACAATCTAGAACTCGTAAGGTAAGTCCTCAGCTCAACAATGACATTCTGAGAAAGTACAAGCAATATAATGCTAATTAATAACTAATATGCTTCATAAGGTACAATACATTATTAATAATTGTGGCTGTTTAGTAAACTAACGGCCCTTATATTAACTACTCAGTCCTCCTCTATCATTTTAAAAAAACGAACAGAAGAAGATGACAACAAAGCACGATAGTGTGTACATATAAAGTAAGTACAGATGTGCTAATCTATTGTAGAAATATAGGTGTGTTATGACTCTGTAATATATAGAAATATAGGACAGAAGTATTAGTTGGAGTCATGTGGGCATCTAGACAAAATGTCAGCCATCACATTATCCGCACCACGGATAGCTCGTACCGTGAAGTGAAAAGGTTGAAGAGCTATAGCATATCGAGTGGATCTCGAACTCTTCAAATTCTTAGTCTGAATAGCTGTAAGAGCTTTCTGATCAGTCTCTAGAATGAAATGTGCGCCCAGGAGGAATCTTTGTAGCTTTAGAATTGACCAAACCATCGCTAACAACTCACGGTCTAAAACCGAGTAGTTCCTCTCTGCCGCATTTAGTTTTCTAGAAATGTACATAACAGGATGCAGAGTATTTGCATATTCTTGCATCAGTGCTGCTCCAATCCCAGTGGATGAAGCATCACTCCGAAGAACAAAAGTCCTATCAAGAGTAGGTAATCTTAAGATGGGAGGAGAAGAAAATATATTCTTGATTTGGTCTAGTGAAGATTGGCATTCTTCAGACCAACGGACCAGATTAGGCGAACCTTTCTTCAACAATGTTGAGAGAGGTGCCATGATCGAAGATAAATTTGGAATAAATCTCCCATAAAATTGAATTAAACCTAAGAGACTCCTAACTTGTTTCTTCGTTTTAGGAACAGAGATGTTCAGTATTTTGGAAGTATTGTGGTCTTCTGTCTTCAAGAGACCATGACCAACACGATGACCCAGGAAAGAGATTTCACCAAAACCAACAAAAGCTTTAGAAGGTTTTGCTGTCAAATTATTCTCACGTAGAGTGGACAGTAAGTCATATAACCCTAAATAGTGATCTTCCCAGGTATCACTGAAGAGACAGATGTCATCTAAGTATGCGATGACATCCGAACGATGTGACAGAATTCGACGCATCATGCGAACGAAAGTGGCAGGGGCGTTCATGAGACCAAAAGGCATAACATTCCATTGAAATAGACCCCTAGGTGTAGAAAAAGCAGTAAGAGGTTTGGCATGCTCTGCTAAAGGCACTTGCCAATAACCTTTAGACAAGTCAAGTTTAGTGAAGAATCTAGAATTAGAAAGTCTAATCAGTAGATCTTCTAACAAAGGCATCGGTTCAGCGTCGAACTTTGTGACCTGATTCAATTTGCGATAATCAACGCAAATTCGTATGTTCTTATCCTTCTTCCGGACAATAACCATGGAAGAAGAATATGGTGAAGTCGATGGTTCAATTATATTTAATTGAATCATTTCATCCAATTCCTTTTCCACTTGCGACTGAAAGTGTATAGGAATAGGATACGGCCTAACCCTAATTGGATTATTGTCGGTAAGATTATGTCATGTTCTATGACATCTGTGTGTCCAGGAATGTCAGTGAGAACATCCTGAAATGTTTGTAACATCGACGAGACTTGTCGATGTTCGTCACCAGAAAGATTAGGAGAAACAGAAACGTTTTTCCAAGATTCCGTGGAATGTAATGGAACCACTGGAAGGGGAAGGTTGACATCAGAGAAGGTAGCTTCCTCATCCTGAATGACAGACAGGGATGAATAATGACCGTGAGGTGCAGGAGCATCATCCGTTGCCTGGAAAATAGGCAGCAAATAGTCCGGACGTTCGTGAAATTCCGAAAGCATGTTTATGTGGAAAGTTTTATGCTTTCCATCAATATCGACCACATAGTCAACATCGGAAATCCGAGAGACTATTGCATACGGACCTTTCCATGCAATAAGAAGTCTATTTTCCCTACTGGGGAGTAGGACGAATGCTTTGTCACCTGGACAAAGTTGTCGTAGACATCTATTCTTGTTAGCAAACTGCCTTGCCTTCTCTTTAGCAATTTCTGATGAAGCAGTTGCTAGCTTACATGCCTCAATGATCTTTTGTCTAAGAGCAATGACATACTCATATGAGGATTGAGTTTCATCGCTAATATCATCGGCAGTGATGAGATCGTGTAATAAAGACATAGGGCCGCGTGGACGCGCGCCAAAGACAAGTTCGAAGGGAGAAAATCCTGTGTGTTCATTAGGGACTTCTCTATAGGCAAAGAGAGCCGCGGGTAAAACCCTGTCCCAATCTTGAGGATGATCTTCAGTTATCTTACCAAGCAAAGTCTTGAGCGTTCTATTCAGACGCTCAACTAACCCATTAGACATAGGATGGTAGATACTACTGAGAGATCGTTCAATATGTAAGGTAGACATTACCTGTGACATAGTGTCAGATATGAGTTGAGTGCCATGGTCTGACAATATTTCTCTGGGGAACCCCAAGCGAGAAAATATCAACCAAAGAGCATCTGCGATATCTGTAGTAGATATGCTCTTAAGAGGAATAGCCTCTGGCCAACGTGTGCACATATCGACACATGTAAGGATAAACTGATGTCCTCTGGCCGACTTGACCTTAAAAGGGCCAATAATATCTATGGCCATTTTCTGAAACGGCCGAATAGGAATGTCAGCAGCCTGGATAGGCGCAGCATGTCGTGGTCCTCTAGATTTGACCTCCTGACATACCTTGCATGATCGGCAGTAAATACGAATGTCCTTATTGACAAAAGGCCAAAAGAAAGCCGCAAGGACTCTCGACTTCGTACGGGCAAAACCCATATGTCCAGCACATTGCGAGTCATGAGCATGTTGTAATATTTGGACTCTCATGCTCTTGGGAACAAGAATTTGCGAATGTGCCGACGTAGTCGAATCTTGTACCATACGTACAAGTACGCCGTTTCTCATTGCAATCCAAGATTTTCTATTTGTATCCTGATTCGGATCACCTTTCTTCGCAAGAACGAAGAATTTTTTTAAAGAAGGATCTTCTTCTTGCAATTTTATGAAAGAGTCACGAGTAATTACTAAGTGACTATCTTGGCTATCAACTTCATTATCACTATTCAGTGAAGTTTCGGGTGTTTGTAGAGCTTGTGCTCTTGTAACTACTGCATTTGTAGCTTGCATGTTATTATCTTCCCAAGCAGCAATCTGCTGTGGGGTACACTCCCTAACTCCGTGAATACGACCAATAATAAGGTCCGCAATAGGATTAGGTAAGAGACAAGCATGCACATCTCCAGTAAAGAAAAGGAGTGGCAATGCGAATTACAGCAGTAGGATATTTTTCTAGAGTGCCGCCAAATGTGACACATTTAATAACCCTTCCTGTAGCACAAGATGGATCTACAAGCGATTGTCTAACACCAATAGTGGTGCATCCGGAATCGAAAAGTAGTGAGACCGGAGTATCATTAACAAGACCCTTATGTAGAATTAAAGAACCCCTCCCGTCATGCGCAACAGCAGCAGGAAGAGCGGGAAGTGGGTGACCACAACTCAAAGTAGTTATGGTACCCGGTTCGAATAAAGTACTGCATTGGGGGCATTTGTTTGCTCTCTCAAAGTCAAAAGCAGAACTAGTGACAGCGTCAAAGTTTTTACTATCAACAACATGATTACAGGCTCCCTCAGTTTCCTGTTGTACAGCATTAGCCTGCTGATATCTCTTTTTTTTGTGTTGAGATCTACCCCGACTATTATTACCTCTGAAGTTATCAGAGTTATTATTATCTCTGCAGTTATTATTGTCTCTATTGTAATTGTTATACTGGTTCGAATTCCAGTTTCCACGATTACTATCATGTTCACATTGATGCGAACATCTATTTGTTTGGTTCTGAGGTCTTCGGCAGGAATAACCTCTATTACCATATCCTCTTTTGAAATGCTTATAATTATTAGGGTGATAGTAACGACCACTATCAGGTTGTCTCCAATTCTTCGAAGAAGAATCACCATGAAATTGGTTTCCATGATTTTGACAGAAATTACCGCTGCCCTTTCTATCAAAATTTTGTTGGGATCTACGAGCAAAGTTTTGACCATACGGAGCTGCCGAAGCAACTGGTAAACCTTCTTTCACCTTAGAGTTACCCATGGTTATGTGTGGGTGCGCAGTTACGTATTGGCAACAGAAATCTTCCATTTCTTTTATTGTTTTAGGTTTACGTTCATGAAGGAAAGCAAGGAAAGACTCATTGACAGACGACATGACTTTGTCTCTAAGTATTAAGTCCATAAGTCCTTCATAAGTTTTTTCCGTCTTAGATAGTTCAACCCATCGTGAGAAAGTAATGCGTATTCTTGCAATAAACTCGGAGAATTCAACTCCATTTTCAGGTAACATGTTTTTAAATTGTAGACGATAGCCGTCTTCGTTAAGCTGATATTTCTTTAACAAAGCGGCCCTGACAACCTCATAATTGCTCTTGTCAGGTTCATCCACCATATTTAATATACTTAGAGCTTTACCTGTCAGTATCCCTGATAACTGATAAACATATTTTGCTTTGTCTATGTTATGAGCTGTACATGCTTGTTCAAATCTGTCCAGATAGAACATTATGTCATCACTGGAAGGACTAAATGTTGGTAACTTAATCTTAAAAGTATCATTATTAGCCTTCCCAGAAGATGAACCCTTGTTTGAATCATTACCATTACTCATGCTCGTCAATTTCAATTTCTCCAACTCTAAAGCTAAGAGTTTTTCTTCATGTTCCATTTTTGCTTTCCTCTCATCAGACTCTCTTTGTAACTTCCTTTCTTCAGCTTGAGCCTGCATTTGAAGTCTTTCATTTTCAGCTTCTTTTTCAAGTCTTTTATTTTCAGCTTCTTTTTCAAGTCTTTTATTTTCAGCTTCTTTTTCAAGTCTTTTATTCTCAGCTTCTTTTTTCAAGTCTTTTATTCTCAGCCTCTAGCTGTAGCTTTCTTTCCTCAGCTTCTGATTCCCTTTTTTTTTGTTTTTTTCCATTTCCATTTGGAATCTCTTTTCATCCACCTGCATCTGCAGTTTCTTTTGTTCAGCTTCCATATGCAGTTTCTTTTGTTCAGCTTCCATTGCTTTATCATATCGAGCAGTTGCAAATTCTTCTAACTTATCACCAGTCTTCCCAAGCAATTTACCCTGCTCAATAAAGTGCTCAAATGTAGACATGTTGTCTAACATATGAGTCCAAAACCTGAAATAATTAACTAATTTATTTCAAACCTAAGTGTAACAAGTCTTAATTAAGCACTTGTATATTCACATCACATTATATTATCCCAGTCTCTGTGGGAAACAAGTCTCCAATCAAAGAACTTGTATATGAAATATCAGCACTCAAATCTTGATCATAAGTGCACTTCTCATTCAATAGTGCACGACACTATTCATCATTCATTTATCATCAGTATAGTAGTAACAGTGCATTAGCATAGCCCATTAACTAATTACTATAACTGTAAACAATGACTATGTAAACACATGCAGAATGTAAACATTGAAAATGTAAACAATACAAACAATGTAAACAATAACAATGTAAACAATAACAAAGATCAGCAACAATACAAAAACTTTCGCAGAAATCAACTAAAAATAAAGCAGAAATTAATGAAATATCACAAAAAATGTGACGATATCTGCGATAGAATTAAACAAAATACATGACACCACAGTGTATAAACAAAAATGTTGTATGAAACTAAATTATAGACAAGAGTAGGCTAACAAATACAAACAAATCACAACAAAACTAAAGAATGTGAAATAATAACGAAAACAATATTAAAACATGTCATCACAGCTAACATAAATAGCAACAGAAGTCGCTTAGCAAATTCCAGTATCGGAAATTTGCAAACCCTACAGAAAACGCTCACAATAGACGACCTCTATGACGTGGCATAATCTAACGGAGACACCACCCAACCGAGAACCCGCTGAAATATAAACATATAAATATACAAATAACATATAGACATATAATATATAGAATGAGATGATACACAGAAGACTCAGCAGAAGTATAAGGGCACAGTTTACATACAAACAGGCCACTTAACTTAAAGGCTTCCAATCGTAGAACAGCAGAAAAACGGATGTCAATCAACGTCCTAAAGAGCGAAGCTCCAACGATGATGGCACATCTGAACTGCTTCCACTGCTAACACGATGGTACAAGAGCTTCTGAAATACTGTGTGTTGAGTTGTTTCGGCACTTGACCTTCTAATCCAAAAGTAAGTTGATGGAAATCGGTACTTGGCCTTCTTCAGAAAACAACCCGTTTCAACCGGCACTTGACCTTCTCAAAAAACGACAGCACTGGAACCTTGACAGCAGCAACTTGCTTGACTTGCGTAAAAGATAACAGCAGTCCGAGTTATCCGGCAACATGTAACAACGCCGGGTACTGTCAAATTCTTGTTTCCGTCAAAAGGTTGAAATTTTGACTTTTACCGGGCAACGCCGAGTACTTTGAAAATTTTGAAGATGTTGACTGTATTGAAGAATGTTAATTTCTTGAAGGATGCTGATGAATTCTTGTTGAAAATGAAGTGGGTAAGGGACCCCGTGTTTGCTAGTACCAGAATCAAACCAGCTTATGGCCACCAAATGATGCGTGATGCCATATGATGATGGATGGCATCCGCATGTCTGGTTTTGTGTAGTGTGTAGATGTGTTCAGTCAAAACAATGTTCATGCAACAATAACAGGGCAATCCACATAGGACGTCAGTAAACTCACGACGTATAAAGTCAATGAGTCTTGAAACAGCCGTTGACGTTTTTCTTCATTATTTATTGTGGACGCCACAGTGACAAAATGGTTACGCAAATGTGTAGGCACATCAAACAGTCATTATCACAGCAACATTCAATACAGCAATAAACGGTAGACAGCATTACAATGATGAGTCAGATGCATGTTATATTTCAAAGTGCTGTAAATGTAGTCAGATGAACAACTCCATCCTTTCTATAACAGCCAGGAGATAACCAGATGTATGAGATCAGTTCACTCTCCTTAGTTTGACTTCAGCAAGACAGACACGTCTGCCGAAGTATAAATAATGTCCTCAAGAATATCCTCTAGATAATAAAGGTTTTCTAAACCTAGTTCATTTAACAAAGTAGCAAGTAATGGTCCTTGGTACATGCATCAACCGATGCAGTACAATGCAGCGACATGTGAGCTGGGAAAGAACATCTCGTGACGACGACTTTCGGAGACAGGCTATGAATCGAAATCGCTCACGACCCAAAATCAATAGAGTTAATGAAAAATGTTAATTTACCTTGCTTTCAAGAAATACAGAAATATCACGCCTCCCGGCATGTGCAAATACACTAGAGGTATTATCCCGAATAAACGAAATATCCATAAGAGGACTACACATCCCTGACAGAACAAAAATAGCGGAGATCCCCTCTTCAACGAGGCATCTCTTTCGCCATTCCAAATCGCTCACTCCCCACTAGTGGTGGGCGGAAACCGATCGACCAAACAACAAGACAAGTCATGCGCAGTCCAGCGCAAAAATGACCACAGCTCAAAAGTTAACTGCATTCGATACTAACGCGAGAAGACAAATGCTTACCGAGAAAAGTGACTATAGATTTCAAGCAGTTGTTGCCCTTGCGTTATAAAACAGATATTGAAATAAAACGATGTTGCGAGAATTTATCACGCAACACTTACCCCGCCTTATCTTGAAATTTTCATCTCTCCGCGATTGAGACAGAAGGTCACACAATAATTTCCCTCAAATTATGTAATTGAACACATTAACTTTTATATAAATCACAAGATCTATCCACACATTCTCACTCATTATTTCACGTGACAGATTAATTACATATATGTGGCCATTTTTCCAACTGTTAACATTATATATTATGATGATCAAACGAAAAAATCACGTGATACAAAGCGTCCCCTGCTGACACATTAACAACACACATTCCGAAAGTTAGAAAGACTACCATAGAATTGACCCTACTTAAGACATTGGGGGAACCGTGCTGGTGTGGTGGTTACCAAACTGCGTTGGCAACCTGGTGACCCAGGATCAGACCAGGGCGAGGACATTTAAAGATTTCGTCGACCGGAATTCGGACTGGATTAACTCGAGCTCTAGCGAGCACATCTGAAGAAGTGTCGTCGACCAGGGACTGGCGGCTTTTGAGCCGACCCAGCTTTAATGGGTACCTCAGAAATCGTCGAGTATCTGCCTCAATGGCGAAGGACACCTGTCTCTGTACAAGAAAAAAGGAATACTCACGAAAAAATCAGTCTCAGGTTAGACATACTAACACTTTACCATAATGTTAATTCATTGGCGGACTGCGATAATCGATCTAAAAATGTACACTTTAACCATTATTACTGAATTTTGGCGCGATAAATTGTACCATAGATTGCAATAGTCAACAAATTTTCAAAAGTTATTTGTACCAGAAATTAAATATACCATTTCTTATTGCTTTTGACATGCTGATTTCAAATATCATAATGAAATTCACCAATTGACTCTGGTTTTTTTAATGTTGAATTTACATTACAGTAATACAAATAATGTATGCTTGTTTAATTCTCTGGAGTGAACAGCTAGTCTTTCTACTTTAGCATTATAAAAATAGTGGTTACATACTCAATAAATTGATATTTCAACATAAAATGATAGAAAAAATAAAAACATTATTTAAAGTTCACATACCATGTTTTAAAAAGGCACATTTGAACCCATTCCGTCATTATTCAGTCGCTGTTCGAGCTCTCTTTGCTCGCTTCTTGTAGTCAATCGATGAGATGTCTCTTGTCACAGTCTAACAGTAATCAGCAAGCATTGAAGGGCCCCAATTGCCTTGATACATTGTCTCCATAGCAGCAATGTCCTGGTGAAATCGTTCACCATGCTCATCACTGACCGCTCCACAGTTTGACGTAAAGAAATCCAGATGAGAATCCAGAAAATGAATTTTCAAAGACATGTTGCAGCCAAGACTTTTATACTTCAGAAGGAGATTTTCTACAATTTCATTGTAATTATCAGATCTGTTGTTTCCAAGAAAATTGTCCACCACTGACTTAAATGCTAGCCATGCTGCTTTTTCCTTGCCATGCAACACGCAAAGAAACTCGTCATCATGAAGTTTTTGAATTTGCGGACCAACAAATACACCCTCTCTTATTTTAGCTTCACTCAGTCTTGGAAATTTTCTGATGAGGTATTTGAAAGCCTCATCTGTTTTCTCCATTGCCTTGACACAGTTTTTCATGAGACCCAGCTTAATGTGCAAGGGTGGCAACAAAATCTTGCTGGTGTCGACAAGTGCTGGGTTTTCAACGTTCTTACTGCCAGGCTGCAATGACTGCCTGATTGGCCAATGTCTTCTGATGTAATGGTCACTTCGTGCACGGCTATCCCACTCACAGAGAAAGCAACAGTACTTGGTGTATCCACCCTGTAGTCCAAGCAAAAGAGCGACCACTTTTAAATCACCGCAAAGTGACCAATGATGATGATCTTAGTTTATACACTTCAAAAGCTGCTTAATGTTTTCATAAGTTTCTTTCGTATGAACTTCGTGACCAACTGGAATTGACGGTAAAACATTACCATTATTCAACAAAATAGCTTTAAGACTCGTCTTGGATGAATCAATGAAAAGCCTCCACTCTTCCGGTATGTAATTGATTTTGAGGGCTGCCATTAAACCAGAGATGTTGTGGCACGCAGAAAGGTCACCCTCTTTGAAAAAGAATGTAATAAGCGGCTTCTGGCGGTTCCTATGCACAGAAATTGTAACATCTTCTGCCAGGAGATTCCACTGTTGCAATCTGGAACCCAAAAGCTCCTCCTTGTTCTTCGGTAAATTCAGATCTCTTACAAGATCATTCAGTTCACCTTGGGTTATTAAGTGTGGTTTAGTGGATGTAGTTTGCTCAAAATCTGGGTCGCTTGAGGTTGATGGTTCAGGACCACCAATGTCCTCTTCTTCATCAGTGGAAGCAGCTTAAAATGATTCTGGCACTTTGGGAACTGGTAGGTCATCGCCATGTGGTACCGGACGTATTGCAGAGGGGATGCTTGGATATTCCAGAGTCCAGTTTTTCTTCTTTGATATGACTTTCCCAATTGGAGGGACCATGCAAAAGTAACAGTTGTTGAGATGATCAGTGGGCTCTCTCCAAATCATTGGGACTGCAAAAGGCATAGCTCGCCTTCTGCCAGTCAACCACAGTTTAAGATGTGCTGCACATGTATTGCAGCATATATGTGGCGCCCAGCTCTTATCTTAATCTCCTTTTCTGCAGCCAAAATACAAACTGTACGCCTTCTTAATCACTTTAGTTATATTTCGTTTTTGTGATAGAAATGTCACCTCACCACATATATAACATAAATTATTAGCACTGTTCACATATGTCCTGGGCATTTCTAACTACGATACTTTTGATAAGGACAAATGCACTAACTAATGGCAACATTTTATCAGAGATAAAAGATTTATACACAAAGGTGATGTAATCATAGGTAGGATTGCATCATCAACTTCTAGTTACATTTTTATTGGTCAATAGAAAAAATTATGCAATTGCCCACAACAGTTGCGTCATATATATAAATTGACCGTAATTAAATAAACTAGTAGCATATATCTTAAAAACTAGAGCCAATCCACATTTTTTAATGTCATTTTCGTTTTTAGCACACCAAAATTAGTTAAGATCAGCTATTTTCATTTCTGGTACATTTTGGTTGTTGACTAGTGTTACTAGTTTAATTCGAGGAAAATTAGTCGAGCCCTTGGTTTAGTATGTTTCAGATGACCTAGAGAGCTGAAATTATGCATACTACCTCTATCCTGGTAAATTTTAAACTATCAAAACTTGAAGGAATGTCTAAAGACCTGTCCCGGGCCCACATAAAAATTAAAATTAGCCAATTTTCACAAGAATACAGCTGTGAAAGGATCACATACCTTGATGACGTTCTACACAAAACTGTGTACAGAATAACAAAACTTAATGACGTAAACACAACTTGAAGAGTATTGAATAACTGCCATTTTAGTGTATTAGAAAATAAAAGTGTGTAGCTTAAGCCGTGTTTTTACTGTACGTGTGTGTATTTCTAGACAAAATCAAAAGCTTTTATTTATGTTAGACGGAAACGATGATGTGTTGTTTTGGCTGTATTATACAGCAAACGTAAAATTATAATTTTGACACAGAATAAAATAACAACTGAATCAATGAATATAAATCTTAAACGTGGAACACATTTTCGGCACATGACAGTTAGCCAGGACATACAGGGGGTGGGAGTTTCCAGGACTCATGCGCAGTTTATTATATAAATTGAATTATGTGCTCAAACTGGCTGATAAACACCTGATTTAAGGAGGCCCCATTAAAAAAAAACATCCAAAGGAGTTAGGTTCTGGTGACATATTTAGCCATTCAATACGCCCATGTTGACCTGGAAATGTTTCTTACAAAATCTTACTCCTCAAAAAAGCGGTCCTGTACCATAATTCGCGTGTGTGTGTGTGTGTGTGGGGGGGGGGGGGGGGGGGGTGTGTTCGCAAATGTTCTTCTGTTACCCTGTGTATGTTATCAGTGGGCCAGTATCGTGAATAATGTTTGTTACGTGAACCATTGTGATGAAACACTACTTCATCGCTGAACATGGCATGATTTTCAAGCTGCCTATAAAATAAATTGCTGTGGTAGGAATGTCATGAATGGAGATAACTGAGATTGGGATAACGATGTCAGTAACTAGTGAATAGCGGGACTTGATCATGTGACATGAGTTTATAAAACCCGAGAGCAGACGAATAAATGCTCTCTTTGCTCGTGTTTTCTGCACGAGGAAGGTTAGCATGAGCTAACTGAAGCAGCCATTCATAACCCTCCACTCTCAAAGAAGCATAGGCCTTCAACAAACACATGCCAAGTCCTCCTGTCAAGTGCCATCATCTCAAGTTCTTTCCACGTTCTCATCATCTTCACCTCTTTTTCCAGCTCTCCTCCATGTGCTTCTTGGTTTAGCTCTGCCTCTTGCCCTGATTGTTCCAGAACAAGGACTGCCTTGTAATGCTATCAACAGGTCTCCTCAGTGTGTGTCCAATCCATCGCCATCGTCTTCTTCTCATCTCTTGTTCCACTGGCACTTGTCTAGTTCTTGTCTTCAGTTCCGCATTGGTAACCTTGTCATACCATTTTAATCCCTCTACTCTACGCAAGCACCCATTTATGAAAGTCTGTAGCTTTTTGGTTGTTGTCTTTGTTGTTCTCCATGTCTCAGAGCCATACAGTAGGACTGACCTCACATTTGAGTTAAAGATTCTTATTTTCGTGTTGGATCCGATTTCTCTTGATCTCCATATATTTCCCAATGCAATGAAAGCTCCTCTTGCCTTTTGTATTTTTATTTTGATATCACTGTCTGTCCCTCCAACTTTTGTCTATATTGCTGCCAAGATATGTGTACGATTCTACATCTTGTATTGGTGTTTCTTCAAGTTCAACCCTTTTATCGATGTCACATAGAGATTATGATCAATAAATTTTCTATATTCTCCTCTTTTTTTTTTACCCATGTCCTCTACTTTATTATCGCTCTGTCACCCTTTTCCTGTTTTGTTCGCATTCGTTCGTTTGCGGTAAAATATTTACTTTCCCATTCTGACTTTATCGTTTCTTTTCCTTATACTATAACGCATCTTATTACATCAGATGTCAGGTAGACGGAATGTGTGAAATTCGTTTCGCCAGACATAGATGCAGACAATTGTCTACATTTTCATCTGTCATGCGAGTTTCTTCGGCTACAATTCTAGGCGAAGTGTGAAAACTGCCATCTGCCTCGACCAGAAATGAGACATTTGTCTAGCATTTCCATCTGACTCGTAGCGCAAGAACAGTTTCTTAGCAGTAGGTGTGAAGACGCACTCTTGACATGTTATGGCCAGTCGCCTGAGTTTATGGGAAGTGTTAAGAGAAGGGGAGAGACCAGCGCTATTGCGAGGTTTTGGAAATTTGCTAGCGACGTGTTTCAGTGGAAAGCAGAATAAATTATAATTTCTAGCTTAAAACTCATGCAGCTATAAATAAATTTAATTTAACTGCTAATAACTCGTCGTGAATATTTCAACTAAATTATAAATGCCCGATTCATCATTGAGTATTGACGAAATACGTATGTATTTCTAATTCATGATGACTGATTTTATGAATATAACTTATTTCACGGGAAGTCTTAAACGTTAAGTCAAGCTCTCCGCTTGCCGTTTATAATGTAAGTTATCACCGAAGTACATAGTAGGTATAAGTATTTGATATGTTGTTTTTCTTTATTCAGTGAAAACTGGGGTGACCCAACTTTGCCAGCATTTGAGTACACGAGAAATATCTGTGAAGAACTAAAACATTTTCCTTAAAGACTTGGTGTATAACTTTTACAAGAACTTTAAGATTTTAATGAAGAAACGGGCCCTTCCCGTCTGATTTAACTCTTCCAGAGAAAAACTCTTAAGTACATTTTCAGCCTTTGTGGCAAGTAAGATATTCCAATCAATAACTTTTCCGACACTGTTGACAAGTGGTGGTGTGACCAACTAAATTCCTATACTGAGATAAGGCACCCGACCTGACATTCCTCATTACTAGAAACCTAAGCTAGTGACACTGTGCTCACTGTTAACGTACGTGCCCTGGACAATTTTAATGTGACTTAAACAGAGATCCAAACATAAGAACAACCAAGAAAACGGTTCTCTGAAGAAGTGAATCCAACCTGTCTTTTTGGAACTGGGGTTCTCTTGGCCAAGTCTTCCATTTGAGAGTCTGTATGTGCATGTCCAAAAATTGTGTTTCCAGAAGTTGCTACCAAAGCTGTAAGTACGCCGGAGAGACCGTGATCACGGCTTAATGAATAGAGTGAATGCAGGACTGAGTGATTCCTTTAATGTTGTATTTTGGCACCCATTTTGCTGTATTAATTTCCTTTAAGCAAGTTTTTTTGTTGCTAACAATATTTGCTTTAGGATAGATCATACTACTATCTAAGTCTGTTCATACCTTTAAAAGGGAAAATCATTAGACTACAGCAGACGTATCCGTGACTCTTTGGGGCTATCATCTTTTCTTTTAACAGGACTGTGAGCTAAACATCGAGGGAAAGGATCATACTGTGGGTCTATCATTCTTGTAGCATTTTATTGATTTTATGACTATTTGCATATGCTCGATGTAATTTTTACGTGTTGTGATGATTTTTTTCTGAAAAATTAAATCCACTAAAACTTAATCAGTGTATCGGGTCAGCTCGTTCCAAAATATCGATATAATCATTGTTATAGTTTTCCCACGTCTGTACGTCTAACTGTCGTCATGTATGTGCGTGCACGTGAGTGGTATCTAAACATATATATTAATATATGTCATACATGCCACACCTCAGACATGAAAAACCTGTACAACAAATCCAAAAACCCTGTACAGAGACCCGCAAAACCTGTACAGACTGAAAAACGTAACAATAGAGTTAATTAATGTACAAATATATTCAATTAGATGGTTCTGCACCATCATAGTGACATGCGCCCTTTGCCTTTTTAAGCATGTCTTCACTTGCTTTAAAACCTAAACAACAAGAGTTAGAATTTATTTTGTACCGGTATTGTAGAAAAGCTGTGACTGTATCATCATTTAGTCTATTTCTGCAAAAAAAATTAATACAATTTATGGTGAAAATGAAGAACAGTTTGGTGTGTGTTCTATAGTGCCTTATAAAAGTATAGATCTAAAGAGACCAGTAATAAGCGTTATGGGTTAGGTTTAGGAATCTTAAATCAAATATATATATATATATATATATATATATATATATATATATATATATATATATATATATATATATATATATTTATATATAATATAAATATATATATTTTAAAGCTAGCAATGAAAAATATAAAACTGGCGCAATATTATATATTCTCTACCGAACTTCAAAAATTGGAATAGCCGTTATACCCATACGAATTTTAGTGTCAATCAAACATTGATAGTAATTAATTATTTAATAAATATAAATCATTGGATGACCGTAATGATGATCACCCAAGGCAAAATCACATTGTTTTTTAAAGAAACGAAATTAAAACTAAGAAGAGAAGTAACTCCAAATAAACTTTTCTCTGACCTGGTTAAGATGCAAATTTGCCTTGCTTTTGTGGGTTTTTTTTTTCAGTTTCATAATTCGGTCATATCGGAATGACGGTCGCCGAATGCTCCGCATGTATTTTCATACCATTTAGATTTCGGGTTAACCCTAACCCCAACTGTAACCCTAATCCTAACTCTAAATGGTACGAAAATACATGCAGAGCATTCGGCGACCGTCATTCCGATATTAGGCCTACCCATAATTTGTTTTGTATTATTATTCAAATTTACATTTCTTACGCACTTTCTACCGTAAACCTAACCTCAACCTTAACTCTAAATGGTACGAAAATACAAATATTAAACATACTCGACGGCAATAAAGGTAAAGATTACCAGAATCTCAGTAAAAAGAGTTGTCAGAATCATTCAAGTTGAATAAATTCAACTCAAACAAGAATTTTCGTGCTCTTTTTCCACAAAATGTTTATGATTCGGCGGTATGGCAGCGTCCATGTTTGTAACTTTCGCTTTTGTAAAATCACTATTATCAGTTCTACCGTTATTCGCTAGCAGTAAAATATTTTGTTCGTTTCAAGCTTAGTGGCCAGATTTTTCAATGCTGAATCCGATTATGCCCAGCAATTGCCGATACGATTGTAAACAGAAGAGTTCTGGTGCTTTTAAAATAGGACGTACGTTTTATAGGTGTATGGGAACGAGGTATCGCACTACTTCCGTGACGTACTCGGTACGGCACAGCGACAAAAATTGTCAAGATTTATGCCGTATGGCGTACGTCATAATGGTGCTGAAAGGGTTAATAATTAGGCGAAAAAACCCGTACAGACCCGTGTACGGCCCGTACACATCTGAAAACGCAAACACCCCGTACAGATTATGGGTAAACCTTTAAGTGTGGCATGTATGATATATGTAGTCAATAGACTGTCTGACTCCTCTAGATCTGTTGTAGAAGATAGGCTGAGAGAGAGAGAAGATTCTCGATTTCAGAGACAGCCTCTATTGATTTCTACCATCTCACTCGTGGAAATCTATTTCTACTATCATCTCTCACGGTGGCTATCACTCATTCTAATCTATTCAGAAGGGACCCACCCACGTCTTAATTCCCCTATCAAAAATCTACGACAATCATTACCTGCATTTATTCTCATTATTTATGTCTTTTTCCTGTGTATTTTCAGATCCAATTGCTGTGACCTCTCATCAAGTGTTTTCAATTTGTCCTGCATCTGATTATGGTTATGGGACAGAAGAGCCAAGTCATCAGCAAAATCCAGATCACCCAACTGCTTAGTCAGAGTCCACTGGATTCCATTTCTGTTGTGTGTTGTCGATGATCTCATAACCCAATCTATTGCTAGTAAGAAATGAAATGGAGACAAGAGGCATCCCTGTCGGACTCCTGTTCTTTCTCCCAAATGGTTCTGTAGGCTGTCCTTCATGAAGAACTCTGCATGTCATGTCTTCATGTTTTCTTTATTAAGTTAATAACCTTCAGGGGAACTCCATAATGCCTCATCAATTTCCAAAGTAATTCTCTGTCTAAACTGTCAAATGCCTTTTCGTAGTCCACAAATCCGATGTATAGTGGTGAATTCCATTCCAGACTTTGTTCAACTATTATTCTCAAAGTGGCAAGTTAGTACCAGCTCAAGTACAACTGTGAATAGGTGTATCAACTTCAGTTGGCACGAAGACATGACAAGTTTCTTCATGACAACAGAAAGTTGTTTTCAAGCTGCGTCAAGTTATGTTGTTCCAGCATTTCATCAAGTAACAATTGGTATGTAAATCATTGCTAGTTATAAAACGTGAAGGTAGTTTGAGAAACACGTGCTTGCAGTGTTAGTCCAGCTTCGGAAATAAAATGTAGAGGTGCAGAACATTTCTAATGGCTAAAGGATAAAGTTTCCATCACTGGTATTGATCCAGCAATTACTTCCAGGCCACATGAATTTATAGTGAAAAGAGTTCATGAAAATCTCAGAACTACAGCCAGAGTCTTAGCTGAAGAAAAAGTCAAAAGTTAAACAGCTAGCTTCCTGACCAAGTAATTTGTATGCCAAATGAAAGTGCAATCGGAGAAATCATGTGAACATTTTCTACCAGTATATTTGGGCACAATGTTGCCAGATGTAAATATGTTCGTTAACATCAATAAAGTCTTGATCATCAGATAATTAATAAGTTATTTGCAGTCGTTGAGTATTGTCTGTTCGTCGGTGTGTTAAGCGCCAGCAGGCTTAGACCGACAAAACAACAGAAGCAGACTAACAAGATGGCCTGTGAATCTTAGAAAAAGGTGTGGTTACTTCCACCACCATTTACAATAGATAAGATTTATGGTGACATTTAGAAGATAAGTCAGAGGTCGACGTTTCATACATCATAACTTGACTGAAAACCTTTGTTGACAAAATCATGTATGGTACACAAGGCATCTCATTCTCACAAGCAAAATGAACCTGGGTTGACAACTGCCACATTGACTATGGGGCTTGATTTTTTAATCAAACCTGGATATATATGTATATAATCTGTACTCTCACATTTAGACATCCGCTTCATTACAAGGGGTGTTTCAATGAGGTAGTATCCAGAATAACTTAACATGACTTCCGTCAACTATCACTGAGCTTTAGCTCTTTGAGACCTTGATGACATTATGTAGTGGGCAAGTCATATGGTCAGACTTCTTTGTTTGAAAGTTCTGTTATGGAGGGAAGTCTTAATCATCTTATTTGGCTTGAGGCACCAAAGATATGGGTATGTTCTTGAGCTATGGACAAACCTTAAATTTTCATCAAACAGTCATAATTCATAATACAAAAACAATAACTTGTTCACTTCCCATCCTAAATCTTTTAATGACTGTATCTGAGCTTTCATGCCATTCATAAATATTTCTAAATTAATACATGTGCCTCTGACTCTAGCCATTGCTAATAGGATGGTATTGGGTCTAGAATTTAGGTTTCTCTAAATTCACTACCTGCATTGTAACTTTCAAACTTCTTTTCCATGACCACCCCCAATTTTAAGCCATACTTCATCTTCAGGTATACAATTATTATGCCGTGTTAATAAGCACTCCCTCTTGAAGTCACTGAGAAACCTAGAAAAAAGAAAAATAACTTCATGAAATGTTAATACTTATGGCAATGATGCCTCTAGTGTTTGTCCATCCTCTCCCACAAACTCTTTCATTTCCACATTCATCCATCCACATGTAATACTTCTTGTCCATTTTCTTTCTGCCCCTTTATGTTTCTGTTTTTGTTATCCCTGACCTATGAAACTGACTAACCTACATTAAGGCTGCTGGCTGCTAAGATGAAATTAGGTAAAAGAATCTTTAATTTCTCCTCAAGATTTTAACAAAGAATAACATTAAAATATCTTGGCTCCTTAGATTTCAAGAATAAGATATTTAATTAGTAAATGTGTCACCCTTGGTAATATTTTCCTCTAATGATGATGATGTTTTGTAACAGGCTGTTACAAAGCAAAATAATATAATAAAAAAATGAAAATCCACATAAAAATAATATTTTGTGTGATGTTAATTTCTAGGAAATTATTTTAGTCCAACACTTATCAGGAATACATTGAAACTGGCTGAAATTTCTTGATTTTCAAGCCAAAGTCAGCTGATATTTCCCACCAAAGTAAAAGATGCTGTGTGTGTACTGGTTAAAAAGATTTATTGCCTTCAAATCAAGAGGAAGGGCGTGCAACTAAAGTAGTGATGTTTTAGAAGGCACAGACAGCCGTGAGTAAATGCTGCACCACAAGCATCCCAATTTTAAGGCTTTACTTGTAAGTGTACTCTTTTATGTACTCATAGTTGACCTCTCGACTTAAATGATACCTTCTCTCCAGTATGTATTCTTTTATGTCTTTGTAGACTACTACTCTCAGTAAATGCTGCACTACAAACATCACACTTGTAAGGCTTATTTCCTGTATGTCTTCTTTTATGTGTTTCTAGGTGACCTCTCTGAGTAAATGCAGCATAACAAACATCACACTTGTAAGGCTTCTCTCCTGTATGTATTCTTTTATGATTTTGTAGGTTACCTGATTGAGTAAACGCTGCACCACAAACATCACACTTGTAATGCTTCTCTCCTGTATGTATTCTTTTATGTGTTTGTAGGCTACCACTCTCAGTAAATGCAGCACCACAGACATCACACTTGTAAGGCTTCTCTCCTGTATGTATACTTTTATGTCTTTGTAGACTACCACTCTGAGTAAATGCTGCACCACAGACATCACACTTGTAAGGCTTCTCTCCTGTATGTACAGTTTTATGTCTTTGCAGAATACCACTCTCAGTAAATGCTGCACCACAAACATCACACTTGTAAGGCTTCTCTCCTGTATGTATTCTTTTATGTGTTTTTAGGTTACTTCTTGCAGTAAATGCAGCACCACAATCATCACACTTGTAAGGCTTCTCTCCTGTATGTATACTTTTATGTCTTTGTAGACTACCACTCTCAGTAAATGCAGTACCACAAACAGCACACTTGTAAGGCTTCTCTCCTGTATGTATTCTTTTATGATATTGTAAGTGACCTCTCTGAGTAAATGCAGCACCACAAACACCACACTTGTAAGGCTTCTCTCCAGTATGTATTCTTTTATGTCTTTGTAGGTTACCTTTCACATTAAATGCTGCACCACAAAAAGCACACTTGTAAGGCTTATTTCCTGTATGTATTCTTTTATGTGTTTCTAGGATACCTCTCTGGGTAAATGCAGCACCACAAACATCACACTTGTAAGGCTTCTCTCCTGTACATATTCTTTTATGATCTTTTAGACTTCTGCTCTGGCTCTGAATAAATGCAACATCAAAAACATCATACTTGTAAGGCTTCTCTCCTGTATGTACTCTGTGTAGGTTGTCAAACATTGTAGCAGTCCTTTCCTGACTGTTGATGAGGTTTGTCCTTTCCTGACTGTTGATGAGGTTCACTGATGCTTCATTACCAGTGAGTCTCTGGTTGATGCTATCTTCTCTTGCTGCATCAGTAAAAGCGGCATCTCCAATCTTATTCACTGCTTCATTCATGTTATTTCCACTGTCCTGTGGTAACACATTCTGAAAATCACTGCATTTATTATCAAACACTCTGCCTCCATCTCTGTGTACTGTTGTCATATGCTTATCCAGGACATCTAGTTGGAAGAAATGAGCATTACATATGTGACAAAAATAACTAATAATAAAAAATAATGAAACTCCTCTTGTTGTATACTATCAGTTCAAGGTGTCTCCTTGATGAACTCATATATTTGACTTTTGTTTCAAGTTTTCTACTGTGTGTTTTTGAGTCTCCCAAAACCTCTTTTACCCTGGGCATTTCAGAATGCTATAAACTAGAGCTATATAATTGAACTGCCTTGACAATGGAGTTGAAGATTGAGATTTTTGTGTTATACTTAATTTCTTTTTGTATTTATGACACTTGTAATACTACTTACTTACTTAGTCATTCCCCTTCTACCGTGAAGAGTACAGGTTTGGAAGAGAGAGCGCCAGACTATCCTATCAGCTGTCTTCCTCCTGGCCTGGTTCCATTCTAGTCCTCAGTCCTTCAAAGATTGTCTAATGTTGTCCTCCCAGTGAACTTTGGGTCGTCCTGGGGGTCTGGAAGTGTGGCTCAGCTAGGCATCAGAGTCTCTGCTCTAGAATTCTAGAAGATTTTACCAGGGACACCGAGAAGGGATATGCCTCTATGGTTTCCATATTTTCATTCGTCACCCTTTTTGAAAATTGGTGTTATGATGGCAATTTCCCAGCCCTTTGGTATGGTCTTGTTGCACCACGCTGCCTGTAGGACCCTTAAGAGTAATAGGTTGCCTGATGCTCCCATGTACTTAACCATTTCTGGTGTTATACCATCATGTCCTGCTGCTTTGCCCATCTTGATTTTCTCCAGTGCTGCCTTTAGTTTTTCCATCTTTATGTCGTCTCCATCTACCATTAATCATAATGTGATGTATCTGGTTTCTATCCTGACCTTTTGGTGATTCCCATTTAATATTGTGAATTTCTTTTTGTGGGAAAAGTGTTCCTCCAATGACCACGTTGTTAATGCTACAGAAACTTATTAATTTATCCCGTTTTTGTTTGCTGTTCCGCTGCCGCATTTCACCATTACTCTTTCCTTATATGTATTGTGTGTTCCAACTTTCACATTCAGGTCTCCCATTACTACGATAAGATCATATCTAGGTGTGTCTTCCATTTCTTTTTGCAGTTGTTGACAGAATTCATCCTTGACCTCTTCATTGCTGTCATTCGTTGGTGCATAGCATTGTATTATTGTAGTGTTGGTGAATCTCCCTCTCAATCTTAATAGTCTGTTGTTGATGGGTTTCCATTCCAGTAATGCCATTTCTATTCCTTTCTGTAGAATAATGGCTACACCTTCATTGTGCTGTCCATCCTCTCTTCCAGAGTAAAGGTTACTGCAGTAACAGCCTCTATCTCCATTATGTATACATTAAGCAAGTTTAATTAAAATTTGTAAATAGATTTAATTCTCTAAGAAAAGTCCACTTGCTGCTTATAGTATAAAATGTCATACTGTGCAGATACTGAAGTCATGAAAACTTATGTAGCCAAAATATGAGTTTAAAATAATATCATTGCTTTATACATACCATTCTCATCTCCAAATAAGCATAACTGTTGTTGACTTTCTGGCATGTCCAAGAAGTCAGTATACTGTATCTCAGTTTTAGTACAGCTGTTGTCACAATCAGCCTGAAACAAATGTTGATCAATCCTGGCATTTGTGACACATCATCATTATCACTTTTAGCTCCCTAAACAGCCTAGGCCTTCAACAGATGTATGCCAACTCCTCTTCTTGTATAGTCATGGCTGTTTGTAAACGCGCTTTTAGTTACACATGTTCATTTTTGCTACCGTACGGTCACGGGGTCAAATTCTTACCGGCGTTTGGGAATTCCAGTCCTAGCATACTAAACATTTGATAGGGGGTAATTAAATCTTCACTGCAAAGTTATTGTTGGAAAGTCCAGTTTTAAAGTGGCTTTTGGCGATAGTTAGTATGTTACTCTTACGTTTCTGTTTAAAAACTAACATTGTACTATAATTGCAACAGAAGATATGAGAGTCTGAAAAAGAGCAAAAAGTAATTCTTTTCACGTTTTAATTTGTTATTATTGTTACGCAATGACATTAACCGAAAACAGAAACTGTACTCAATTTATACATTAATATAAAATAGATATGTTATAAAAAATGGATATCGCTGAAAATATTAAGCAGCATGCTTCAAATAGGAATTTTTAAAAGATGAACTGATAAGTAATTAATCTTGGTTAAATTTCTATTACTTGTACTATACAGAGTGCGTAGACATAAACTAATACTGATATTTTTTTTTTTTTTAAAGTAACACTGTTGATGCTGTACATTGTAAATAAAAATGTGAAAATATTATGTTTAAATAAAATAATAATATAATTTATCATATGTATGTACACACAATATCAGAGATATGACTATTACCAATCACAATATTATATACACAAACACGCTGAATATATATAAATCTTCCCTGGCCCCAACATTTCTCTCATATATCATTCATTCATTCATTTAGAACCCTCCACTCCCAAAGGAGCATAGGCCCTCAACAAACACATGCCAAGTCCTCCTGTCATGTGCCATCATCTCAAGTTCCTTCCACATTTTCCTCATCATTTTCACCTGTTTCCAGCTCTCTTCTCCATGTGCTTCTTGGTCTACCTCTGCCTCTCTTGCCCTGGGGGTTCCAGAATAAAGACTGCCTTGTAATGCTATCAACAGGTTTCCTCAGTGTGTTTCCTATCCATCGCCATTGTCTTCTTCTCATCTCTTGTTCCACTGGCACTTGTCTAGTTCTTGTCCTCAGTTCCACGTTGGTACCCTTGTCATACCATTTTAATCCCTCTATTCTACTCAAGCATCCATTTATGAAGGTCTGTAGCTTTTTGGTTGTTGTCTTTGTTGTTCTCCATGTCTCAGAGCCATACAATAGGACTGACTTCACATTTGAGTTGAAGATTCTTATATTTGTGTTGGATCGGATTTCTCTTGATCTCCATATATTTCCCAATGCAATGAAAGCTCCTCTTCCTTTTTGTATTCTTAGTTTGATATCACTGTCTGTCACTTTAACTTTGTCTATATTGCTGCCAAGATATGTGTACAATTCTACATCTTAAATGGGTGTTTCTTCAAGTTTAACCCTGTAATCATTACCTGCATTTATTCTCATTATTTTAGTCTTTTCCCTGTGTATTTTCAGACCCAATTGCTGTGACCTCTCATCGAGTGTTTTCAATTTGTCCTGCATCTGATTACGGTTATAGGACAGAAGAGCCAAGTCATCAGCAAAATCCAGATCATCCAACTGCTTAGTCAGAATCCACTGGATTCCATTTCTGTTGTGTGTTGTCAATGATCTCATAACCCAGTCTATTGCTAGTAAGAAAAGAAATGGAGACAAGAGGCACCCCTGTTGCACTCCTGTTCTTATCCCAAACCGTTCTGTAAGCTGTCCTTCATGAAGAACTCTGCATGTCATGACTTCATATGTTTTCTTTATTAAATTACTGATCTTCAGGGGAACTCAATAATGCCTCATCAATCTCCAAAGTGACTCTGTCTACACTGTCAAATGCCTTTTCATAGTCCACAAATCCGATGTATAGTGGTGAATTCCATTCCTGTCAAATGCTTTTTCATAGTCCACAAATCTGATGTATAGTGGTTAATTCCGTTGCAGACTTTGTTCAACTATTATTCTCAAAGTGGCTATAAGGTCTCTACATAATCTGTTTTGTCAAAAAACCTGCTTGTTCATCTCTCAGTTTCTTGTCTATGGACTCTTTTAATTTCTCAAGGATAATCCTGTTTAATACTTTTCCTGGCACTGATAGTAACATTATTCCTCCATAATTTGTGCACTCTTGTAAATTTTCCTTCTTAGACAACTTAACCAGATCCTTCCATTCTGCTGGTATCTCTTCCTTTTCCCAGACTTTACCAAGTAATTTATATAACATATCTGTAGCCGTGTCTATATCTGCTTTGATGGCCTCTGCTGGAATGCCATCAGGTCCAGATGCTTTTCCATCTCTTTGAAGCTTTATGGCTTTCTTTATTTCTTCCTTCGTTAGTCTTTCACTGTTAATTTGTAGCTCTTCTTCTGCTGGCTGGATGTCCGGAGGGTTTTGTGGAGCTGGTCTATTGAGAAGGTCTTCAAAATATTCCGTCCACCTCTTCATTTGCTCTTGTATATTGCTGAGCAGTTTTCCATTCTTGTCTTTTATGAGGCAACTTGTTTGCTTGTATTTCCCTGTTAGCTTCTTTGTGCTGCTATACAGTTCTCTCATATTTCCTTTGGCTGCAGCATCTTCTGCCTCTCTTGCCAACTCCTCAATATACTTCCTCTTGTCTCTTTTGGTACTTCTTTATTTGCTTCTGTGTACACTTCTTGGTTTTGCTTGTGTTTAAATCTGCTTGTGTTTTTTCTGTCTTTTATCTTATTGATGGTTTCTGTTGTTATCCATGCTTTTTATTGTCATTCCCTTTTCTCCAGTATTTCTTCACATGTCTCATTCCATACAGTTTTGATCTGCTTCCAATAGTCTTCTGTATTCTCTACCTCTTCCAGCTGTTGGAGCACTTGGAATTTGTTGGATATTGTGACCGCAAATTTGTCTCTTGTTTCTTGATTTCTTAGATGTCCTACATTAAATTGTTGTCTATAATTTTGCATTGCTGCATATCTCTTGAGTTTCATTTTTACTTTGGCTATCAGAAGGTGGTGATCTGATGCCACATATGCTCCTCTATATAACTTTACATCCTGCAATGATGAACTAAATTTCTTGTTTATGTATATATGATCAATCTGATTTTTTGTTCTATGATCTGGTGATATCCATGTTGCCTTGTGTATTCTCTTATGTGGAAACATGCTTCCTCCTATAGCCAGTTGATTTGAAGCACAGAAGTTTGAGAATAGTTCCCCATTTTCATTCATTATTCCTAGCCCATGTTTTCCATGACTTCTTCAAAGCCGGTGTTGACTGTACTTTTCTTTGCATTCATGTCACCCATCAAAATTGTGATGTCTCTTCTTTTTACTTTTTCCATAATTTCCTGTAGTCTAGTATAAAATGCTTCTTTCACAGACTCTTCTTTCTCATTAGTTGGTGCATAACATTGGATTACATTTATTTTCTTTTTAGCTGTTTTAAAAGTAGCTGTTATTATTCTGGGTCCAAAACCTTCCCATTCAATGAGTGCTTTCTGTGCTTCTTTAGATAACGTAAGAGCTACCCCTTCACTGTAGTGTGAACTTTTGTCTTCATGTCCTGAGGACAGCACCAATTCACCTGTGATGAGCTTCTTTTTGTCTACCCCTTTCCACTTTGTTTCAAACATTCCCAGAACCTCGATTTTATGTCCCTCATTTCTGCTGCTACTTGTGCCACTTTCCCTCATTCGTTTGATGTTCGAACATTCCAGGTGCCAAATCTGGAAGTTATCCTGGAAGAAAGAAGATTAGTCAGTAATACAGACTCCTTTCGGCTTTCTCTGTGTTGCATCATATGCCTCCCTGCAAGAGGACCTTCCCCTGTCTTGGATGGCTGTGTTTTATTTTCCTTAATTGACTTGTCCATGTTAGTTGAAGTTTTTTGTGGTTTAAATTTTTTACAGGATGGGGTAACCAGCCCCATGCCCAACCCTCCTTAATCGCTTTCTATGACATGCATGGCAAGGAATAGTGTTACTATTCTTTGCTCCCCTTTCGGGCCCCGGTAGCAAACCGGTGATATATCATTTATGTTTTCGGTTTTTTTTCTCCTCGGGGGAATATGTAAATTGACTGATGTAGAAATTTGTAGCAAATGCATTTACATTATAAATTTCAACTGTGAATTTATGTTTCTATTACAGCATGCTCATCTTTCAATCTTAGATACTGTTGAATATACAAATTCTCCACCTTGTTCTTCATGCATGCCCATTCCATAGCCATGAGTTCTGATCCAGTTTGAACATAGTTTTTCTGATATATGCTGCTTACGAACTGTCCTATTGGGGAAGAGCTTTTTGAACAAATATATGTGTTAAAGTATATTTTTGTGTGGGAGTTAAGTGTTTGAGATTCTCACACGTGGTTCTAGTCTTTTATAGACGCACATGTGAGCGCATCAAGTCTGGGAAACTGAGACAACACCAACAGAGTGGAGTAAAGAAATAATTGTCAAATTGCCCAAGAAGGGTGACCTTGCAGACTGCAACAACTGGAGAGGAATTACCCTCCTCTCAGTTCCCAGTAAAATACTAGGCAGGATAATCATCCAGAGAATTTCAAAAGCAGTTGACCATAAACTGAGGCAAGAACAAGCGGGCTTCAGAAAGAACAGAAGATGTGCAGATCATATATTTGCACTCAGGAACATTATAGAGCAGTGCTCAGAATGGCAGAGACAGCTGTACATTTTAACTTTGTTGATTTTGAAAAGGCTTTCAACAGCATACACAGGGACAGCCTATGGAAAATTCTGAGGGCTTATGGAATTCCCAGCCGCATTGTTTCCATCATAAAAAGCCTCTATTCTAACTTTACGTGCAGTGTTGGATCGAGTAATGTAACTGTTGCGTGAGAAATTCTCGCAACATCGTTTTATTACAATATATATTTTGTAACGCAAGGGCAACAACTGCTTGAAATTTATAGTCACTTTTCTCGGTAAGCAGTTGTCTCCTCGCGTTGGTATTGAATGCAGTTAAGTTTGCTATGCTAGGCCGTTTTCTCAGAAAAAACGGTTGGCAACCTGTTGGGTTATCCTTTTAAGGTAATCATTCTTACGCTGGTTCGTAGTAAAGGTCCTTGCGTCTTAAGTTCTGAGCTGTGGTCATTTTGCGCTGGACTGCGCATGACTGGTCTTGCTTCTTGGTCGATCGATTTCCGCCCACCAGTGAGTGAGCGATTTTGATATAGCTAGGAAGATGCCTCGCTGAGAGAGGATCTCCGCTATTTTTTGTTCTGTCAGGAATGTGAAGTCCTCTTAATGGATATTTCGTTTATTCGAGATAATACCTCTAGTGTATTTCCACATGCCGGGAGGCGTAATATTTCTGTGTATTTCCTGAAGGCAAGGTAAATTAACTTTTCATTAACTCTATCGATTTTTGGTCGTGAGCGACATTTGATTCATAGCCTGTCTTCGAAAGTCGTCGTCACGAGATGTTTTCCCAGCTCACATGTTGCTGTATTGTACTGCATCGGTTGATGCATGTCCCAAGGACCATTACTTGCTACTTTGTTACATGAACTAGGTTTGGAAACCTTTGTTATCTAGAGGATATTTTTGAGGACATTATTTATACTTCAGCAGACGTGCCTGTCTTGCTGAAGTCAGATTAAGGAGAGTGAACTGATCTCATACATCTGGTTATCTCCTGGCTGTTATAGAAAAGGATGGAGTTTTTTCACCTGACTACATTTACAGCACTATGAAATATAACATGCATCTGACTCATCATTGTAATGCTGTCTACCGTCCATTGCTGTATTGAATATGTTGCTGTGATAATGACTGTTTGATGTGCCTACATATTCGCGTAACCATTTTGTCACTGTGGCGTCCACAATAAATAATGAAGAAAAAAACGTCATCGGCTGTTACAAGAATCATTGACTTTATACGTCGTGAGTTTACTGACGTCCTAATGTGGATTGCCCTGTTATTTTGTATGATCATTGTTTGACTGAACACATCTACACACTTCACAAAACCAGACCACGGGCACCATCACTCAACCCATGGTGCACGCATCATTTGGTGGCCATAAGCTGGTTTGATCTGGTACCAGCATACACGGGGTCCCTTACCCACTTCATTTTCAACAAGAATTCATCAGCATCCTTCAAGAAATTAACATTCTTCAATACAGTCAACATCTTCAAAATTTTCAAAGTACTCGGCGTTGCCCGGTAAAAGTCAAAATTGCAACCTTTTGACGGAAACAAGAATTTGACAGTACCCGGCGTTGTTACATGTTGCCGGATAACTCGGACTGCTGTTATCTTTTACGCAAGTCAAGCAAGTTGCTGCTGTCAAGGTTCCAGTGCTGTCATTTTTTGAGAAGGTCAAGTGCCGGTTGAAACGGGTTGTTTTCTGAAGAAGGCCAAGAACCGAATCCCATCAATTTACATTTTGGATTAGAAGGTCAAGTGCCGAAACAACTCAACACACAGTATTTCAGAAGCTCTTGTACCATCGTATTAGCAGTGGAAGCAGTTCAGATGTGCCATCATCGTTGGAGCTTCGCTCTTTAGGACGTTGATTGACATCTGTTTTTTCTGCTGTTCTACGATTGGAAGCCTATAAGTTAAGTGGCCTGTTTGTATGTAAACTGTGCCCTTGTACTTCTACTGAGTCTTCTGTGTATCATCTCATTCTATATGTTATATGTTTATATGTTATTTGTATATTTATATGTTTATATTTCAGCGGGTTCTCGGTTGGGTGGTGTCTCCCTTAGATCATGCCACGTCATAGAGGTCGTCTATTGTGAGCGTTTTCTGTAGGGTGTGCAAATTTCCGATACTGGAATTTGCTAAGCGACTTCTGTTGCTATTTATGTTAGTTGTGATGACATGTTTTAATATTGTTTTCGTTATTATTTCGCATTCTTTAGTTTTGTTTTGATTTGTTTGTATTTGTTAGCCTCATCTTTACTATAGTTTAGTTTCATACAACATTTTTGTTTATACACTGTGGTGTCATGTATTTTGTTTAATTCCATCGCAGATATCGTCACATTTTTTGTGATATTTCATTAATTTCTGCTTTATTTTTAGTTGATTTCTGCGAACGTTTTTGTATTGTTGCTGATCTTTGTTATTGTTTACATTGTTATTGTTTACATTGTTTGCATTGTTTACATTTTCAATGTTTACATTCTGCATGTGTTTACATAGTCATTGTTTACAGTTATAGTAATTAGTTAATGGGCTATGCTAATGCACTGCTACTACTATACTGATGATAAATGAATGATGAATAGTGTCGTGCACTATTGAATGAGAAGTGCACTTATGATCAAGAATTGATTGTTGACATTTCATATACAAGTTCTTTGATTGGAGACTTGTTTCCCACAGAGACTGGGATAATATAATGTGATGTGAATATACAAGTGCTTAATTAAGACTTGTTACACTTAGGTTTGAAATAAATTAGTTAATTATTTCAGGTTTTGGACTCATATGTTAGACAACATGTCTACATTTGAGCACTTTATTGAGCAGGGTAAATTGCTTGGAAAGACTGGTGATAAGTTAGAAGAATTTGCAACTGCTCGATATGATAAAGCAATGGAAGCTGAACAAAAGAAACTGCAGATGCAGGTGGATGAAAAAAGATTCCAAATGGAAATGGAAAAACTAAAAAGGGAATCAGAAGCTGAGGAGAGAAAACTCCAGCTACAGCTAGAAGCTGAAAGACTTCAAAAAGAGGCTGAAAATAAAAGACTTGAAAAAGAGGCTGAAAATAAAAGACTTGAAAAAGAGGCTGAAAATAAAAGACTTGAAAAAGAGGCTGAAAATAAAAGACTGGAAAAAGAGGCTGAAAATAAAAGACTTGAAAAAGAGGCTGAAAATAAAAGACTACAGGCTGAGGCTGAAGAAAAAAGTTAGAGAGGCTGAGGCTGAGGAAAGAAGATTACAGAGAGAGTCTGATGAGAGGAAAGCAAAAATGGAACATGAAGAAAAACTCTTAGCTTTAGAGTTGGAGAAATTGAAATTGACGAGCATGAGTAATGGTAATGATTCAAACAAGGGTTCATCTTCTGGTAGGCTAATAATGATACTTTTAAGATTAAGTTACCAACATTTAGTCCTTCCAGTGATGACATAATGTTCTATCTGGACAGATTTGAACAAGCATGTACAGCTCATAACATAGACAAAGCAAAATATGTTTATCAGTTATCAGGGATACTGACAGGTAAAGCTCTAAGTATTTTAAATATGGTGGATGAACCTGACAAGAACAATTATGAGGTTGTCAGGGCCGCTTTGTTAAAGAAATATCAGCTTAACGAAGACGGCTATCGTCTACAATTTAAAAACATGTTACCTGAAAATGGAGTTGAATTCTCCGAGTTTATTGCAAGAATACGCATTACTTTCTCACGATGGGTTGAACTATCTAAGACGGAAAAAACTTATGAAGGACTTATGGACTTAATACTTAGAGACAAAGTCATGTCGTCTGTCAATGAGTCTTTCCTTGCTTTCCTTCATGAACGTAAACCTAAAACAATAAAAGAAATGGAAGATTTCTGTTGCCAATACGTAACTGCGCACCCACACATAACCATGGGTAACTCTAAGGTGAAAGAAGGTTTACCAGTTGCTTCGGCAGCACCGTATGGTCAAAACTTTGCTCGTAGATCCCAACAAAATTTTGATAGAAAGAGTAGCGGTAATTTCTGTCAAAATCATGGAAATCAATTTCATGGTGATTCTTCTTCGAAGAATTGGAGACAACCTGATAGTACTCGTTACTATCACCCTAATAATTATAGGCATTTCAAAAGAGGATATGGTAATAGAGGTTATTCCTGCCGAAGACCTCAAAACCAAACAAATAGATGTTCGCATCAATGTGAACATGATAGTAATCGTGGAAACTGGAATTCGAACCAGGATAACAATTACAATAGAGACAATAATAACTGCAGAGATAATAATAACTCTGATAACTTCAGAGGTAATAATAGTCGGGGTAGATCTCAACACAAAAAAAAGAGATATCAGCAGGCTAATGCTGTACAACAGGAAACTGAGGGAGCCTGTAATCATGTTGTTGATAGTAAAAACTTTGACGCTGTCACTGGTTCTGCTTTTGACTTTGAGAGAGCAAACAAATGCCCCCAATGCAGTACTTTATTCGAACCGGGTACCATAACTACTTTGAGTTGTGGTCACCCACTTCCCGCTCTTCCTGCTGCTGTTGCGCATGACGGGGGGGGTTCTTTAATCCTACATAAGGGTCTTGTTAATGATACTCCGGTCTCACTACTTTTCGATTCCGGATGCACCACTATTGGTGTTAGACAATCGCTTGTAGATCCATCTTGTGCTACAGGAAGGGTTATTAAATGTGACACATTTGGCGGCACTCTAGAAAAATATCCTACTGCTGTAATTCGCATTGCCACTCCTTTCTTTACTGGAGATGTGCATGCTTGTCTCTTACCTAATCCTATTGCGGACCTTATTATTGGTCGTATTCACGGAGTTAGGGAGTGTACCCCACAGCAGATTGCTGCTTGGGAAGATAATAACATGCAAGCTACAAATGCAGTAGTTACAAGAGCACAAGCTCTACAAACACCCGAAACTTCACTGAATAGTGATAATGAAGTTGATAGCCAAGATAGTCACTTAGTGATTACTCGTGACTCTTTCATAAAATTGCAAGAAGAAGATCCTTCTTTAAAAAAATTCTTCGTTCTTGCGAAGAAAGGTGATCCGAATCAGGATACAAATAGAAAATCTTGGATTGCAATGAGAAACGGCGTACTTGTACGTATGGTACAAGATTCGACTACGTCGGCACATTCGCAAATTCTTGTTCCCAAGAGCATGAGAGTGCAAATATTACAACATGCTCATGACTCGCAATGTGCTGGACATATGGGTTTTTCCCGTACGAAGTCGAGAGTCCTTGCGGCTTTCTTTTGGCCTTTTGTCAATAAGGACATTCGTATTTACTGCCGATCATGCAAGGTATGTCAGGAGGTCAAATCTAGAGGACCACGACATGCTGCGCCTATCCAGGCTGCTGACATTCCTATTCGGCCGTTTCAGAAAATGGCCATAGATATTATTGGCCCTTTTAAGGTCAAGTCGGCCAGAGGACATCAGTTTATCCTTACATGTGTCGATATGTGCACACGTTGGCCAGAGGCTATTCCTCTTAAGAGCATATCTACTACAGATATCGCAGATGCTCTTTGGTTGATATTTTTCTCGCTTGGGGTTCCCCAGAGAAATATTGTCAGACCATGGCACTCAACTCATATCTGACACTATGTCACAGGTAATGTCTACCTTACATATTGAACGATCTCTCAGTAGTATCTACCATCCTATGTCTAATGGGTTAGTTGAGCGTCTGAATAGAACGCTCAAGACTTTGCTTGGTAAGATAACTGAAGATCATCCTCAAGATTGGGACAGGGTTTTACCCGCGGCTCTCTTTGCCTATAGAGAAGTCCCTAATGAACACACAGGATTTTCTCCCTTCGAACTTGTCTTTGGCGCGCGTCCACGCGGCCCTATGTCTTTATTACACGATCTCATCACTGCCGATGATATTAGCGATGAAACTCAATCCTCATATGAGTATGTCATTGCTCTTAGACAAAAGATCATTGAGGCATGTAAGCTAGCAACTGCTTCATCAGAAATTGCTAAAGAGAAGGCAAGGCAGTTTGCTAACAAAAATAGATGTCTACGACAACTTTGTCCAGGTGACAAAGCATTCGTCCTACTCCCCAGTAGGGAAAATAGACTTCTTATTGCATGGAAAGGTCCGTATGCAATAGTCTCTCGGATTTCCGATGTTGACTATGTGGTCGATATTGATGGAAAGCATAAAACTTTCCACATAAACATGCTTTCGGAATTTCACGAACGTCCGGACTATTTGCTGCCTATTTTCCAGGCAACGGATGATGCTCCTGCACCTCACGGTCATTATTCATCCCTGTCTGTCATACAGGATGAGGAATCTACCTTCTCTGATGTCAATCTTCCCCTTCCAGTGGTTCCATTACATTCCACGGAATCTTGGAAAAACGTTTCTGTTTCTCCTAATCTTTCTGGTGACGAACATCGACAAGTCTCGTCGATGTTACAAACATTTCAGGATGTTCTCACTGACATTCCTGGACACACAGATGTCATAGAACATGACATAATTCTTACCGACAATAATCCAATTAGAGTTAGGCCTTATCCTATCCCTATACACTTTCAGTCGCAAGTGGAAAAGGAATTGGATGAAATGATTCAATTAAATATAATTGAACCATCGACTTCACCATATTCTTCTTCCATGGTTATTGTCCGGAAGAAGGATAAGAACATACGAATTTGCGTTGATTATCGCAAATTGAATCAGGTCACAAAGTTCGATGCTGAACCGATGCCTTTGTTAGAAGATCTACTGATTAGACTTTCTAATTCTAGATTCTTCACTAAACTTGACTTGTCTAAAGGTTATTGGCAAGTGCCTTTAGCAGAGCATGCCAAACCTCTTACTGCTTTTTCTACACCTAGGGGTCTATTTCAATGGAATGTTATGCCTTTTGGTCTCATGAACGCCCCTGCCACTTTCGTTCGCATGATGCGTCGAATTCTGTCACATCGTTCGGATGTCATCGCATACTTAGATGACATCTGTCTCTTCAGTGATACCTGGGAAGATCACTATTTAGGGTTATATGACTTACTGTCCACTCTACGTGAGAATAATTTGACAGCAAAACCTTCTAAAGCTTTTGTTGGTTTTGGTGAAATCTCTTTCCTGGGTCATCGTGTTGGTCATGGTCTCTTGAAGACAGAAGACCACAATACTTCCAAAATACTGAACATCTCTGTTCCTAAAACGAAGAAACAAGTTAGGAGTCTCTTAGGTTTAATTCAATTTTATGGGAGATTTATTCCAAATTTATCTTCGATCATGGCACCTCTCTCAACATTGTTGAAGAAAGGTTCGCCTAATCTGGTCCGTTGGTCTGAAGAATGCCAATCTTCACTAGACCAGAATCAAGAATATATTTTCTTCTCCTCCCATCTTAAGATTACCTACTCTTGATAGGACTTTTGTTCTTCGGAGTGATGCTTCATCCACTGGGATTGGAGCAGCACTGATGCAAGAATATGCAAATACTCTGCATCCTGTTATGTACATTTCTAGAAAACTAAATGCGGCAGAGAGGAACTACTCGGTTTTAGACCGTGAGTTGTTAGCAATGGTTTGGTCAATTCTAAAACTACAAAGATTCCTCCTGGGCGCACATTTCATTCTAGAGACTGATCAGAAAGCTCTTACAGCTATTCAGACTAAGAATTTGAAGAGTTCGAGATCCACTCGATATGCTATAGCTCTTCAACCTTTTCACTTCACGGTACGAGCTATCCGTGGTGCGGATAATGTGATGGCTGACATTTTGTCTAGATGCCCACATGACTCCAACTAATACTTCTGTCCTATATTTCCATATATTACAGAGTCATAACACACCTATATTACTACAATAGATTAGCACATCTGTACTCACTTTATATGTACACACTATCGTGCTTTGTTATCATCTTCTTCTGTTCGTTTTTTAAGATGATAGAGGAAGACTGAGTGGTTAATATGAGGGCCGTTAGTTTACTAAACAGCCACAATTATTAATAATGTATTGTACCTTATGAAGCATATTAGTTATTAATTAGCATTATATTGCTTGTACTTTCTCAGAATGTCATTGATGAGCTGAGGACTTACCTTACTATTATCAAGCATGACGAGTTCTAGATTGTGTACTTACCCTCGGAATACCAGAGCATATGTCCTGGATCGTCATGTACTTTAACTTTACTATGTACTTATGTCATTACATGTCAAAGAATGTACTATTTAAATTTTCCTATCAGATTTGTACATCCATTTTTAAAGACAATATTAGAGTATGCTATTTAATGATGATTATGGTAACTTGCATACGTATATTGTGTTTACATGCTAACGTGATGTGTTTTGGTGACACCTTCCCGATATGAATATTTTTTGAGACATATTTATTTTTCTGTTGAGGTATATCCTCACCAGACACTCTATATTTAGCCTCATGTTAGGCAATTTAATTAATTATCAGCGCATAATTCGTGCGTTTTGAGCCGCTTATCGCATGCTCTTTGATATTTAAAAAAAAAAAATATGTTCCACATTTTTTTTTTATAGGGAGGAGGTGGTGATATGTTGCGTGAGAAATTCTCGCAACATCGTTTTATTACAATATATATTTTGTAACGCAAGGGCAACAACTGCTTGAAATTTATAGTCACTTTTCTCGGTAAGCAGTTGTCTCCTCGCGTTGGTATTGAATGCAGTTAAGTTTGCTATGCTAGGCCGTTTTTCTGAGAAAACGGTTGGCAACCTGTTGGGTTATCCTTTTAAGGTAATCATTCTTACGCTGGTTCGTAGTAAAGGTCCTTGCGTCTTAAGTTCTGAGCTGTGGTCATTTTGCGCTGGACTGCGCATGACTGGTCTTGCTTCTTGGTCGATCGATTTCCGCCCACCAGTGAGTGAGCGATTTTGATATAGCTAGGAAGATGCCTCGCTGAGAGAGGATCTCCGCTATTTTTTGTTCTGTCAGGAATGTGAAGTCCTTTTAATGGATATTTCGTTTATTCGAGATAATACCTCTAGTGTATTTCCACATGCCGGGAGGCGTAATATTTCTGTGTATTTCCTGAAGGCAAGGTAAATTAACTTTTCATTAACTCTATCGATTTTGGGTCGTGAGCGATTTCGATTCATAGCCTGTCTTCGAAAGTCGTCGTCACGAGATGTTTTCCCAGCTCACATGTTGCTGTATTGTACTGCATCGGTTGATGCATGTCCCAAGGACCATTACTTGCTACTTTGTTAAATGAACTAGGTTTGGAAAACCTTTATTATCTAGAGGATATTTTTGAGGACATTATTTATACTTCGGCAGACGTGTCTGTCTTGCTGAAGTCAGATTAAGGAGAGTGAACTGATCTCATACATCTGGTTATCTCCTGGCTGTTATAGAAAAGGATGGAGTTTTTTCACCTGACTACATTTACAGCACTATGAAATATAACATGCATCTGACTCATCATTGTAATGCTGTCTACCGTCCATTGCTGTATTGAATATGTTGCTGTGATAATGACTGTTTGATGTGCCTACATATTCGCGTAACCATTTTGTCACTGTGGCGTCCACAATAAATAATGAAGAAAAACGTCATCGGCTGTTACAAGAATCATTGACTTTATACGTCGTGAGTTTACTGACGTCCTAATGTGGATTGCCCTGTTATTTTGTATGATCATTGTTTGACTGAACACATCTACACACTTCACAAAACCAGACCACGGGCACCATCACTCAACCCATGGTGCACGCATCAGTAACTTTCGAAGTGAAAACAGGAGTACGACAGGGATGCCCCTTATCAACATCATTATTTTTTACAGTCATAGATTGGGTGATGCGCCAGACAACAGAGGGCAGTCCAAGAGAAATTAGACGGACAACGTTTTCTACACTGGAAGATTTTGAATATGCAGATGACATTGCACTTCTCGCGCATTCACATCAACACATTCAAGACAAAACTGATAGACTGAATAAGTATGGCCAGCAGGTTGGCCTGAACACGAGAACAGCCTTTGCTTTTCTCAACAACATTTGGAAGTCTTCCCAGTACAGCACAAACACCAAATTAAGACTGTATGAGAGCTGTGTACTTTCTGTGCTTCTCTATGGTGGGAATGTTGGAGAGTAACAGAGAAGGAAATGTCGAAACTGTCCTCCTTCCACACAATCTGCCTAAGGAAAATTCTCCGAATCTTTTGGCCAAACACCATCAGCAACCAAGAACTACTTATTCGGAGTAACCAGGAGGACATGCACACCATCATAGCTGGCAGACACTGGAGTTGGGTTGGCCACGTCCTCAGAAGGGACCCTGATACCATCACAAGAACAGCTATGCTATGGACCCCCGAGGGAAAGTGAAAGAGAGGCCGACAAAAAACAACTTGGCGGAGAACTGTGGAAGCTGAGATGCAAAGAATGAACCACAGTTGGGGCAATGTACGAAGGATGGCCGCCGACCGAGCAAATTTGAATTAATTTGTTGCTGCCCTACAAGATGCCATCAGGCGTGATGGCCGCTGACTGCTTTGACAGTTGGTGGTTATGGATCAAAGAAGAAGAAGATGTGAGCGCATCTAAGTTAATTGTATGTGTTATTATTTGCGTGCTGTCGTGCACTATATTAGGACAGAATGGAGCACCTTGTTGCGTCGATCTGTTGCCATCCAGCTTTGATGCTTGAGGCAGATCCAGATATTAGCCGTCTATGATAGATGTGTTTTTGTGTACTTGCCCTAAGTCAAGGGAAGATACGCGGACGATAATGTTATATTTCACTGAAAGATGAGAGGGTCATTTCTTGAAGAAACGTACCAAGAAAAGTTCCAGTATGAATATTTTGGCCAACAAAACAGCTCATATCCCACCTCGGATACTTGAGTTCCTACGGCATTATGGCAGAGCTTCGGCTGGACCAGATGTGTCCTTCCATTAGTGTGTCCCTCTAATGCCAGGAGCAGATTATTATTGAAATTAAGATGTATACGTAAAGATGAACATGGTCCATTTGTCAGAACCATGTATTCTGCCAAGCCGGTGACCTTGATGATGTAACGGCCAGTGCAGTCAATCAATGGCCATATCAATGCTTACTTAATGATGTATAATGTCTACCACATGATCGTATATTTATGAAATGTTCCTGCCATGCAACCATGTTGATGTTCATCTACCTTACTGATGTCCAAGTTTCGTGCTCAATAAATTGTATCTACAATGTTCCCTACGAGTCCAGCATTTGTTCCTCACCAGTTTGGTCCTACTGTTTGACCCATTACTCAATGTTACCAACCATTAACTATCATCATCCTTAACGAATGAGCAGCCCACTAACATTCGCTTAATTATAAACATGTCAGCCACTAACAGTAAGCACGACAGTTCTGAGATCACTATTGCCAGCAGTGCCAGTCAACACAGTACCACAAACACACCAGTAACAATTGGCAGCCAGCAAATGGGGAAAACCAGCTCAATTGAATATGTATCAACTTCCCTTGTTTGTCAAGTTACAAGATACTTCATTTTTTCAAGTCAACACTGTCAGCGACACAGCATTTTTTGGAAATCTGCAGTTTAATGGTTGACCTTGCTGACCTCTACTTCATTCGTACCTCTGGTGTTGGTCAACGTTGAATTGCTGCTCGTATTTTTTTTTTTGGCTCACCATGCAAGGTCCGAGACCCATTGCCGCTATGTTTGTGAGGACCGGGATTTGTTAAAGATAAGTGGTTTGTTGAAGGCCTATGCTCCTTTGGGAGTGGAGGGTTATGAGTTATGAAGTGGTTTAATATATGTACTTGTTGTCACCACTAATGCATGTTTATTTGAGCCATTCTTGCTATGTCCAAATTTATGCTTAGTGTTCTATGTTCCATGCGGGTTGGTTGGGAGGAGGCTTAAGTTGGGGTACATCCCAGTTTCAAACCAGGCCCACATAAGCATTCTGTAGGGATTTTTGCAGATTTCCCGCAGTGGAAATTCCAGCATATATTTGCTGAAGGATTTTCGTTCCACTGCGTCTGGTTGTCTGTGACACCAGTGTTTAGATGTGACATACTGTATTTTATTGTTGTTATTGTAATATTTTTTCTCTGTGCCTTAGTTTTATGATTGACTTTGTTTGTACTTGTCATTCTCAACCTTGCTATCCTTGATTTCTATTCAAATTTTCTATTTATACCCTGTGCTGTTGCTTGTCTCATTTCTTCTTTCGCAGTGTCATTGCAATTCTTTGCAATATTTTCTCTTTATTTCTGCTTTATTACTTATTTGATTCTGTAAACGTTGTCATTTCTTCTTGGGTATCTCATCTTTGTATCAGTTGTTCTCCTATATTCGTTGTGTATTTCTTGTCTTAGATGCTTTATTAACTTCTTTTAAATGTATGATTTAATGATTGATTAATAATATATACCAACTGTTCCAGAAGAGCAAATGACATCAAACCTCATCATGAGAGAGCTAGAGGCAGCCATTGTATCCCTTAAACATGGTCAACCCAACTCCAGCGTCTGCCAGTTATGATGGTGTGCATGTCTTCTTGCTTACTCTGAGTAAGCAGATCTTGGTTGGTGATGGTATTAGGCCAAAAGATTCTGAGAAATTTTTTTAGGCAGGTTGTGTAAAAAGAGGACAATTTCAACATTTCCTTCTCTGTTACTCTCCAACATTCCGTACCATAGAGAAGCACAGAAAGCACACAGCTTTGATATAATCTTAATTGTATGCTTGTGCTGTACTGAGAGGACTTCCAGATGTTGTTTAGATTATAAAAGGCTGTTCTTGCTTTGTTCATTCTGTTGTTGATGTCTTTGTTTTCTCCCCATCTGGTGTTACTATGCATCCTAGGTAGGTGAAGGTGTCTGTCTGTTCCAGTTGTTGATTCCTTACTGTTATGGGCTCTGGGTTGCTCACATTGAGTGTCATGACTTCTGTCTTCTTTAGATTGATGTTCAGGCCCACCTGATGGCTATACCCATTAAGTCTATCCGTTTTTGCCTGGATGTGTTGATGTGAATGTGCTAGTAGTGATATGTCATCTGCATATTCCAGATCTTCCAATGTAGAAAACGTAATCCATCTTATTCCTCTTGGACTGCCCTCTGTTATCTGGCACATCACCCAGTCTATGACTGTTAAGAATAAAATGGTTGATTAGGGGCATCCCTGTCATACTCCTGTCTTCACCTCAAAGGTTAGGTTGCTCTGCCCTTCGCTACATGTAAAGTTGCCATAAAGGCTTTTTATGATTAACAACTATGCAGCTTGGAACTCCATAAGCCCTCAGTATTTTCCATAAACTGTCCTTGTTCTTTCCTCAGTTTGTGATCCACTGCTTTTGAAATTCTCTATACTTATCCTGCCTAATATTTTGCTGGGAACTGAGAGAAGAGTGATTCCTCTCAATTATTGCATTCTGCAAGGTCTACCTTCTTGGGCAATTTGACAATTATTTCTTTGTTCCCCTCCGTTGGTGTTGTCCCCGTTTTCCAGACTTGTGCAAATAGTGGTTCTAGTAGTTCTGCTGCTAGCTCAGGGTCTGTCTTAAATAGCTCTGCATTTAAGTTATCATGGCCAGGAGCTTTTCCTTTCTTTAACCCTTTGATTGCTGTGATGATTTCTTCTTTCCATGGGATGTCTGTATTAACATCTAGATCATTTTCAGAATCAGGAACATTCAGCTGTGTTTCTGGTGGTTCCTTGTTCAGAGTGTCTCTGAAATGCTCTGCCCATCTTGTTTCCTGTCCCTTTGCTGTCGAGATGAGATTTCCTTGATTATCTCTTCATCATCATCATGTGACATATTCTTTCCAGAACGTTGTTTCCATTACAGCTGCTCTGAACACATCATGATTCTGGGCAAGTTGACCTGCATCAGCCAAAAACAAGTTCAGACTCTCTGTGATGTCCTGGGTCCACTACCATCTAGGTCGACCCCTTCCACTTTTTCCAGGGACCATGCCTTCCATCCCATATTATCTTGATATGGACCTAACACCATATTCCCAATATGCCTCAATGGGCGTGTAACAGGTTCCTTTACCCTCCTTTTTTTTTATGCCTTCCATCACTATTTTTTCCAGACTATTATGTCTTTTTATATGACCAAAAAATTTCAGCTTCCTTATTGCGATGGTATTTAGGAGCCAATGTTCCTGTACATTTAGTGAGTGCAGTACTTCTCTGTTGGTCTTTTTTTCTGTCCAGGGTATTCTCAACATCCTTCTGTAGCATTTCATTTCGAATGATGTAAACTTTTTTGCAACTGTTTTATTGAGTGTCCAAGTCTCGCAGCCGTATGTTGCTACTGGGAATATACATGCTCTGATCAGTTGTAACTTTGTTTCTTTGCTTATCTCTTACTAATATAATATTGTTTGCACCTCATTTTCTGCTGATGGTTTTAGTTATTTAGTATACTGTGCTTTGTTCATTTCTCAGTGCTGCCTCTTCTGCCTGTCTTGCAAGATCGTCTTGGAAATTCCTTTTGTTGGCTCGGGTTTGGTGTTTAACTTCCTTGTCCAGCTGACTGTACTGTTCACTCTATAGTAGCTTTAACCTGGGGGACTTCGCTTCTGTTTTCTTTCTTTTCATTTCCTTTCTCATCGCTATGGTGTTTAATGTTTCTGGTGTTATCCAGTCTTGCTTCTTCCTTTCCTGGAATCCCAAGCATGATTTGCTGCTTTCTTTATATATTGTTAAAATGATGTTGGATTTCTTGTCTATTTCATCAGTCGATGTCTTTTCCTGACTTTTGGCAATTTGATATCGTTTCTTTATGTCAGCCGCAAAAGCTTTTCTGGTAAGGGGGTCCTTCAGTTTGCTGATGTCAAACCTTTTCTGTGTAGTTACAGTTGGTCCAGCAGTTCTGATTTTCACCTTCAGTTTTGCTACGACTAAATGGTGGTCACTTTCCACATCTGCACCTCTTCTTACCTTCATATCTTGCAACATAGAGGTGCATATACAACATATAAGGTTAATTTTCTGTCTGGTATAGTTTGTCTAAACAATGTTACATATAACAAATAAGGTTAATTAACTGTCTGATATTGTTTGTCTAAACAACAGTACTTACAACACATAAGGCTAATTAACTGGCTAATATACTTTGTCTAAACAACGGTACATATAACTTCCAACCTCAGTATTAGAATCAAGATTCTGGAAGCCTCCATTATACTCCATCTTACATTTGTCAGAACCTGGATTTTGATTACAGTACATGATATACTTTAATTACTTCATACATTTTCACCAATTCCTTAATGCACTTTGACCAGCAGTTATGGCTATTATAAAGTACGAGATGATAATGGTTGAAAAAATAATTAAAACAATATTATCTATAGTTATATAAACTCAGTAAAATGCTTACTGATATAACAATGCTCTTGCAAGAAAAGTCTTTGAAAGTTTAGACTAGTTCTTTTTAACAAGAGATTGTTGTTGTTGATAAACAAGGGTAGCTGAGCTTGTCACCCTTTAGAAGCCAATGCCATGCTGAAAAATGTGTATGTGATCTGAGGCTGCTAAATGGTACTGATTAAAGTGGGGGTCAATAATCAATATACCCTTTAGCTCTCTAAGGAGAATAGTCTTTCTGTCATTTATCAGCAGCTCAAGTTCTTTACATATTTTCTTCATCAGTTTCATTTGTCACCAGCTCACTTCTCCTTGTGTTTTTTAGCCTACCTCTCTCTGCCTTTCTTTTCAGTACAAGGACCACCTTGTAATGACATCAACAGGTTTGCTCAATGTGTGACCTATCCATCGCCAGCATCTTTTTCTCATCTCTGGTTCCACTTGCACTTGTTTGGTTCTTGTCATCAGATTCATATTTGTAATACCATTTCAAATCTTATATTCTATGCAACCACCCAGACATGAAAGTCTGTAACTTTTTATTGTTGTTTTTTTTTTTTTGTTCTCCATCATTCAGAGCCATACAATAGAACTGACTTGACATTTGAGTTGAAGATTCTTATTTTCATGTCAGTCTTGATTTCTTTTAACCTCCATATGTTTTCTAATGCAATGAAAGCTCTTCTTACATTTTGCATTCTTATTTTGATATTATTTCTGTCCTTCCAACTATGGCTTTTTTGCTGCCAAGATATGTGTATGATTCTACCATCTTTTAGTGGTGTTTCTTCATGTTCAACCTTGTTATTATTTCTTGCATTTATTCTCATTATCTTTGTCTTTTCCCTGTGTATTTTCAGATCCACTTTTTGTGACCTCTCATCGAGAAGGCTATCAGGTCTGTACAGGATCTACTTTGCTGAAAACCTACGTGATCATCTCTCAATTGTTTGTCCATGGACTCTTTTAATCTCCAAAGGATGATTTTGTTTAATACTTTTCCTGACCAAAAAGTATTCAGTGGGGTACTGGAAGATGAGACAGGTCTGTATTTCTGAGCTGTATTTTGCTGACGATGTTGCCCTGATTGCTAAATCATGCACATCTTCAATCCAACCTACAAGTCTAGAAGGAAGAGATGTAGAAGAGAGGGATGGTCATCAGCAGCTCCAAAACCAAAACCATGGCGATATCATAAGAGGAAAGAAGACATCAGATTAATCTGGGAGAACATGTCGTGGAGCAGATCAACCAGTTTAAATACCTCGGAACTGTTATAGACTGGAAGGTAGGCATCAAAGAAGAATTAGCTACCCAAAGAGCAGACTTATTCAGGTCATAAATTGAGGATTCTTCAGTAGAAGAAAAGTTAGCAAGAAGATGAAGATGGCTGTACACCGCTCCACCTATATTCCAGTCTTGACATATGGATGTGATTCATAGGCAATGACTAAGACAACAACAAAAAACCCAGCTCTAAACCTCAGAAATGGGGTGTCTGAGGAAGGTGGTTGAAACAACAAGAATAGATATAGTCAGCAACCAGATGATACAGGAATGTCTTAAAGCCCGGCCACTGCAGACTCAAGTAGAACAGTCCCAACTATGATGGTTTAGCCATGTATGCAGAATGGAAGAAGATCGGCTACCATGACAAGTATAGGAAACTGAGAGCCAGGGATCCAGACCTCTAGGACAACCCAGAGTTCGCTGGGAAGACAACATTAGACAATCTCTGAAGGACTGAGGACTAGATTTTAACCAGGCCATGAGGGAGACAGCCAACAGGACCATATGATGCTCTCTCTTCCAAACCTCTACACTTCATGGTAGAAGAGAAAGGAATATTCGACAGGGATGAACAGAACAGCGTGCAACGTAGGACAGTCACTCTCAGTTTCCTGGATGATGAATACCCACAGGACCTCTGGGTCAGAGTATACACGGATGGGTCAGCACAGAATGCAGTCAAGAATAGAGGAGCAGGAGTGTACATAGAATACCCAAATAACACTAGGGATACGGTCAGAGTACCAACGGGGAAATTCTGTAACAACTATGATGCAGAAATCCAGGCAATCAAGGTGGCAACTGAGAAACTGTTGAACACCAATCTCGGTCCACAGCCTGTAGTATTCCTGACAGATGCAAGATCAGCACTCCAAGCACTTCAGTCCAGAAAATTACCAGGTATACAAGCCCTACTTTCTGAACTGTGCAATCAGAGCAGGGTCACCATGCAATGGATACCGTCTCATTGTGGAATACCAGGAAACGAGAGAGCGGACCGACTGGCTAAAGAAGGTGCTGCAGACGAGCAACCGGATGTACCAGTTATGTACCATCAGAAGAAAAAGATGATCAAATCAATCAGAAAGCCACCAACACCAACACAGGATGACTACCAAGCTATGAACAGATCAGAACAAATTGTCATTCTGCGCCTCAGAATAGGACACAACCGACTCCACAGCCACATGTATACAAAATTCAAGATTGGCAATTCAGCCATGAGGACAGGCACCCCAGACAGCGGAGCACATATTTCAAGATTGCCCCGAATATGATATATTGAGGCAAACCCACTGGCCCAGAGAAACAACACTGGAAGCAAAACTGTACGGACCTCCGTATGAACTACAAAAGACAGTGAAGTTTATACAAGAAACAACATTGCAGATATAGACAATATATTTCAAGCGAACGAAAGAAGAAGAAGATGGTAGAAGAGTAACATTTTTCTTCTATAATGTGTGCCCTCTTGTAAATTTCCTTTCTGAGTTAACTTTACTAGATAACCTTCCTTCCATTTTGTTGGTATTTCTTCTCTCAGCAGTGGTGGCGGTAATTTCCCCTCTGCTGCATGCTGCTTCTAACACAAACAAAGTGCTCCATGTACGCTGGTAAAACCTCAGAGGTTTTTGTGGACTGACAATGACGCAGAAAGCACTTAAGGCCAAGGAGATCACAATATGATCTGCTAAAAGCCCAAAGCCATTGTCTAACTTAATGTTTCCATATTTCAGAATCTTTATGTCTGTCTTTATTTCTTCTCTGTTGGTCATTCACATTTGATTTGTCGCTCCTCTCCTGCTGGCTGGATGTCTGGGGGCTTTGTTGGAGCCGGTCTATTGACAAGTTCATCAAAATGTTCTGTCCATCTCTACATTTGTTCATGTATATTACTAAGAAATTTGCCATTCCCATCTTTGATGAGGCTATTTTCTTGCTTTCCCTCTTAGCTTCTTGGTGTTGTTGTACAGGTTCTTCATATTTCCTTCAGCTGAAGATTTCTCTGCTTCCCTTGCCAACTCTTTGATATACTTTTTCTTGTCTCTTTTGATGAGCCTTGGCTTTGGAGCTTCTGGTTTTATCTGCCTTCTGGTTTTTCCCATCTTCTATTTTGTTTATGGTTTCTGCTGTTATCTATGGTTTCTGCTGTTATCTATGGTTTGTGCTGTTATCTATGGTTTGTGCTGTTATCTATGGTTTGTGCTGTTATCTATGGTTTGTGCTGTTATCTATGATTTGTGCTGTTATGGTTTCTGCTGTTATCTATGGTTTCTGCTGTTATCTATGGGTTCTGCTGTTATCTATGGTTTGTGCTGTTATCTATGGTTTGTGCTGTTATCTATGGTTTGTGCTGTTATCTATGGTTTGTGCTGTTATCTATGGTTTGTGCAGTTATTTATGGTTTGTGCTGTTATCTATGGTTTCTGCTGTTATCTATGGTTTCTGCTGTTATCTATGGGTTCTGCTGTTATCTATGGTTTGTGCTGTTATCTATGGTTTGTGCTGTTATCTATGGTTTGTGCTGTTATCTATGGTTTGTGCTGTTATTTATGGTTTGTGCTGTTATCTATGGTTTGTGCTGTTATTTATGGTTTGTGCTGTTATCTATGGTTTGTGCTGTTATCTATGGTTTCTGCTGTTATCTATGGTTTCTGCTGTTATCTATGGTTTGTGCTGATGTTCTCTTTTTCCCAGTCTTCTTCTGTGTTCTACCTGAAAAGGACGTTGGTTGTGTTGTGTCACCATTTACAGCAAAGCTGCGATATCTGCACCTTTCGGCCCAACACATCCGACTTCAGCACAGCTGTGGTGAGTTGGGACTTAAATATAGTATAAAGTACTTAGTGTACTGACTGAGATCAGCTGTGAAGGTATCTGAAGTTAATAGGTTTGGTGTGTAATTCAGATGACCTTACTTGCTGCCACATTTATATCTCAATCAGACTAATTCTTAATCAATATGAATGTTGGCTTGGTTAAGTGTCTAGGGTAATGCAAAAGTGAGTGTGTGGAATAACCTCAATACAAAACATATACCAACAAATATTAACTTCTAAGATAAAATCAACTAACTCCAGCGGTTAAGTTTTAAAATGAAAAATTTTCTGTTAAACTTTATTGGTCCTGAGCCTAAATGTTCTTTTGGCCAGGACTTTAGTCATTGATAATCAGTTTGATGGAATCTTATATATTTACAAATATGTATATGCAATTATTTACAAGCAATAGACCATGTGTCCATAATGCATGAAATCAATCTTCAACTGGGTATTTTTTTCTCTATCTAATTACTTGTTCCTTGAAGCTGGTAAGGGATATACATCATCCCAATTGTTCTCTTTATCACTCTTATGGACTCTGTTGTACTGTTTTTAGTTTTGGAGGAAAAGTTTATTCACTTGAGGAGATTGTCCTAGAAAATATGCAGTAATGATAAGTTGCTCCAGGCCAGATATATCACTTATCTGTGCCTGGGATTCATAATGATTGCAGTCTATTTGGCCACACGCTTCAGGCCCTCTGGTCTACTATCTCTCTCTTAACAGCTGTTGTCAGAGATGACTTGATATAGTGCTGAATATTTCTGACAGCATCAGCCAAGTACCAGCAGGAAACCCCTGTCAAAGCAAGTATGATCCTGTCTTAATATCAAACTAATTCCTCCAATTTTACCTGTAAACATGCATGTAATAAAAAGAACATGGTCAGCTCATTCTAACAACCAAGCTTCTCCACTTTCATGTGATGGAACCAATAGTACCCGTTTTCTTTTTCATTTTTCCCTTATGGAGACAACACCTGTCATTCCAGCCATACTTCACCATGCAATAAGATAGGTGTAATGTTTCAGCATGATCATCATATATATATATATATTGATAGTTCTCACTTTCTCAAATGGTCCATGGTATAATACATCAACAACTAGGCCATGCCCAAGCCTGCCATGGAACCATTTAGTTACAACCTTTTGTCATGGCCTTTTCTTATACACAACCAATTTTTCAAATTAAAAAAGTCAATAAAATCAATCTTACCACATAGAAAGGAAATAACACAGGTTACGACGAATAAGGCACTAGAGAATGGCACATATCTAGATTTGCCCACTGTTTCAGACTGCTTTCGGTCGATATAATTTATAAACCACAGCACAAGTCTGACATCGCTCCTGCTCTTATGAAAATCTTTTGAAACTGGCAACGAGCAGCGTACTATTTCGTTCAATTCAAATGCTTCGACCAATCGCTCAAAGCCTAACTATATTTTGAATGAATTTTTAAAAAAAATTATCCCATTTACTACGCGTTACTATCAACAACTAGATTCGTATAGATATTTTAGCCAATCACACCTCGGCTTGCTTTAAATTCTAGCCAATCTTTTACTCCGTACTATTTCAGCTTTCATTCCTCTACGTGTTTTCAAAAACATCATGCCATTTTATCTAACAGATTTGACCAGACCATGCCAGTTTCCCTATGTTTTATACCAATATTTTAGTATCTAATGGACCATTTTGATAATTTATTATATATTCCAAGTCCACTAGTCTTAAGGTACCCAATTATATGATTATCATGAGAACAAATGGCCCATTTAAAATTCTTGTCTTTTATCGATCTCAGTTGTTTATTTTTAACTTCCACTGTCCGCATCCTTTTTAACTGTTCTGTCAGGATTTCAGACGTAAACCAGTATAATGTCATGTTTCCTAATAAGCGTTTTTCAGGTTTTTAAACCTAACTCTCGTAGTTGTAGTGTTTTTTATCACGGTCTATTTGAAAAAAAGTTAGTGCTTCTGGCCTTTCGCGCGGGGAGGGTATTAATTTTGTATCGCGAGACGCGTGTTCGTGTCGCATGCGTTCCTGCTTTCAGCCCTCCCTCTCTCTCTATCCTAAGTTCATCTGTCTTTCCGTTTATGTTAACGTAGTGTAATTAATGTTAGTATTAATTTAGGTCATTAATCAGCTTGCGTATCTCAAGGTTTTCTTAGAAATGCAGTACACGTTTTATTGTGTTGTGGAAACGCATGTATGCTGCTATAGGCTTTACTATCAACGTGGAAACGTTACAATTTACAGACGAAGTAGAAAACAAGGGGAATTTTTGTACGCCATTGTGACAGCACTGTACTTTTACCATTTCTCTTTTCTTTTATTGAATTTATTTGTTAGGCTTTACATTTACCTTTTAATTTATATATGTGGATTTAGAATGTTTCACGACAAATTCTCCCCTCTTAAAACAGACGTTATATGTCAGTCTATAATTCTATATACACATAGAGAAATTTATTATTATTTCTGGGGCTTACGGTGATTCTCATCACATGGATGGCGGCTTAAAAAATCCGCTCCCAGATTTGTTTTTCCAGATATATACTCTATGCTAAACTCATATGGCTGCATCAGTAATGACCAACGGAGTAATCTAGAATTTTCATGTCTAGCCTGCGCTAGAAACGACAAGGGTTTGTGATCCGTTTGCAACTTAAATGCCTTCCCATACAGATAAATATTGAATTTCTTTATCGCCCATACTACTGCAAGACATTCTTTTTTGCTAGTTGAGTAGTTGGTTTCAGCTTTATTCAATTTTCTGCTAGCATATGCCACTGGGCTTAATTCCCCATCCAATGCATCTGATTTCTGTAGCAGTGTCGCACCTAACCCAATATTACTGGCATCCGTCCTTACAATAAATTCTTGACTTAAGTCAGGTAGTTTCAAAATAGGTTTGCTTGTAAGCTTTTCCTTCAATTCCTGGTAAGCCAATTCACATTGTGGTGTCCATGTAATTCGATCTGGATTTCCTTTACGTGTCAAATCAGTTAACGGTGCACATATGGAATTAAAGTTTTTGATATACTTTTGGTAGAAACCACATAATGAGACAAAGGATCTCACGTCTTTCTTGGTTTGTGGTCTCAGGGCTTTCTTTAGTTTCTCTAAATTCTTGGGGTCAGGGGTCATGTTTCCCTGATGGACTGTGTGTCCCAAGAATTCTAATTCTTTACATCCAATGCAACATTTGGTTGGTCGGGCTGTTAAATTAGCTTCTCTAAGTCGATTAAACAGCATATTCAGAGAGTCAATGTGTTCCTCAAATGTTTCTGTTGCTATAAGGATATCATCCATGAAATTTGTGATGCATGGATTATTCAGAGGGTCCAATAATTTTCTCATCATTCTAGAGAAGACACTAGGGGCATTCTTCAATCCAAATGGCAATCTGTTAAACTCATAGTGTCCCTCTGAGGTACTAAAAGCTAGGTATGGTCTAACCTCAGGCTTTACTGGAATCTGATAGTATCCTTTACTCAGATCCACTTTTGAGAAATATTTAGCTTTATTTAGCCTGGCAAACAACTGATTTGTATCCGGCAATGGATCCACCTGTCCTTCTGTGATAGCATTCAGTCTCCTGTAATCTATACAGAGTCTATGTTCTCCAGAGGGTTTCCTTAAGAGCACAACACTGGAACTATACGAAGATTCACTGTGTGAAATAATTCCTTCCTTCAACAAATAGTCTATCTCTTCCTTCAAAGCTTTCTCCTTAGCAAAAGGAATCGAATAGGGTTTCATACAGACAGGTGTGGGGTCTATCAGTTTCATATCATATTCCAATAAGTTTGTATGCCCCGGTCGGTCTGTTAACACCTCTGTATGATTATCTAAAACCTGTTGCACTCTCTCTTCCTGATTTTTCGTTAAATGTGTACTGATTTTCACCTGTGCCGCTGTCTCACAGGGGTGTAATGGATATTCAAATGATGAAAGTGGTTCCTTTTTCATCTCCATAGCAATGGATAAGGTCAACAAGTGTGTCTCTTCCTGATTTTCTCTTTCCAAATATTTCTTCAGGAGATTCACATGATAGATTTTTTCTTTCCCCTTCTTGTCTATCTTATAATTGGTTCTAGACACCTTTTCTAGAACTGTATATGGACCTTGCCATCCAATTTGTAACTTATTCTGACTACCGGGGAGAAGAAGCAGTACCTTCTCTCCCACAGCCAAATCTCTGTCTTTAGCCTTCCTGTTGAAATAGGCAGCATGTTTCTTCCTGGCTTGTCTCAAATTTTCATTGGCAAGTTTCCAGCCAGTTTTTAAACGAGTGGTCAGCTCATTCACATATTGGTATGAGGATGTAATATTTTCCTCTGCCTTTTCATCAGTCCATGTTCTTAACAGCGTTTCATATGGACCTTTAATTTTGTGGACCTATTTGTCCATGCACCGGTATGGTCTCTTCCACTCGAAGCGCTATAGTGATGATTTTTCCTCCCATAATTATCATTCACAAAACGACCGCTACCAATTCTTTTCTTGGGGCTTTCTCCCCACTTAGAATTCTTGATGAGAGATTTCCTCTCTGCATCCTCTTCCTCCAGTTTGTTTAAGTCCGATTGAGGGATTTTCGGCTTATCCTGAAGTAAGACATCTTTTTGCACTCTCTGCATAGTGGCCATTGTAAAACAGTTAAGTGAAGCTTGTCCGTGAAAAGGGGCTTCCCATTCCATTTGGTCCACTTTATCAAATTTATATTTCTTTGTATTGTCAGGCCTAAGTTTGCCCCGTGGCGTGTCCAGGTCCTGATCAATGTTCCCACTTGTGGGTGTTCCCTCATGTGCTATGCTACACCTTTCTACAAAATTCTCAATGTCCCACCTTGCCTTGGGCCAATAATAATTGTGAGCCACCTTTTGGATGATAGTACCTATTTTCTCATGGTCCCCATCTTTGTTCACATGTAGGCTCCTTATTAAGTCTGCCCTATATGCCTTTGGAAGAACCAACTGTCCGTGACCATTGGATCTAGTTCCGGCCTTCCTGTAAATCAACTTGTTTTTCATATAAAAATCTCCCTTGCCTGGAGTTGTATGACAAGTTGACAATTTCCTGAAACAAGGCTTGAGGGTCTTATCCCCAGCCTGTGCCTTCCTCATCTTTTCTGGAGTGGTATCTATCAGAATATCCTCCTCCTTTCTTGAGGTCGACCTGACCTGAAGGGTGGTTATAACTATAGGGTTCCTTCTGCAATGGTCAGTGTCATGATTGTTCATCTTACAATTTTTACACCATCTCTTTCCTTGGTTGAAAGATTTTCTTTCATCATATTTCCTTTCATCGAATTGTGGGGTTTTATTTTTATTGTCATACCTATCAAACTGGTGCTTACCTTTGTTTTGATCTCTAGGATCAAATTTATTAAAGTTCTGTGGTGCCTTAAAATTATCTACCTGTTTCCTTTTGTTACCTGATACCTCTGCCTGAGCTGCCTGATACCTTTCAGCAACATTTAGTAACTCACCCAGCCTCTCTGCACCTTGTTCCATGAGAAACTTTCTCAGGTCTGGAGCCATGGACTCTCTTAGTTGTTCTATAAGGACCATTTCCTTAAGATCTTGGGTTTTCCCCAGAGAAGTCCATTTCTCCAAGTATGTCTCTAACCGTGCAGAGAACTGGTGATAGGTTTCATCTGACAGTAGTTTAGCATTCCTAAATTTTTTCCTATAAAATTCTGCGTTCTTTTCATATCTTAACAAAAGAGCCTGCTTTAACATGTCATAATTTTCTTGATCACCTCTGCTCATTTTGGCAAAAACTTCATAAGCTGCCCCACGAAGACCTTGAGATAACTTAAAGCTCCACCTTTCTCTCTCTAACCCATACGTGGTAGCTAATAGTTCATATCTATTTAGATAGCTCTCAATATCATCGTCTTTCTCAACAAAATGATCTAAATGAAAATTCATAGCTGAGGTTGAGGCTCCCTGACTAGCAGTAGCATCGGAGGTAAAGGGACTGGCACCATTTTCAGGAGCATGGCCTTGAAACTCAAACTCCCTTAGTCATAACTCATGTTCCCTTTGTAATCTCTTCTCCTCCTTTTCTGCTTCCCTTTCTGCCTTTTTTTCTTCTCTTTCGGCAGTCAATATTTTTTCCTCTCTTTCTGCCTCCAATTTCTTAGCCTCAGCCTCAATCTGCAGCCTCTTAGTCTCAGCCTCAGCCTCAATCTGCAGCCTCTTAGTCTCAGCCTCTAACTTTCTTTCAGCCTCTTTTTCTAATCTTCTTTCTTCCCGTTCAATATATTTGTCACATTCCGTAGTGACATAGGAAATCATAACTTGCCCGTCCATTCCTAACTCTTTAGCAGTCTGTACAGCGGCAGATCTAAATTTGGCCAAGTCAGCCATTCTAACTCAAGTAGATCTACTAAGGTTCTATATCGCCTAGGACACTAAAAACCGTCCTACACCACTGCCCCAAACAAGTAAAATTTGCCATAAGGGATTGTCTGTATGGACTAAAGATACCCGAAAAAGAAAAAAAATAATTGAAATTTTTTTAAAAAATTATGTGTGTGCATAAAGAGTAAAAACATTAAAAAATTATAATGTTTGTGGTGGATGTGTATAAATAACACTTATTATGTTACATATTTGTTGATAGTGGTAACATACTGAGCACAGGTTATATTTATGTTCAAAAGTTGTAAAGCATTACTGAGTATATTGTCCCCAGCAGGATATACAGAGGTGGAACTGGTCCACATACTCTCTCTCCATGCAGAAACATGACCATCGGCTTCACCTTCACTTTCTATCATGACTGTGTGTCCCTGAAAACAAAATATTGAACATATTCAAGTTTGAAACAAACCGCTTCAGTCTTAAACATTGCCCCAGTTTGACAACTACATGATATGTATTTAAATTTGCTTTCTTTCTCAACTGTTTTATGCCTCTGTACCTCATGAAAACCTTACATTACATTTACATATACTACACTGTTACAGAAAAAAAAAACAAAGAACCCAGCAATAAGAAATAAAATGTTTAAATGGACAATATTTTAACGTATTTCTCAGGTTAACTCACTTTGGCTGTATAAAAATTTGTTATCAAGAATTAAAATGAAAACTCACTTTAAAATCTGTACTGATTTCCTGTTTTAATTTTTGATCCAAGAATGGGATCTTCTGTTCCATATTTTTTTTTGCAATCTGAAAAGAAAAAAATGAATTATATGTAACAAAATCTTAGACAATTAGTTACATGCTGGTTATTTGAGATATTGATATCACAAGAAATTTCACTCAAAGTTTTTTGTTGTCTTTTTTTTAATAATGGTGGACAAAATATAACAAACTGAAAATATAAGGAAGAGTGATATATGTTTAATGGTAGTATGTTCAATGTCCCATTTAACAGTTTTTGCCATACTGATTTTCTTCTGAATGATTCAGATCTGTCAAGTGCAAAATGTGTATATGATCATTTTTTTAAAATTAAAACTTCTACCTATAATCCATATATCTTCTTCTTCTTTGATCCTTAGCAGCTGACCGTCAAAGCAGTCAGTGGCCATCACACCTGGTGGCGTCCTGTAGGGCAGCAACAAATTGATTTCACTTTGCTTGGTCGGTGGCCATCCTTCATACAGTGCCCCAACTCTGGTTCATTCTTTGCATCTCAGCCTCCACAGTCCTCCGCCAAGTTGTTTTTGGTCATCCTCTCTTTCAGTTTTCCTTCAGGGGTCCATAGCATAGCTGTTCTTGTGATGGCATCGGGGTCTCTTCTGAGGACATGGCCAACCCAGCTCCAGCGTCTGCCAGCTATGATGGTGTGCATGTCCTCTTGCTTGCTCCAAGTAAGCAGATCTTGGTTGGTGATGGTATTCGGCCAAAAGCTTCAGAGAATTTTTCTTAGACAGGTTGTGTGAAAAGGGGACAATTTCAACATTTCCTTCTCTGTAAGCATTCCGCACCATAGAGAAGCACAGAAAGCTCACAGCTCTGATATAATCTTAATTTTGTACTTGTGCTGTACTGAGAGGACTTCCAGATGTTGTTCAGACTAAAAAAGGCTGTTCTTGCTTTGTTCATTCTGTTGTTGACGTCTTTGCTTGCTCCCCCATCTAGTCTTACTATGCATCCTAGGTATTTGAAGGTGTCTGTCTGTTCCAGTTATTGATTCCTTACTGATATGGGCTCAGGGTTGCTCACATTGAGTGTTATGACCTCTGTCTTCTTTAGATTGATGTTCAGGCCCACCTCCTGGCTATACTTATTAAGTCTATCCATGTTTTCCTGGATGTGTTGATGTGAATGTGCTAGTAGTGCATACATGCCACACCTCAGAGATGAAAAACCTGTACAAAAAATCCAAAACCCTGTACAGACATAAAAACCTGTACAAAGACTTAAAAACACATATCAAAAGAGTTAATTCGTGTAAAAATATTTTCAATTACAGTGGGCTGCATTATAAATGAGGCACGGGGATTTTGCCTTTTAAAGCAGGTCTTCACGTATTTTAAAACACAAACAATAAATGTCGAGTTTATTTTACACTGTAAAATAATGTGATGGTGTCATCATTTAGTCTATTTCTGTGCTTAATTATCACTGACAGACTGGGAAATCCTGTGTTCAATAGGACCTTATAAAAGAACTCTGAGACACATTAATAAGGAGAATATATTAGAAAACCTGTACAGAAATTATGTACAGGGTGTACACATCTGAAAATGCAAACACCTTGTACAGATTATGGGTAAACCATAGCATGTGGCATGTATGGTAGTGCAATGTCATCTGCATATTCCAGATCTTCCAATGTAGAAAATGTAGTCCATCTTATTCCTCTTGCACTGTCCTCTGTTGTCTGTCGCATCACCCAGTCAATGACTGTTAAAAATACAGTGGTTGATAAGGGGCATTGTGTGGAAGCACATTGTGAAGCTGAAAATTATTGAGGAATGCAACAATTCAATGAATGGGTATGGCCTTCTGGCCCAAAAAAATTGGCTATTATGGTGTACATAATAGACATTTTTTTTAAATAATTGAAAAAAAAAATTTTCTTATGAGATCAATACTTCAATGTTATAATGTTTTCATCATGACGCATTTCAAGAGAAATCTCTTTTACTAACTGAAGCTTGTGCCTGTTCTGAGTACACTAAGCTACCTTTTCAGGGCAGCTCGGCCACCTTTGGTCCAAACCTGGCATTCAGCTCTCACCTGTGGCTCCTCGTAGCTGTCAGCATGCGACAGCGGCCACCCCCCGGGAAACGGCTTTGACAGGCCGGCTAAACTAGGTGAGGGTAGCCGACTGGTTATAAACCTTCGGTGAGTTAGGGTCTGCCTACCCATGCATGCGAAGACTGGATTCGGTAGACTGCGCGGAAGAAACCTCCTGTTGGTTCAACAGGCATGACGGCGATTACCAGCAACGCGCTGTGGAGCGTAAGGAGCATGGCGAGGCACGTAGAAAGCCATGGTCATCCACTGCACCTGACTTCATCTCCAGTCGTCTTGACTTGTCTTGCCACTGGATTAAGATGGACCCAGGCGAGAGAGTGAGGTCGACGAATTGCGCAACTCTTCCTCACTTTAAACCAAATCACTGCGCAAGTCACTCTTTCATTCACTCATCCACTTATCCATCCACTCACAACAAGTCCTGTGGCGATGGGCGAGCGGCGAAGCGGCAGGCGTGGGTGCGCTGGCAGTCGTAGTCGCAGACCTACACACAGGCGGCTCAGGCCATATGGTCGTCTTCCACTGATCGGGCAGCAGTGGGATTCGGCAGCCCCCTGAGTGACTGAGCAGCCCTCTTTAGGAAAGCACTGCTCACCTCCATGGCATGAGGAAGGGGCTAGAAAAGGTGCCCTAAACATTGCCTGCTCCACCATTACCTAACCAGCTTACCGCGGATGGTGGGTACCCTACTTCAGCGGGCGACACATAAGAAAAAGAAAGGACAGATTTTCCCCCCTCATTCTAGGCGCATGGAATGTGCGCACTCTACTCGACAAAGACTTTAACACAAACAGACCCGAGAGGCGAACTGCCCTGATATGGAGAGAACTGGCCAGATACAACATTGACATAGCAGCACTGAGTGAAACTCGACTTGCAGGCGAGGGCCAACTTTGCGAAAAGGGTGCAGGTTATACATTCTATTGGAGCGGAAGAGGAACTGAAGAAAGACGAGAAGCAGGGGTTGGATTTGCAATCAAAACAGCAATTATTGGCAAGCTAGCAGAGCCCCCAAAGGGAATAAATGACCGACTCATGACGGTCAAGATCCCGCTGCTTTATGGAAGGAAACAAGCCACCATCATTAGCGTGTATGCACCAACTATGACAAACCAGGATGACGTCAAGGATAAGTTTTACGAAGAACTACATGCAGTCATTGCATCAGTTCCCAAAGCAGATAAGCTTATTATTCTTGGTGACTTTAATGCAAGAGTAGGCTCAGATAACATCTCCTGGAATGGCACTATCGGAAAGTATGGCGTGGGTCGCTGTAACAGCAATGGACTTCTTCTCCTCCAGACTTGCGCAGAACATAACCTCCTTGTCACCAACACCATTTTTCGACTTCCTATCCGCAACAGGACCTCCTGGATGCACCCTCGCTCGAAGCATTGGCACCTAATTGACTATGTAATTGTTAGGAAGAAGGACAGGGAAGATGTCCGGGTGACCAAGTCCATGTGTGGTGCCGAATGCTGGACTGATCATCGCCTCATTGTGTCTAAACTTAAAATTCGTATCCAACCTGCCAGGCGCCCTCAGGGAAAGAAAACTCAAAAAAGGCTGGATATTACCAAACTAAAGAAGACAAAAATTAAACAGTCATTCACTGACACCCTAGAAGACCGTCTCAAATCTATCTCGTTAGACGGCCAAAGTGCGGAAACAAATTGGACAGCCCTAAGCGAGCAGATCTACAACACTGCTACAGAGGTCCTGGGTCCCGCCATCAAGAAACAAAATGACTGGTTTGATGAGAACTCAGATGATATATAGAAGATGTTGGCTGAGAAACACCATCTCCATAAAGCATATTTAAATGATCCAAAATCTACATCCAAGAAAGACGCTTTCAACAACATGCATAGAATCGTCCAACATAAACTACGCCAGATGCGGGATTCATGGCTGAGTAATAAAGCAGATGAGCTTCAAGGCTTTGCTGACAGCCAAGACTTGAAAAATTTTTACCATGCACTCAAAGCGGTCTATGGTCCAACATCATCAGGATCATTTCCCCTCCTTAATGCAGATGGAAAAACACTAATTACAGAAAAGGAAAAAATTCTCCAACGCTGGGACGAACACTTTAATAATATTCTGAACCAGCCATCATCTAGTAACGATGAAGCCATCAACCGACTGCCCCAAATTCCTATAAATGAAGCACTAGATGATATTACCGACTTTGGAGGACACTCAAAAAGCGATTCGTCAACTTTCTAGTGGAAAGGCCCCCGGCTCCGATTCAATTCCTGTTGAGGTCTATAAAGATGGCGGTACAGTTCTGATAGAGAAACTTCACATGATCTTCCAGCAAATGTGGCAGAGTGAAACCATCCCACACAATCTCAAGGATGCGTCAATTATACATCTTTATAAACGTAAAGGTAATCGCCAAGACTGTAACAATCATCGAGGCATCTCACTACTATCAATCGCTGGGAAGATATTTGCCAGAATCCTTCTTAATCGCCTTACGGCTCATCTTGACAAAGGTCTTCTACCTGAAAGTCAGTGTGGATTCCGGAAAGAACGTGGAACCACCGATATGGTGTTCGCTGCAAGACAGCTTCAAAGAAAAATGCCAAGAAACAGCACTGTGACCTGTACACAGCTTTCATCGACTTGACAAAGGCGTTTTCGACACGGTCATAGAGAGGGTCTATGGAAGATCATGGCAAAATACGGCTGCCCAAAGAAATTTATCTCAATAGTGCAGCAGCTGCATGATGGAATGCAGCTAGAGTTCAGGAAAACGGTGAGCTATCGGAGCCTTTCCCAGTACTCAAATGGGCAGTTTAAACAAGGGTGTGTACTTGCACCGACTCTTTTCAGTATCATGTTTTTCCCATGCTATGCTTGACTGATGCTTTCAGAGACGGGGACACAGGAATCGACATCAGATATCGTATTGATGGAAAATTGTTTAACCTTAGGCGGCTTCAAGCAAAAACCAAGGTCAAATCACACACCATCAGGGATCTTCTGTTTGCTGACGATTGTGCCCTCAGTGCTGGCTCAGAGGCTGATCTGCAGCGTAGCGTTGATAGATTCTCCCGAAGCCTGCTCCAACTTTGGGCTTACCATCAACACGCGGGAAAACATAAATCATGTACCAACCAGCTCCTGGCACAATTTATACTGAGCCAGTCATCAAGGGTAAATGGTGAGAAACTGAATGTTGTGAACAGGTTCACATACCTTGGTAGTACAACTAGTCCAGAACATCGTCATTGATGATGAGGTGAACACCAGGATCTCCAAAGCCAGCAGCACATTTGGCAGACTATACACCAACGTTTGGCATCGAAGTGGCATTAGTCTACAGACAAAGCTGAAGGTATACAGAGCTGCGGTGCTTCCAGTGCTGCTTTATGCAGGGGAAACATGGACTGTATACAGGGGCCACGTAAAAAAGCTCAACCAACTTCCATACAGTCTGTCTCAGAAGAAAATGAATAACATCAAATGGCAAGACATAGATCCTCAGATAACCGCCGTTCTTGACAGAGCTGGTTATCCCAGCATCGATACTATTTTCTGATGCAGTCACAGATTCGCTGGGCTGGTCATGTAGTTACCCGCATGCCAGACCATCGACTGCACAAAGATACTCCCCCTTTTATGGTGAGATGCAGAAGGGTAAAAGAACGCTCCCATCGGTGGCCAGAGAAAACAGCTTTCAAAGACACGCTTAAGGCTTCATTAAAAACCTTTGACATAAACCCAGACACATGGGAAGGTGCTGCGCAAGACCGAACTGCCTGGCGCACATCTCTTCGTAAAGGTGCAGTGGCATGCGAATCTTCCAGAAGAGCAGCAGCGGAACAGCGGAGACAAGCTATAAAAGATCGTGAAATAAAACCTTCACATGAAGCAAACATTCCCTGCCCACACTGTCAGCAGAGACCTTCCACAGCCCGCATTACAGGCCTCATCAGTCCAACCTTCGTACTCATGAGTACAATCCTAACATCCTAATAATTAGATGAACAGAGTGGTCTTCATCACTTGTGATGGACGAACAACAAGCTACTGATATTGTTAGACCTCAAGCAGCTTTAGCTTTGAAGAACTTTTGTGACACAAGGCATCTTATATGTTATACAAAAAGAGATAGGAACTGTGTCCTCAGCAGCCCACCTGCTTGTCGTCAGCAATCCCATCATTATTGCACTGGGTGTCAAAACCAGCCACAATGTATTTATAACTACCATGAAAGGATATGAATAGTGGCAAAATTCTTCTGGAAAACATAAAATAGAATTTGGTACATGTAAATAATATTAGTTATAGTAGTTTTATCTTTGGTTTTTACAGAAATATGTGGTTTTGGAAAATGAATCATAAAAATTATATCTGTGAAGTAATTGTGACCAAAATGGATTGATTTAATTTTAAAATGGATGCACCATTTTTACTTTTTATGGTTAGTTTCCAGTCAGGCCTACACTGAACATTGACACAGACACCTTTTTCAACATAACCATAATAGTTTTAAAAACATTTTCACAAGAAAATAAAGATCAATAAATCTT
>JAMPIV010009356.1:0-10872 GCA_024509875.1 Oreohelix idahoensis | reverse complement strand
AGTAGATGTGTTTATCCAAGAGGAAATGCTAATTGTAATTATGCTAACTGGGATGTGAAACAGTACAACTGTGTAATAACACTATTGATTGTCACACTAGTGGTGGCGAAAGGTCATCTCGTTCTTGTGAACGTAGTAATTTTTTTTCAGCCTATAGCAAGGATGAACTTTCGTTACGGTCAAGTGATCGCTAAGCCTTCTGTGAGGTAAGGAAGACTTGTTGAGGTGTGTGAAAAGGGGCCAAGACTCTACCCTACCTCAAGGAATAGGTAAACGTGAAAGTTGATTTTCCGTTTTTCCTTATTAGATCTAACAGATGATTAATAGAAATTTTCATTTGTATTGTCTCGTAGTGTGCGACGTTGTGATGAGCTGGCGCACTTGTTGACATTATTCGTGAAGAATGTGGATTATTTAACAAGCAGAACCTATTAGCGTCTCGCTATACATCTGACGAGTCACTTTTGGAGGATCAAGAATTAATGACGGATTGTCGGGATATATTTTTTTTTTTACAGCTGATTTATTTGTTAGAATAGTACATGTTATTGTATTCTGTGTATAATATATCATATGATGTTCTATTAAAATATTGGTAATTTCTTTGAAACATTATGATGTTTATTTCGATGAATCATTTGATTGCTTAATATATATTTTTGTGTGGAACATATATGACTGTTTCGAATGTACCAGTCCAAATTTTTTATGCAATTGTATATTATTCTGTTTTGATTGTGTGTAACATATGTGTTGGTAATAATTTGTGTGTAATTTTTGATAAATGCAGTGAGCGGTGTCAAACCTGTGCTCATTTTTCTGTATATTTTTCGGATTGTAGCTGTAATTGTTAGGATAATTATGTGGTTATTGTTATGTTGTGTAATATGATTTTGTAGAATTATCTTGCAGTATCAGAAATAATTGTGTATTTAAATTGTTAGAAACATTGATCTTGTCAGAACATAGTACTTAGAATTTAAATAATAAGATTTTTTCAACATTTTTGCAACAAATTAATTGGATAAATATTTTTATAAAAACTTTGAAGATATTTTTATAGGACTACTTTTTCATATCCTATTATACCATTAAATTTTAGATTTATACTAGGATGAGTAAGATATAAATTTACAGTTAAATAACACTGAAGCTCAACGCTATTGTTAATCAGAATTAACTTATAAATTAAATTGAACTTTTTTTTTTTCTTTTGGTAAAATTGATAAACACATCTGATACTTTTGTTTGTTAAAAGATGGACAGATTGTTGTAACATTATGTTATATTTGTATGTTGGAAAGTTGATATACACATGACATTGTAATTTTCTTAGGTTTTTTTTTTGGTGATGTATTTTTTGAAAAAAAAACTTACATGTTTTGATTTAAGTGTTTGTCTAGAGATAAGATATTTTATGCTTCTCTAATTTGGTTAGAAGTTAATTTCATTGTTAGTTTATTAGTTATGACTTAGAATTACTTAAATAATAATTTTATTTTTTGATAACTTATCGTTCTAAAATACTTTGTATGGTAATTTTTTTTAAAAAAAATTGTTTTTTGGCATTGTAATTATTTTTGTGTGCCCTATGATTGAAAGGGATATTACTTCTTTGGAAGTTTGTCTTATTTGATATTATGATGTATTTTTATTATTTAGCGGTTGATTGTGCATTAGGTCAAAACTTAGTTATCGCAAATGCTATTATTTGTTTGTGTAAGGTTTATAATTTATTTTCAGTTAAGTATAACTTTTGTAACTTAGTTAAATTACTTATTAGACTTTGGTTAGTTATGAATTATTCGTTTTGTGCTGTTAGTATGGATATACTTTGACATTTTGTTTTGTGCCTTGTAATCATGTTTGTATTTAATTTGTGAAAGATATTGTCTGATCTAAACATTTATTAGTATGTATTGTCATTGACTTTCTATGCGTTCATACCTTTGCTTTCCATTCGTCTTTGTTGACTATCCTTCATTTCATTCTATCTTTTTGTTGTCTTTCCGATATGTGTTCATATCTTGTTTATATTTCTGTATCACATCTTCGTTTCTCTTCGTTGTATTTGTATACTTCTCCTTTTTTTCAATACTTATACTTTCATTCGTTGTATTCTTGAGTTAATTATATAACTTAGTATAATGTAACTAGTATTTTGGTAAATTTGTATTTATTGTACATGAAATTGTTTACTTATTCATTATTATGTGGTATTGTTAATTGTTTCTCATTTTCCGATTTCTAACTTTCCTTTACTACAGATCATTCTTCTGTTGCTTGATCTTGTTCTTTCACTTTCTATTGGTTGTTACTTGTACTAAATGTACTTAGCTTAGTGTTCTATTAAGATTAATTTTGGTATGCTTGTATTATGATTGATGCTTTTGTTGTAATTTACATCAGTAACATTCATTGGGATATTTGATTGATTATGTTTGATGTTTTAGTTGTAATTTTACATTTATTGCTGAAATTGTGTATAGATGTACTATTGTAATAGGTATGTTTTTTGTTAGGTACATTTTTGGTAGCCATATAATATAACTTCATTTATTTCTAAATTTTTGGAACTTAAATTTTCAACAAAAAAATGATAAATCATTTTTTTCCCGGGCGGTGTGGCAACTGTTACAGAGTAAATATTATCAAGGGGAAGTGATCTTGAAAATGTTAAGCAAATAGATTCGATTACGGGTTACGGTGCTTGATTAAGCTGATGTTAAGTTAAAAATGTATTAGGGGAATTCCCTCGTGTGATCGAGAAGTTTCCAAGTGGCGAACACTGGTCAGTTAAATCGCGGAGATGTTTTTTTGCTGTGAACTGTCTTGAGCTGTGAGTAAGCTCGTGTGACTAGCCCATGCAATTATCGAGACTGAGTTGTGTTTTTTAAACAACCGAGTCTCGTGTCTTTTTTGGCGGGTCTAGTGTGTGAACTAATTGCATTCTGTTTTGGGTACCGACGGGAGAGGTCGGTTCTACAGTGTGTGTTTTGAGAATGCCTGCGCAGTGCAAAAGTTATAAAGGCCATATTATTTGTGTAGGCCTATAATTTCTGAATTTATTGGAGAATTGTGTTTGTGAGTATTTTTGAAGAGGTAAGGATCCAGGACATTTGTTTGAATATATAAACGTCAAGATGAGTGAAGGCGAGATTACTGCAGATTGCCAGGGAGTGCAGTCTTGCGAGAAATTGCCGAAAGTATTCACCATTGATGTAGTTAGCACGGCGAGGATGATGTCCGTTGACTAACCGGATCTAAATGCTATTTGAGGAGGCAATTGTTATTATTGAAAGGATCCACAGTTACATTAAAGCGCCAAGGTTGAGAGCGTCTTTGATGAAGCATATTTGAGAGGCCATCATTATCATTGAGAGGATCCACACATACATTAAAGCGCCAAGGTTGAGAGCGTCTTTGATGAAGCATATTTGAGAGGCCATCGTTATCATTGAGAGGATCCACACATACATTAAAGCGCCAATGTTGAGAGCGTCTTTGATGAGGCATATTTGAGGAATTTATTATTGTCAGCACGGCGAGGATAAACCGTTGATGGGAAAAGGGATCCATTGTCCGTTTATTGTGATGCTGATGTTGGAAGCATCGTTGGAGAGGCCATTTATTATTTACATTAGAGCGCCAATGTTGAGAGCGTCTTTGATGAGGCATATTTGAGGAATTCATTATATAAGCACGGTGATGCTGACCGTTGCTGATAGGATCTAGTATTAATATTATTATATTAGCACGGGGATGCCGACCGTTGCTGAGAGAACAGTAGTAATGTTATATAGCGCTCATGATTATGAGAAGTGGAGATGTGACTATAGTACTTTCTTGTTGTGAGTTATGTTTGACTATGTGTAATTATATAAACGTATTGTGACAATAAATTATGTTAACAGTACACCTGCCGTTACGCCATTCCATGCCTCTGATGTGTGTATCTGTGGCGTGTGAATGCACCACGCACACTCACTACAACATTTAACACGGTAGGAGAACAGTAGGCGTGATTATAGTCACGCATGACCATAAATAGCCATTAAACTATTAAGTGAGTAATTATCACTGATGTCAGCCACCATTTAGTAACAGTGATGATAAAACACCTTATAGTAACAGTGGTGGTTTTCAGTTTAAAAGGAATCTTCACCACTATCTCCACGCACTGGCCCAAAATTTCTTCTTTACAGTGGTAACTTTCATTTCGGTTACAGTGGTGGGCCGGTTTGTTTGGCGGAATGAAACCCATGGAGTTCACGTGATAGGAGAGCCTTGTGTAGGCGTGGCTTATGTATCCTCACATTGTGTCTTGGTCCTCGACCTAGTTGGTTAACTGTGTCCAACACGGTAGAATATAACAGTGGGAAGTTGACATGTTGTTAGTAGACAGGCAAGTTGAACTAAATGTGAAGTGTTTTGAAGAGTCGTTTGCAGATTATCTCAAGTCAAAAATCACGGAGGTTGCTGTGCTGTGTTTCCTGTGTGCTGATGCTGTATTGAGCGTATTCTACACTTTTGCAAGAACCTGAAGAGAAGAAAATCTAGTTTGTGTACCTTTCTGCGCTTGAACGGTTTTATCTGCAGAACTTTGTGATATCTGGTGTGTCGGCGGAAGGGACAGAAGAATATTAAGATAAGTGATTTTGTTCTGTGTAGATTGTGCCACTTTTCTACATTTCAGCAAGTCTGCCTATACTATCCATCACTTATTCTGTTGATAATTGACATTGTGTTTCGATAATTATATCGATTGATGAAGAATATGTTGATGCATAGATAATGTATGTTATATATAGGTACTATAACAGAAGTTGGTGTACAGTAATTAAGAAATAATTGCAATTTCTTAAAAAGATAATTGGCTTGGTGAGGTGAAAGTTTAATTAATACATATATAGTTGTCTAAGGAAGTAAGTCACTATGGACTATTATACAGATGCTGATGAAAAAAATACCGTGAACTATTAGGATTTGGAGACCGTGAGCTGACTGAGTCTGAAATAAATAGATTGATATGTGAAAAGCTAATTCATGAAAGTGATGAGAGGTATAAGAAAAGGATGCTAGAAGAGAAGAAGCAATTGGACATAAAACAGAGTACCCTAGAGCAAAGGGAAAGTGTCATAGAATGTACTGCTGAAGTAAGTGAGTTACATGAAAAAGTCTCTAAACTTACAAGTGATTTAGGCAAATCAAACTCAGAACTTGCTAGTACTCAAACAGCATTGAGTGTAGCATTGTGTAAAATCAAAGAGTTAGAAACTCAGATTAAGGATAACAATAGTGAAGTTAGAAATCTAACTCAGGAACTTCAAGAAAGGAGAGAGATGTATGAGAAATTGAAAATTGAGAGTAATGAACATGAGCAAACTTATATAGAAATGCTTCATGAGGTGATGAATGATAAGATGATTCTCAGTGATCAAATTAAGGACATGAATATTGTACCCCTTAAGAAGAATGATGAGATTATGTATAATAACAATGATGATATTAAGATTCAGTCTCTACAACTACAATTGACTCAGTTGAGATCAAATAAAGAGCAGTATGAGACAGAGACATTGTTAGAATTAACAGCTGAGAGAGAGAAGGTCGCTAAGATTAAAAATTTGCTAGCAGAGGAAAGCTGCAAGGTTTTAAGAGTTGAGAGGTTAAACAAGAAATTAAGTGCAGAGATTTCACTTAGAGATATTCAAATTTCAGAAGCCAGAGTGAGATTGGATGGTTTACTTGACATTCTCTTAAAGAAAAAAAGGTGGTCTTCTGTCAGTGTTGACAGTGAAAGACATAAAGCAGATTCTAAAGGCAAGAATAATGGACAGAAATCTTTCCAAGGGAAATATAACTTTCAACGCAATGCCGATAATTCTTGCGATATTGGTTCCTGGCGGCAAGCTAGCAAAGGAAAATCTACAGTATTAGATAACCCTGTGGATAACAAAAGAAACAATAATAAATTTGAATTTAAGTTGTTAAAAACAAACAAGGTATTAAGTGAGAACCCTGATGGAAAAAAAGATAGAACTCCTTATTCCAGGAAGGAAACATATTTGGTGAAAAACAATAAAGATATGGTTAAATCTTTCGGTCACACCCAGTCAAGTCAGTGTGACCCATTTCTAAAACACACTGCCACAAACAAGGAAAAAAAATACTTTTGATAGGAGATATAACCCTGAGGTTAAAATGTACCAAGGGAGTTCTTCATATAGTAATGTTTCTTTGCCTAAAAACAAGAAACAATTTGACAGATCACAACATCGTGATTCTAAGAGTATTAGAAATTATAATGGAAATAATTATGTGAAAGTTTGTCAATCTGGTAATAAATTTGTTGATAAAAAGCCATTTCTATCTAGTAGATATGTTTATCCAAGAGGAAATGCTAATTGTAATTATGCTAACTGGGATGTGAAACAGTACAACTGTGTCAATAGAACAATGTTCTTAACAGCAATTATAGAAATTGTAACAAGGTTAGCCGTACTCCACATGAGAGCAAGGTTGTTTACAAGCAAAGTAATAACACTATTGATTGTCACACTAGTGGTGGCGAAAGGTCATCTCGTTCTTGTGAACGTAGTAATTTTTTTTCAGCCTATAGCAAGGATGAACTTTCGTTACGGTCAAGTGATCGCTAAGCCTTCTGTGAGGTAAGGAAGACTTGTTGAGGTGTGTGAAAAGGGGCCAAGACTCTACCCTACCTCAAGGAATAGGTAAACGTGAAAGTTGATTTTCCGTTTTTCCTTATTAGATCTAACAGATGATTAATAGAAATTTTCATTTGTATTGTCTCGTAGTGTGCGACGTTGTGATGAGCTGGCGCACTTGTTGACATTATTCGTGAAGAATGTGGATTATTTAACAAGCAGAACCTATTAGCGTCTCGCTATACATCTGACGAGTCACTTTTGGAGGATCAAGAATTAATGACGGATTGTCGGGATATATTTTTTTTTTTACAGCTGATTTATTTGTTAGAATAGTACATGTTATTGTATTCTGTGTATAATATATCATATGATGTTCTATTAAAATATTGGTAATTTCTTTGAAACATTATGATGTTTATTTCGATGAATCATTTGATTGCTTAATATATATTTTTGTGTGGAACATATATGACTGTTTCGAATGTACCAGTCCAAATTTTTTATGCAATTGTATATTATTCTGTTTTGATTGTGTGTAACATATGTGTTGGTAATAATTTGTGTGTAATTTTTGATAAATGCAGTGAGCGGTGTCAAACCTGTGCTCATTTTTCTGTATATTTTTCGGATTGTAGCTGTAATTGTTAGGATAATTATGTGGTTATTGTTATGTTGTGTAATATGATTTTGTAGAATTATCTTGCAGTATCAGAAATAATTGTGTATTTAAATTGTTAGAAACATTGATCTTGTCAGAACATAGTACTTAGAATTTAAATAATAAGATTTTTTCAACATTTTTGCAACAAATTAATTGGATAAATATTTTTATAAAAACTTTGAAGATATTTTTATAGGACTACTTTTTCATATCCTATTATACCATTAAATTTTAGATTTATACTAGGATGAGTAAGATATAAATTTACAGTTAAATAACACTGAAGCTCAACGCTATTGTTAATCAGAATTAACTTATAAATTAAATTGAACTTTTTTTTTTTCTTTTGGTAAAATTGATAAACACATCTGATACTTTTGTTTGTTAAAAGATGGACAGATTGTTGTAACATTATGTTATATTTGTATGTTGGAAAGTTGATATACACATGACATTGTAATTTTCTTAGGTTTTTTTTTTGGTGATGTATTTTTTGAAAAAAAAACTTACATGTTTTGATTTAAGTGTTTGTCTAGAGATAAGATATTTTATGCTTCTCTAATTTGGTTAGAAGTTAATTTCATTGTTAGTTTATTAGTTATGACTTAGAATTACTTAAATAATAATTTTATTTTTTGATAACTTATCGTTCTAAAATACTTTGTATGGTAATTTTTTTAAAAAAAAATTGTTTTTTGGCATTGTAATTATTTTTGTGTGCCCTATGATTGAAAGGGATATTACCTCTTTGGAAGTTTGTCTTATTTGATATTATGATGTATTTTTATTATTTAGCGGTTGATTGTGCATTAGGTCAAAACTTAGTTATCGCAAATGCTATTATTTGTTTGTGTAAGGTTTATAATTTATTTTCAGTTAAGTATAACTTTTGTAACTTAGTTAAATTACTTATTAGACTTTGGTTAGTTATGAATTATTCGTTTTGTGCTGTTAGTATGGATATACTTTGACATTTTGTTTTGTGCCTTGTAATCATGTTTGTATTTAATTTGTGAAAGATATTGTCTGATCTAAACATTTATTAGTATGTATTGTCATTGACTTTCTATGCGTTCATACCTTTGCTTTCCATTCGTCTTTGTTGACTATCCTTCATTTCATTCTATCTTTTTGTTGTCTTTCCGATATGTGTTCATATCTTGTTTATATTTCTGTATCACATCTTCGTTTCTCTTCGTTGTATTTGTATACTTCTCCTTTTTTTCAATACTTATACTTTCATTCGTTGTATTCTTGAGTTAATTATATAACTTAGTATAATGTAACTAGTATTTTGGTAAATTTGTATTTATTGTACATGAAATTGTTTACTTATTCATTATTATGTGGTATTGTTAATTGTTTCTCATTTTCCGATTTCTAACTTTCCTTTACTACAGATCATTCTTCTGTTGCTTGATCTTGTTCTTTCACTTTCTATTGGTTGTTACTTGTACTAAATGTACTTAGCTTAGTGTTCTATTAAGATTAATTTTGGTATGCTTGTATTATGATTGATGCTTTTGTTGTAATTTACATCAGTAACATTCATTGGGATATTTGATTGATTATGTTTGATGTTTTAGTTGTAATTTTACATTTATTGCTGAAATTGTGTGTATAGATGTACTATTGTAATAGGTATGTTTTTTGTTAGGTACATTTTTGGTAGCCATATAATATAACTTCATTTATTTCTAAATTTTTGGAACTTAAATTTTCAACAAAAAAATGATAAATCATTTTTTTCCCGGGCGGTGTGGCAACTGTTACAGAGTAAATATTATCAAGGGGAAGTGATCTTGAAAATGTTAAGCAAATAGATTCGATTACGGGTTACGGTGCTTGATTAAGCTGATGTTAAGTTAAAAATGTATTAGGGGAATTCCCTCGTGTGATCGAGAAGTTTCCAAGTGGCGAACACTGGTCAGTTAAATCGCGGAGATGTTTTTTTGCTGTGAACTGTCTTGAGCTGTGAGTAAGCTCGTGTGACTAGCCCATGCAATTATCGAGACTGAGTTGTGTTTTTTAAACAACCGAGTCTCGTGTCTTTTTTGGCGGGTCTAGTGTGTGAACTAATTGCATTCTGTTTTGGGTACCGACGGGAGAGGTCGGTTCTACAGTGTGTGTTTTGAGAATGCCTGCGCAGTGCAAAAGTTATAAAGGCCATATTATTTGTGTAGGCCTATAATTTCTGAATTTATTGGAGAATTGTGTTTGTGAGTATTTTTGAAGAGGTAAGGATCCAGGACATTTGTTTGAATATATAAACGTCAAGATGAGTGAAGGCGAGATTACTGCAGATTGCCAGGGAGTGCAGTCTTGCGAGAAATTGCCGAAAGTATTCACCATTGATGTAGTTAGCACGGCGAGGATGATGTCCGTTGACTAACCGGATCTAAATGCTATTTGAGGAGGCAATTGTTATTATTGAAAGGATCCACAGTTACATTAAAGCGCCAAGGTTGAGAGCGTCTTTGATGAAGCATATTTGAGAGGCCATCATTATCATTGAGAGGATCCACACATACATTAAAGCGCCAAGGTTGAGAGCGTCTTTGATGAAGCATATTTGAGAGGCCATCGTTATCATTGAGAGGATCCACACATACATTAAAGCGCCAATGTTGAGAGCGTCTTTGATGAGGCATATTTGAGGAATTTATTATTGTCAGCACGGCGAGGATAAACCGTTGATGGGAAAAGGGATCCATTGTCCGTTTATTGTGATGCTGATGTTGGAAGCATCGTTGGAGAGGCCATTTATTATTTACATTAGAGCGCCAATGTTGAGAGCGTCTTTGATGAGGCATATTTGAGGAATTCATTATATAAGCACGGTGATGCTGACCGTTGCTGATAGGATCTAGTATTAATATTATTATATTAGCACGGGGATGCCGACCGTTGCTGAGAGAACAGTAGTAATGTTATATAGCGCTCATGATTATGAGAAGTGGAGATGTGACTATAGTACTTTCTTGTTGTGAGTTATGTTTGACTATGTGTAATTATATAAACGTATTGTGACAATAAATTATGTTAACAGTACACCTGCCGTTACGCCATTCCATGCCTCTGATGTGTGTATCTGTGGCGTGTGAATGCACCACTCACTACAACATTTAACACGGTAGGAGAACAGTAGGCGTGATTATAGTCACGCATGACCATAAATAGCCATTAAACTATTAAGTGAGTAATTATCACTGATGTCAGCCACCATTTAGTAACAGTGATGATAAAACACCTTATAGTAACAGTGGTGGTTTTCAGTTTAAAAGGAATCTTCACCACTATCTCCACGCACTGGCCCAAAATTTCTTCTTTACAGTGGTAACTTTCATTTCGGTTACAGTGGTGGGCCGGTTTGTTTGGCGGAATGAAACCCATGGAGTTCACGTGATAGGAGAGCCTTGTGTAGGCGTGGCTTATGTATCCTCACATTGTGTCTTGGTCCTCGACCTAGTTGGTTAACTGTGTCCAACACGGTAGAATATAACAGTGGGAAGTTGACATGTTGTTAGTAGACAGGCAAGT
>JAMPIV010009355.1:0-244599 GCA_024509875.1 Oreohelix idahoensis | reverse complement strand
CTCAACCCATAACCCGTCTGGGTCGTAGGGGTGCCATGGTGGAAGCATCAGCAGACAGGGTCCTCCACTGCTCTCTATCCTCAGCAATGCGTACAAGTGTGGAAAAACCGTGTCCTGCCCATTCTTTGATGTTATCAGCCCAGGTTTTTCTTTGCCTTCCTCTTCTCCGTTTACCTTCGACTGTTCCCTGGAGGATCGTTTTCGAAAGGGAGTCATGACGAGTTACATGCCCAAACCAGGCAAGCTTTCGACGTTTCACTATTGACAAAAGTGGTTCTTGGTGGCCTGCATAGGTGTTTATCTTCTCTCTAACATAGACATTTGTTTTGTGCTCTTTATAGCAATGCGCAAAATTCTTCTATAACATTTATGCTCGAAAGCCTGAATCCTTCGCTCCGTATCTGCAGTGAGTGTCCAGCCCTCACACCCATACAAGAGAATAGATAATACAAGTGATTTGTATAATTTGATCTTCACAGGGAAACTGATGTTACTTTTCCAGATCACATTCAACCTTGTCATGGCAGCTGAGGCCATCTCAAGTCTTGTCTTGATTTCTTTATTTGATCTTCCATCACTACATATAGTGGACCCGAGATATTTAAAGGTGTTAACTTCTTCTAACGTTTGCCCATTTAACGTAATGTTGGTCGGAACATGTTTCTTATGGCTATTCACCAATATCTTGCTTTTTTTTATATTAATTTCCATCCCATACGTTCTTGTTACTTTCTCCAGTCTAGAGGTAAGGTCTTGAAGTTCTGATTCTGTTCCAGCTATCAGATCAATATCATCAGCAAAACGTAGATTACACAGAGGTCGGCCTCCAATCGATATGGTTGATTTATAATCGTAGAGAGCCTCCTGCATAATATACTAGGTATAAGTGAAAGTTTTGCTGCGGGCTCAAAGGGTTAAGCACTCTTGTTCTTGACTGTCTTTCAAAACACGTCACTCTCATTTCAGGCAGCGTGACCCACAGATGCAGCAATAGAGAATGCAGTCAACGACCCATAGCTTGATTGCTTGCATCAGGATAATCAGCGAACCAGAGCTGACCAAGACCCTACTCCACCTCCACGTGGTAGTCCTGGAAATATGCTGCATCACTGCAGTGTGGATTTTTTTTTTTTCGTACGCCCGCTAATACTCGAGGCGAAATCTCAGGTTAGGATTTTTTTAATGTCTAAATGACATTGTTTTTTACGTGAGTATCCCTTTATTTCTTGTACAGAGACAGGTGTCCCTCGCCATTCAGGCAAATACTCGCCGATTTCGGAGGTACCCATTGCAGCTGGGTCGATTCAGGAGCCGCCAGTCCCTGGTCGACGAGACTTCTTCAAATGTCATCGCCAGGTCTCGAGTTAATCCAGTCCAAATCCCGGTCGACGAAAAATCCTCAAATGCCGTCGCCCGGGTTTGATCCTGTTCACGCGGTCGCCAGAGCGGTGTTGTAACCCACTACGCTAGCGCGGTTGTCCACTGCAGTGTGGATGACAGAGTAGGGATCAAAGAGGAAAGGCAAACTTGGTCCCAAAGATTGCGGTGCTGAAGTCGGATGTGTCGGCCGAAAGGCGCAGATATCGCAGCTCCGGTGTAAACAGAAACAACAAAAGCAACGTCCTTTTCAGGACGAACGAGGAAGAAGAAGAATTTCAGGCAGCCACGTGACCTCTTGCGCTTAGCTCAACAGTGTAGTGACCCAGTCACGTATCAAGTCCGTGTGTCACGGAACTGCTTCCCCTGCTGTGCAGTAGTGGTCCTACAGTTCCAAAACTCAAGAGTATCTAATATAGGTTCTTCAAAGGTGTCTACCTTCACACAAGATTGCTTTTGGCAGAGTTGTGTAGATAGGACAATAATGAGGCTTCTATCTCAAGGGAGTGTTTCATAATATTTTTTCAGAAGTCAAGAACAATGCTGCATTGACAGGGCAATTGTTAACTTATTATATCTGATCCCTGCCTTTTTGTTAAGATGTATGTAATGATTAATTTCACCTCTCGTTTAAGCTCCCACCTCTGATTTACTCGGTGGAATTATTACTATTTGTCATCTTCATCACCATTGGTTTTTCTCTTCTGTGGTAGGGGTTATCATTTCTGATGCTTTACCTTGCTCACCATCAGGGAGTTCTGAGAAATATTCTTTCCATCTTTCCATTACTTCCTTCGGGGCATTAATCGATTTGCCTTGCCTGTCCTTTATAAATTTGAGAGGGCAATGCTTTTCCTTCCTCGTGTTCTTTATAGTCTTACAGAACAATTTCTGGTTTTCTTGCGCATCTTTGTCTAGCTTTTCTCAAATTTCTTCTCAATACTTTAGTTTTGCAGCTAGCACCTTGTATTTTGCTTCTGTTCTGAGTGTCACATATTCTCTATATTTCTCTATTTGTCCTGCTGTGTTTTAGCTCCTAAGTATTGTTTCCATGCCATTTTCTTCTATCTTATTTTCTCTTCGACTTCCACTGTGCACCCAGCTGTCCTCTTGCTCTTGTTCTCGAGTCGAATTTCACCACATGTTTCTGCAGCTTCTGTCTTTATGATGTGCTGGAATGTAAGCCATAGGGTTTCCAATTCATGAGGTTGTTCTTCTGTGTTTCTCACCGCTGTAGCAATAAGCCCCTGATATCTGGTCCTAATTTCTGGCTCTCTCAGCTTTTAGGTCTTAATGCTCATTTCTCCCTGTCGTTTACATTGTTTCTTGCATGGTGTTGGGCAGTTCCTAGGCTGTACAACTTTCAGTTGTTCTTTTGATTGTAATCAGGTAGTGATCATTTTCAATCTCTGGCCCCCTCCATACTCTAGCATCCTGGACATATTTGAATGAGCTCCGCATGACTATGGCATATTTGATCACTAACTTCTCATTCTTTGTTGGTTCACATCTAGTGTATGCATGTATGCGTTTATGGGAGAACTTTGTGTTTGTGATGATCAGATTATGCTCACTGCATAATCTAAGGAGTCGCTTTCCATTGTCATTGACAGTATATTCTTCATATCTTCCGATTACTCCACCCCATCTAGCATGGTCATTTCTAACTCTGGCATTGAAATCACAGAGCAAGATAATTTCATCTAGTCACTCATCCAATGTCTTTTGAAGCAGCTCGAAGAATTACTCCTTGACCTCTACTTTCTCGTCTTCATTTGGCCATTACACTATGACCAGGTTGACTATAGTTTCTCAGTCTTTTAGTTGTACAATAATGATACACTCCGAGACAAATTTCCATCCTTTGATACTTTCTTTTTTGTTTTTTGGCCACAATGCAACCCACGCCCCCTTTAGCTCTTTCAGACGTGGGTACGCCACAGTAGAGCAGTAAAAAGCCATCGAGATCCATGACTCCTTGTCCCTTTGTCTTCGTTTCCGTTATAGCTAGGATTTCTAGTTTTGCTTTCCCCATCTCTTCCACCAGCTCCTTTTCTTTCACATTTATACTTCCTGTGTTCTGAAATAGCTAAAGGAGACGTGGGTTGCATTGTGGCCAAAAACCAAAAAAAATAGTCTCAAGGGATGGAAATTAGGGATAGGAATTTTAGGGATATTCTTGTACACAGTCGCTTAAGACATACTAGCCCTTCATACTTTGGTACTAAATTGTGCCAACGCCGTATATGTAAGAGATGTCCGTTTGTACTCCAAACTCAGACAGGCACATTTCCGAAAGAAAAATTTATCTTTAGAGAGTCTTTCACGTGCGAATCCAGAAACCTTATTTATGCTATCATCTGCAAGATGGCCTTACCTATATTGGTCAAAGTGGCAGGCGTTTGGCAGACAGGTTTCGTGACCACTTGAATGACATCTGTCATGGCAAACATTTACCGGCGGCCTTTCAGTTTGATAGGCCTGACCATTCTGGTAATTCCGATATTCATGTTACTGCCCTCCTTTCATGTGTTGGTGATGACAAGACTCGCTTTTCGTTGGAGAATCGTCTTATTTTTCAAACGGGCATTTTAGCTCCTGATGGCTGGAATATCCAACATCATTTTTGCATAAATTCTCGTAGCTTTTCTCTTTTTTATTCTTTATTTGTTGTCTTTTAGATCTATCTTCTTATGTCTTTTTTTTTTGGTTCGTTTAGTATCCTTTTATATCTTTTGTTTTATCGCTATCATACGTCACATCCTTTAGATTTCTGTGACGGAACACTACGGCTTTCTTTCACAGCATCTTCGGATCGAGCTCAGTGAATGTTAACTTATTCAAAAGTTTTGTTAATTCTACTTTTTTTCGTTTCATTGATTATTTACTTTCTTGTTTCGGTATTTCTTTTAGATTTTACGATTTTCTTGTATTATTATTGTTCTTTTTTCTCTCATCACTGTTGTTGTTTAAGTTTTCCATCTGCTTGTATCGCCCATTTGTTGTTTATTTCTCATCAACGTATGTTTTTGTAGTACCTATATGTAATTCTTGTCTTTGTCACCTGTTTGTGGCTGAGGAAGGGTAAAACCCAAAACGTTCCTTGTTTCATGTGAACCGTTATTTGTAGAACTGATTTAATTACTGTTTAATTGGTTAATATACTTATATTCCTTACCAGTTTCACAGCAGCCCCTTAATCTAAAAGGAGAAACCATAGTCAACCTGGTCATAGTGTATGGGCCAAATGTGGATGAGAGAGCAGAGGTAAAGAAGGAATTCTTCGAGATGCTTCAAATGACAGTGGATGACTGCCTAGATGAAGTTATCATGCTCGGAGATTTCAATGCCACAGTTGGAAATGACCATGCTAGATGGGGTGCAGTAATCGGAAGATATGGAGAAGATACTCTCAATGACAATGGAAAGCGACTCCTTACATTCTGCAGTGAGCAGAATCTGATCATTACAAACACAAAGTTCCCCCATAAGCGCATACGCTACATGTGAACCAACAAAAAATGAGAAGTTAGTGATCGACTATGCCATAGTTAGGAGGAGCTCATTCAAATATGTCCGGGTTACAGAGTCTGGAGGGGGCCAGAGGTTGGAAGTGATAACTACCTGCTTACAATAAAAAAAAACTGAAAGAGTTGCTCAGCCTAGGAACTACCCAACATCATGCAAGAAACAAAATAAACGAACGGGAGAAATGAGTATTAAGACCTACAAGTTGAGAGAGCCAGATATTAAGACCAGATATCAGGGGCTTATTGCTGCAGCGATGAGAAACACAGAAGAACGGCTTGATGACTTAGAAATCCTGTGGCTTAAATTCAAGGACATCATAAATACAGCTGCTGCAGAAGCTTGTGGTGAAGTCCGACTTGGGAGCAAGAGAAAGAGAACACCTTTGTGGACAGAGGAAGTCAAAGAGAAAATAAGAGAGAAGAAAATGGCATGGAAACAATACTTAGGAACTAAAAAAACAGCAGGACAAATAGAGAAGCAAAAAAAAACAAAAAACAAACAAGGTGCTAGCTACAAAACTAAAGTATTGGGAAGAAATTGGTGAAAAGCTAGAAAAAGATGCCCAATAAAAGCAGAAATTGTTCTGTAAGACTCTATAGAACACGAGGAAGGAAAAACAATGCCCTCTCAAATTTTTAAAGGACAGCAAACTATAAGGCAGAAGAGTTCAGGACCACCACTGACGTAAGACAGGGTGATATCTTGTCACCTTATCTTTTCATACTCCTCATGGACGATGTCATCAAGGCATGTAAGGAGAGAACAAGTAAGTATTCAGTGGGGTACTGGAAGATGAGACATGTCTGTATTTCAGAGCTGGCATTTGCTGATGATGTTGTCTTGATTGCTAAATAAGAGGAACATCTCCAATCCAACCTGCAAGTCTGGAAGGAAGAGTTGGAGAAGAGAGGATGGTCATAAGCAGCTGTAAAACAAAATCCATGGTGATATCACGAGAATAAAAAGTGCATCAGATTAAGCTGGGAGAACAGGTCCTGGAGCAGGTCGACCACTTTAAATATCCCGGAGCTATTATGGACGGAAAGGAAGGCATCAGAGAAGAGTTGGCCACTCGAAAAGCATCAAGTGGGAGATTTTTTCAGGCCGTAAATCGATGATTCCTTACCAAGAGAGAGTTTGGTAAGAAAACAAAGATGGCTGTATACCGCTCCACATATGTCCCAGTCTTGACATATGGATGTGAGTCATGGGCAATGACCACAACCTACGAAAGCCAAGCCACATCCAATCCTCAGAAATGAGGTATCTGAGAAAGGTGGTTGAAGTAACAAGAAGAGACATGGTCCGCAACCAGACGATACGTCAAGGCCTAAAATGCATCCCACCAAGTAGAACAGTCCCAACTAAGATGGTTTGGCCATTTCTGCAGAATGGGAGAAGATCGGCAACCATGACAAGCATGGGAAACAAAGAGCCAGGGATCCAGACCCCCAGAGTCCACTGGGAGGACAACATTAGACAATCTTTGAAGGACCGAGGACTAGAATGGAACCAGGCCAGGAGGAAGACAGCCGATAGGATAGTCTGACGCTCTCTCTTCCAAATCTTTACACCTCACGTTAGAAAGGGAACGACTAAGTAAGTAAGGGAGAAGGTTTCCGTTGCCAAAGTACACACTAGGGGTAGTCAAACAACACATAGCAAGATAACTTCATTGAGCGGACAACAATTTCCTTAAAAATTAACGATGTACTGTTTATTTTCACTTGGCACAAACCAGCATGACATAGAATATAAGCCCAATGGCAAATGAAGTAATAGGCAGTCTTCCTAATGTTCACTATGGACACGCTATCCTGGCATTCTCACAATTTATATTATATACTGAAGCACATTAAAAACGCACCACCTGTATAATCCACGAACAGAGTGTTAAATGTAAACACTTATGTTTACAAGTTTACATATTTGGAATCTTTATTAATTTTCCTATGAATCCATGCTGGTCATTAATTTGTACATTTGATTGTTATTAAATTCATTGCATTCTGTACAGGCTAGGGAGAAAACCAAAAATGCAACCAATAAAAAAAATTATATTCACACTATCCTCAGTATCTGGTATGTCCACCGTGTGCTTGCAAACAAGATTGGCAGCGGCTCGGCATGGAACAGACAAGTCTCTGAAGGAAATTCCGGGGAATCAAGTCCCGTTTAAGTGTAAGAGCAGCTTCGAGCTGTTGCAGATTAACTGGAGAAACCTTGTCTGTCCAAGCTCGTCCTACAGATGTTCTATAGGGAAACATGTCTGGTGATAGGGCAGGCCTATCAATCGTCACAATGTTCTGCTGCTGTAGATATTGCTGCGTTATGCATGCGGTGTGCGCACGTGCGTTATCCTGCTGGAGAAGCTGCAAGTCATGATAATTTGTGAACGCAGGAGCTACCAATGCATCCAGAACCTCATCTCGATATGTTACAGCACTTACATTTCCACGGAAGACGTGAAGAGGCAGGCGATGGTGAAAACTGAATCCTCCCCAAATGTGAATACTGCCACCTCCAAATCGGTTGTGCTGACGAACACTGTAATCTGCAAAGCGCTCTCCACACCGTCGCCAAACCCGCATACGTCCATCAGCAAAGGATACGTTGAATCTGCTCTCGTCTGTGAATAGGACAGCATTACACTGCAGTCTAGTCCATCTGACATGTTGCTCTGCCCATTGCAGGCGCTGCTGACGATGTATGCAAGTCAAATTTGGCAAAACATAAGGTCGTCTTGCAGTAAGGCCGGTATCTCTGAGTCGTCGTATGACTGTCTTTCGAGAGACTTGCCCACGTCTAACCACTATTGCTCTTGCTGTTTGACTTGCCGGGAGAGAACGATTCCTTAGGTGACTCAGCACAATATGACGATCTTGCGCAGGGGTTGTAACTCGTGGTTGGCCACTCCGAAGTTTCTTCCGGGCACTGCCAGTGGTTCCGTAATGTTCATTGAGACGTACAATAGTGCTGTGGTGGAAATTCATCCTTCTGGCAATGGCCCGTGCGCTCATTCCGGTCTCCAATATATCAATGGCTCGTTGGCGGTCGTTTTCAGATAGTCGTGGCATTTCAAGCACATGTACTAGGTGTTTTGTCTGAACGGCCTATTTATACCGAGTATACTGCCACAACGCGTACACATTTTCAGGGTCATAGCTGTTGGGAATCGTGTTACACGTGTAACTTTCATAGTTTTCATCTAGTCTGTACACAAACCCGTGGGTTGAATGATGCACTTTCCATTCCAGCAGCCGTTCGCTCTCTACCTCATGACAAACACGTGGAAAATCCATTCCGACACTTTTTTTTAACATCTTCTCAGCATCAGTATATATAATAGTGGTGCGTTTTTAATGTGCTTCAGTATATATCTTCATTTAATACACATTGTAGTCATAATAATACTTCCTGAGATTCGAATAAACTAGGGACATCTCAACATAGTATCTTGATGCCCTAGTGATATTAAGATTAAAGAAATGAACACTATAGACTGCAGGAGCTTTCACACATACGTCCGCTCACACTGAAACACAATCCTCATCTCTCTAGCAGAAGATCACCCCAATCTTCTGCTTCAAAAATTGGCATCTACATCTACAGCATATCGGTATGACATCACTTCCTTTATTAGTCAGTAATTCCTCATAAAATTATCAGAAATGGAGCCCTGCCGAGCTGAGAAATAGGAAATAATCCATAATCGTTATGAATTTTAATCATAACAGCAATATTTAATTGACTTTCATCTGTTAGAAGATTTACTGAAAAGGATTGAGTCAGAAAGACAACTCATAATGAGTGAGCAAAAGCAAACAGATAAAAAACAACTAGAAGAAATGTTGAATGAAAAAAATGACAGATTGTCAAAAACTTATTCATTTTGTATCAAACAATGTGTAAGCCTTTATGCTGAATGTTCAAAGTGAACTACTAACTCACTTTAACAGAAAAACCAAAAATGTGACATTTTCTTGTTGGAGCCTTGAACATCTTATATGCATTCCTTCCTTTCAGATTTTTATCCAACTCTGCTTTCCATTCATCTGTCATTAAATCTTTAATTAAGCTCTTAATCTCTGATTTACTCATCCCTACATTAATTAGATTTTTATCAGATCTCCCTTTCTTGGCTTCTTTATCTGCCTTTTCATTTCCTTCTATGCCAACATATGAAGGTATCCAGGCAATTAAGACTGAACATCCTCTGGAATTTATATTCCAGAGGATGTTCAGTCTTAATTGCCTAGATAGGAAATACCTCCTCTGCTATATCAGGTCTACTACATTCTCGTAAGTTTCTAAGTGCTTTAATTGTTGAAAGAGAGTCAGTTAAAACTGTTAATTTTTTGGGAGGGTTATTAGCGAATATTTCTAGTGCTTTTTGTATAGCCACCATCTCTGCAGTGAAAATGCATGTATTTTCCGTGATGCTATATTCTTTTGCCATTATCCATATTGAAATATATATTCCTATCCCCAATTTGCCATCCTCTCCCTTGGATCCATCTGTGTACACAGTAATGCTGTCTTTTGATATTTGTTGTATATATTTATTGGCGATGTTTTGTAATATTTTCTGTATAATTTGTTTTCTTAAGTATTTCTGCTAGGTGATAGTCCGTGTCTGGTTTCTTGATCTCCCAGGGCGGAATCACTTGCTTGTATTCACTACTGTTATTAATTGATGTAATTAATGTACCCAGATGGACAATTTCCTCCATACACTTCCATCCTGTAGGGTCTCTAGTGGTATTCATTGGCTTGGCCTGAGTTGTTAGTTGGCATCTGGTAAAAGCTGTATGTGCTGGGTGAGGCTTATCTAACATAACTATGTTCATGTAATTTAAGCATAACTCCTTTCTCCGTAATTCTAAGGGTGTAATTCCTAAAGCCACCTCTATAGCTCCCATCGATGTTGATCTGATTGCACCAGCTATTGTACAAAAAGCCTGATGCTGAATCCTAATTTAATCTTGTTACTGTGTGCAGCAGAGTCATATATTATACTTCCATAATCTATTTTTCCTCTAATAAAAGATTTCTAAAAAGTGAGCATTGTCTTAGTGTTTGTACCCCATCCATTACCTTTCAAATCTCTTAATAAGTTAGTCAATCCTCTGCAAGACTGCACTAGTTTATCTATGTGTTTATTCCAATTCATCTCTTGGTCCAATATCATTCCTAGGTATCGAGTGGTTTGTACTGTATTATTGTTTTGCTCTTGGATATTTATGTCTATAATTTTATTTTTTACAACCCTACCTTTACTGAAGATCATTCCAAATGTTTTATTTGTATTAAGCTGAAAACCCCATTTTGTCATCCATTTACATACTTTATTTATTTGCTTCTGTAGATGCTTACATTCAATTTTGTTGTTCACACAGTTCTGATCTACCGTATCATTGTTTACCTGAACAGTGAAATATCTATCTTGCAGTAAACTCTAAATAATGACATATATTTGACCAGATACTCCTATCTTCTTCATTTTAAAGAGAGCACCGCCCCGCCCCCTCCAACATTCATCATAAGCCATAGCTATATCTTCATGTTCCAGTTGAATTATCTGATCCATAATGCATCTGTTCTTCCTAAATCCTGACTGAGTTTCATTATATAAATTATTCTTTTCCAAATAAAACTAAAATCTATTATTAACTATGGTTTCTAATATTTTTAGATGGGAAGTTAAAGAAATTGGCCTGTATGAACTGGCATAATGGGCATCTTTTTCTGGTTTTAGTATTGGAATAATTACTGTTGTTTTCCATGTTTTAGGAAGTTTTCCTGTATTCCAAATTTTGTTAACAAGGGATGTTATAATTTCTATGGTAATTTTTGGTATGTGTTTCAAGATTTCATAGCTCAAGATGTCTTGCCCTGCTGATGTATTTGTTTTGTCCTTTATTGTATTTTCAACTTCTTCCATTGTAATATCTGCATTTAAATATGATAAATGTTCAGTATTATAAAGTACTTCTTTATTTACCTTTTTAAGAAGTGTTGCTCTTCTGTTGACTTCAGCCTGTCCTAGATTTTCCTTAGAACTAACTCTATGGTAGTACCTTGCCAGCACCTCTGCTTTCTGCCAGTCAGTCTCTGCCCTGTCAGGTCTTTTTATATTAGGTATAATGATATGTTTAGTTCTGCCTTTAATGGCTTTTAACTTATTCTACACATCTGTTGTAGAGTTAGTTGTAGGGTTCAGTGTTTGGTAGAAATTTCAAAAATGATTTTCTTTTGCCTTCAGTATTCTTCTGTTTGATTCATTTCTCATGTTCTTATAAATATCTAAATTGTCTTCACATCTATGCTTTCTATATTCTTGTAGAGCTTGTTTTCTTTGTTTTTGAATTTTTGTACATCTAACTGTCCACCATGGTACTGGGTTTTTGTTCCAATGGTTCATTCTTTTATGTTTCCTTAATGTGGTGTGGAGCTATATGTTTCAGAATATATGCATTTGGTATATATTTCTCTCCACATGTAAGCCTACCTTGCCGTGGTTGGAGAGCTTGAGCGCCTCAATGATCCCGGGAGCTATGCCGGCGGGAGTTTTACTCCTGGCAGGGTCACCCAAGCCGGACAGGTCCTGGGTGAGGGGCCAGACTAAATGGGCTGAGGAGTGGGTGGAACCCTATAGGTGTAGATGCAGAACCCACCGGCGAGTGGTACATGCTCTGGTCTGCACCAATCCACCCCCACTTCATGGGTTAAATGCTTTCTTGCCTCATTCTTCACTGTTTGTCGTCTATCACGCCCATGGCGACCGTTGCCTCAATTGGCTGTGTGTGGTGTACCCGGAAACGGGGCCTCCCAGTACTGAGGCAAAGTTAAGTCCCCGATGTCACTTATCGGTGCAGAATTGAGAGAGATGGCTGAGCATCACAATCCCTCCTGTGTTGCAGCATGATGAGAACCCAGCATTGCACACTGAGCTTGGGGGGATCACTTGGGCACCAGACTTAATACTGGCTCTTGACTGGATGGCCGCATGCAGGAGATTTCTACAATGGAGGGTTGGCAGGTGGTGGGTATCGGGAAGTGGCTCTGTGCAGGACGTGAGGATTCCTTGGGAGAGCCCCGAACCAGAGCACAGCATTGTGCAAGCTCTGCATAGTTGGAGAGCCCCCTGGATGACGGGGAATGCACAGTGTGCTACCCCACCTATCCCCAACTGCTAACTTAGAACCAGAAGTGGGGTCCTCTGTGTATGCGTGCCAGGCCAGGATAAAATGCCTGGGAAAGAGACTGGAGCTCAGAACTCCCTAACTCAAAGTTGCAGGATGGCAGAAAAGCCACGGGAAAGACAGGGCTATTTTAAAGATAACGCAACCATATTTTCACCATACGAGCTCGGACGCCGCCTCGGTAAACAAGGTCCGCGCAGAGCAGTGACACCCCCCGGCTGCTTGCGAATAGTCTACTACTGGGAACATAAACAGATTAGGGATGAGCCCACTCTCCCGTTGAACAGGTGCTAAAGTCGTAGATACTGGGCCAGAAGGCGCACCGGAAACCACAGTATCATGCAACTCGCTTTTTTTTCTATGGAGAGTACACCGTCAAATAAATCTCGTTCTGGTGCTCGCCCTGTGGAGCTCCACCAGGCAGGTGCAGTGCCGGGCTCTGAGCCTCGACAGAGCCCACCCTCAGCTACTGGAGGACCCTCTAGACCGTCTTGTGGAGTCAACAGACGGCGGAGGAGAACTACTGACCAAAACAAAACAGAAAAAAGAGAAACCCAGAGTGCCACTTGTCATGATGCACTGGAATGCAGAGGGAGTGAACAGCAAGCAGGCTGGATACAGCAAAAAGACAGAGCTGGAAAACATCTTGTATGAGAAGCAAGTCAGTGTTTGCTGTATCCAAGAGACTCACTTGAATGCAGATCAAACCTTTAAAATAAGGGGATATCAATGCTTCAGATCCGACAGACAAGATAGACGAAAAGGAGGAGTACTTACTCTTGTAAGGAATAACATTCCTGCACACGAAAGGAAAACCTTCATGGATGGAGCAGAATATCAGCTGCTGCAGATAAAGGTAGACAAGATGGAAATAGAACTCCTGAACTATTACTGTCCGAACAACAAACCCCTGAGTCTCAGCTCTATACAGGTACCAGCCACCAACTTTATAGCAGTTGGAGACTTTAATAGCCACTCCCAGAGCTGGGGCTATAACCATCTGGATCACAGAGGTGAAGAGGTTGAAACTTGGCAAGATGATCACTCCCTAATCCTAGTCAATAATGCCACAGATACTCCTACCTTCTACTCCAGAGGATGGCACACAACCTCAACACCAGATCTTGCCTTCTCCACACCAGATATAGCTGGATCTATTAGTAGAGAAGTAGGAGACCAACTAGGGGGAAGCGACCATCGCCCAATCTTTCTTACTGTCCAGAGTGCAACTCTCAGTACAGGCCCAGCCATTACAAGATGGAACTACAAAAATGCCAACTGGGGTTTATTCAGGCATCAGGTGAACACGCTGCTGTCTACCCTCAAGGTACAGAACAGAGACATTAATGAAGTGGTAAAAGACTTCAACAGATGCATACTACAAGCTGCAAAGAAACCATTCCCAAAGGATGCCGGCGTAACTACATACCATACTGGTCCAGCACACTCCAAGAACGTCAGGACGCTATGGACAAGGCTAGAAAGGACGCAGAGTCTCAGCCTTCACTTGAAACTCACAACAAATGGAAAAAGGCTGTAGCAGAGTTTCAGAGAACAAAGCTAGAAGAAAAGCGGAAAAGCTGGAGAACTAAAACGGCATCGCTGAACCTTGAGAAAGACGGCAGGAAACTTTGGAGATTAGTCAAGTCTCTAAATGAAGAGCATTCCTCACCAAGGCAGACTATCACATTGGATGAAGGTGGCAAACTTTTCAGAGGAAAACAAGCTGCAGACTTGTTTGCTAGAAGATACAGTTCAGAAAGCAACTTACCCATTAACATAGACCATCAGAGAGAGATAAGAAAAGAAATACTGGCAACCATGGGACAGACAGATACTCCTGCCCCAATGAGGGAACCCATCACACTAGGAGAACTACAGAAGGCTATTTCCAAGCTTAAGTTTCAAAAGTCACCCGGCCCAGACAAAATCAGCAACGAAATGCTAGTAAATCTGAGTTCAGCAGCAAAGACAAAACTGCTTGAGATATTCAACCACAGCTGGTTGAAAGGAACGGTACCCCAAGTATGGAGAGAAGCCATCACAATACCCATACTAAAGAAAGGGAAATGTAAGACCGAGGCTGCAAGTTACCGGCCAATCAGTCTCACAAGCTGTGTTGGGAAGACTATGGAGCGAATAGTCAACCACAGATTGAAATGGTATTAGAGTCTGAGCAGATCCTGGTGCCGGAACAAGCTGGATTTAGAGAATGCTACAGTATAGAAGACCAAGTTACTTACTTGTCTCAAGCAATAGAAGATGCCTTCCAGGAGAAGAAAAAAGGTCCTAACGATCTGGGTCGACTTCAAGCAGGCCTTTGACAAGGTGTGGAAAGATGGCCTCATTGCAAACTTAGGAGAAGTGGAATCCAAGGCAACATGATGAAATGGATCCAGTCATACTTGCATAACAGGAGAACTAGAGTCACTCTTGACGGTCTGCAGAGCAGAAAGTGTTGCTCCATCAGGGGGTACCTCAAGGAGGAGTAATTTCCCCAACACTCTTCCTTGTTTACATCAATGACCTGGTGAAAGATCTCCCTGCAGGAGTTAAAGCTGCCTTATATGCAGATGACTAGTACTCTGGTGCGCTGATGAAAATGTCACCACAGCAAATTATAGAATGCAGCGGGCAGCAGACATGCTAGTGTCATGGGCAGAGAAATGGCTTATCACAATAAACACAGACAAAACCTCCACAACACTGTTCTCCCTCGCCCCAAGGACAAATCAGCTAACATACACCTAGGGACAACCGTGATCAAGGAAGAAAGCTACCCCACCTATCTTGGGGGGACATTTGACCAAAGGCTTACATGGAATAAGCATATTGAAAATGCAGAAGGAAAGGCCCGAAGACGACTAGGCATACTCAGAAAATTAGCAGGTACCAACTGGGGAGCAAATGAACGAAATCTAAAGAAGATTTATAATGGAGTAATAAGACCACACTTAGAGTTTAGCTCAGCAGCATGGTCATCAGCTGCTAACTCACATCTGCAGTCTTTGGACAAGGTGCAAAATCAAGCTCTCAGGCTCATTACAGGAGCCATGAAAAACTACACCAATAACAGAGATGCAGAAGGTTGCTGGATTACAGACATTGTCCCATAGAAGAGACACAAAAACCATGATCCAGATGGAAAAGTACAACAGTATGCCAATGCACCCAATGAAGGCAAGACTAGATGATCTGGCATTGGGACGTCTAAAGCGTAGCAGCTTTGTGCATAGGGGGAAAAGACTTATAAGACAGCATCAAGAAGACCTATCCATGAAGACAACACCACTGAAGCCCACCCTATACCCTGTACCATGGGAGCAGGCCAGCAGTGCCCTCCAAATTAATACAACAGTCAGTGGTCTCACAAGTGGATGTGAGTATAATGATCTGCAAAAACGAACTGCTACATTGAGTATGATCCAAGAAAGCTATCCCGATCAATCATGGATACATGCCTATACAGATGGATCAGCAACTAATGCTGTTAGAAATGGAGGTGCCGGTATCTTTATCTCATATCCTGACAACCACTATGAGACTAGGCACATTCCCACTGGTAAATTCTGTTCCAACTATACAGCTGAGGTTCAAGCTCTAGAGCAAGCTGCAAATATGATTTATAACACCAACTCTGACTGCCACCAGGTAGTCATCCTCACAGATGCACTGTCTGTCCTGCAAGCTCTCAAGGGTGGTAAACTCCCGCATCTGAGAAATGAACTAAACAAGGTAGCTGCCAAAAGAGAACCATACTTCAGTGGGTACCATCTCATTGTGGTGTACCCGGAAATGAAAAGGCAGATAAACTTGCAAAAAAGGGAGGAGAATGTGAACAAGAATATAATGAAGTCACATACTTTGAGAAAAAGAGAGCTATCCAGACTATCAGAAGAGAACAGAACCAACCCAAAGACGACTATCACACTCTCGACCGGCAGGGACAGACAACTATTTTTCGACTCAGGACAGGGCATAACAAACTGAATAAACACATGCACAAGCTACGATTGTCTGCTTCACCACTGTGCACATGTGGATTAAACGAACAAACTGCTGAGCATGTTCTACAGGACTGTCCTCTGTATGACCAGTTAAGAAAGATATACTGGCCCAATGACTCAACACTAAACTCAAAGCTATATGGAGTTAAAGAGGAACTTCAAACAACAGTCGAATTCATCATGAGAACTCGTCTGACGGTGTAATCATCAAAGATGCGATCGCAAGAAGAAGAAGAAGAAGGTATATATTTAACAGCTATTAGTAATATTTCTTTTGTGAGATTATCTACAAATACATCTATATTTTCATTTTCTATATTATTCTTTTTTATCTCTTCCATTTCTACCTGAAAAGCTACCCAATTAGCTTTATTATAGTAAAATTTTGGTTTTTCTACCAGTTTGTTAGGTTTGTAATTATCTTTTAGTGTTATTTCAATGGGTAAATGATCTGAATTTGTATCCCCAATAACTTCCCATTTTGCATTAGCAAGATTTGGTGTTACAATGCCAATATCAATGGCTGTGTCTTGCTGATTTGCACAATTCTTAATTCCTGTTACTGATCCATCATTCAGTATTATTAGTTCATTGTTTTCAATGAAGTCCAACAGTAGTTTTCCTTAATTTACATTGCCTCCCCAAGCTGTAATATGAGCATTGAAATCTCCCACTATGATAGTTCTGTTGTTTATTCTTTTATATATGTCTGAGATATCTTTTTCGTTTATGTTTTCACTTGAACAGTAAAGGTTAAAAATTTATATTTCTTGTAACTCAGTAGACAATCTTATAGTTATTTCTTCAAAATTTTCTGTTCTAAATGATTCCCAGTCAGTTATTACATATGTTTTATTAACTAGAAATGCCACACCTCCTCCTTTTTGAATTTCTGTCCTATCAGCTGATGGTCTACCTGGCATTATTAATATTTTTATCTCAAATGCACAAATTGGAAAGTAAAAATTATCAATTTATTCACAACTTTGGAAGAAAAATCACTGTATCGGAATATCGAAATGATAATGTTACAGCGGGAAAAAACTTGTAATTTTATAATTTTTTTCTCCCCTTTTTAGGTCGCCCCTGAACCGGCATTTTTAGATATTTTTTTCCCCATTTCATGTCGCCCCTGAACCGGCATTACCAAATGAGGCCCTGCAAGGGATATTTTCTAACACAAATCGTATGGATTCATTTGGGACCGCTATTCGGAGGAAAGCCGAGATTCCTAATGATCTAAAAATAGTCTAAAATCATGAAGTATCATATAACAGAGAGATAAGAGAAATTAAATACAAGTGACTGTGACCAGAGAGTTGCGTGCTTTCTGTGCTTCTCTATGGTGCGGAATGCTGGAGAGTCACAGAGAAGGAAATGTCAAAATTGTCCTCTTTTCACACAACATGCCTAAGAAAAATTCACCGAATCTTTTGGCCGAATACCATCACCAACCAAGATCTGCTTAATCGTAGCAAGCAAGAGGACATGCATACCATCATAGCTGGCAGACGCTGGAGCTGGGTTGGTCATGTCCTCAGAAGAGACCCCGATGCCATCACAAGAACAGCTATGCTTTGGACCCCTGAAGGAAAGCGAAAAAGAGGCCGACCAAAAACAACTTGGCGGAGGACTGTGGAGGCTGAGATGCAAAGAATGAACCAGAGTTGGGGCACTGTACGAAGGATGGCCACCGACCGTGCAAAGTGGAATCAATTTGTTGTTGCCCTACAAGACGCCACTAGGCGTGATGGCCACTGACTGCTTTGACGGTCGGTGGTTAAGGATCGAAGAAGAAGAAGAAGTGACCAGAGAATAAGTTTGCGGAGTAGAACTGACTTTGTTGTAACATGAGTAGCTTTTTGAGCAAATCAGGGGAAGTTTTGTGAAGATGTGAGAAGAGCAATTTTACATGAGATGAACGTTTCTTCTGACTACTGCAAATACAATGGTGTATTATCTTGTGAAAACCAGAGCAGGGTTCACCCCGTTTTATCTTCTTTCATGTCAAAGTAGGTATGTTTGCTGTTGCATCACTTGTGAAGTCATTAGAGTACAGAGACCTAACAATAAGACAAGGGCATTACACTATACAGCATCTTTAACTTAAAGTTGCTTTGTGGCAGCCATTGTGTAGCACGGCCACAATTTTAGCAGTAGAAAATCATGTACCGTTAAGACACACACTCACGCACAGAAAAAAACGCCTTTCTATTGCTACTAGTACTATTTACGACTTTCGGTGATGGCATAATATTATTAGTAGTTTGGTCTACACGAAGTCAACAGCAAAGGATCTCGGGCCTGTGTTTGTACAAAGATCTCGGGCCTTTGTTCACCATTTGGTCTGATTGCCTTCTAAGCTTGTTATTCAGTGTCTTCTAAAACTGTGAGCCAGGTCTTACACTCTGAGAAACTACTTTAAGTTCGAGATAGGAAACTCTTTACAGAGCGATACAACAGGAAGCAATCTGATCATCAGAAGAAGTCCCCCCATCCGACAAGTGTTTCGGCCCGATTACTCCTTTACACTCTAAGGGGGGCGGGCCCACTTGGGTCATGACTCCCAAGCGTCTCAGCTTCCTGTTGTCTTGTATCGAAAATGAACCCATTTCACTTATGGTAGCAACTTTTAAATCCACAACGCCAGCCGTGGGGGCAATTGTGAAAGTAACAAAGATAAGACAAATTATTCCGTTCGTTCCGTCGCCCTTCACTTCCTGATTTCATCTATTTTAATTTGTCTTCTACTTTTCCGTGGTGGGTTACTTTCCCTTGCCTCCCTCACTCCGAACACTTTGCAACAGTGCAGATATATTATGTCGCCGAAGATTTCCAGCTTCGTCTCCAAAGTTAGCTGCTTCAGGCTGTTATCCAACTCTTTTGCCAAGGCTTCGTCCAGCTGTTCCCAAAGCCCTTTTGCACTGGCAGGTGGAAACTTTATTGCATCTCTCTTCCCGTCCAAGAAGTGTGTGAGATCATCAACTGGCAGATCAACTTGAATGTACTCAGCACTGTGGATTGACTCCTGGCTTCGTTCTTCTAACGTCTTATCCGTCGAGACAGAGCGCTGTTGATCTCCCCCTGATGACCTCCCACACCCCTTTTTCGTTCTGTGGATTTTCATTCCTCTCTGAGTAGAGAATTCCCTACCACAGGCACATGGAAATTCCAGCCGTTGTTCAGAGCTCGAAGTCCGTGTAACGGGTCTGGTCGATTCCATTGAGGCGCCTGTGGATTCATCATCCTCCCCCCCCCCTTTTTTCAGTGAATCCTGGGGGCATCTATCGTTTTTGGGTCCTGTAGCAATTGAATACAGCTTACGGGGTGTTAACCCCGTCAGCCGGTTTCTATACATAGTAATAATAAATTTAATACTATAGAAAAATAAATTTTATTTAGATTTTCAATAACAGTGTACGGTTAAAATTTTTAAATTACAATTAAGATAACCTAAAGAGTAATTACTCTTGATTCCAAGAAGAAACTTAAAGTCATTGAGGCATGAACAAGTGAGACAAGAGAACAGTTAATAGCGAAACAGTATCACCAGTTAAGGACAGTGCACTTTACATTCGATAAGGGGTAATTAAATCGTCGTTGCAAATTTTTTAATGGACACTTACTTACTTAGTCTTTCCTCTCCTACCGTGAGGTGTAGAGGTTTGGAAAAGAGAGTGCCACACTATCCTATAATCCTGGTTCCAATCCAGTCCTTGATCCTTCAGAGAATGTCTAATTATGTCCTCTTAGCAAAGTCTGGGTCATTCTGAAGATCTAGATCCCTGGCTCTTAGTTTCCCTTACTTGCTATTGTAGCCGAACTTCTCCTATTTTGCAGCCATGGCTGAACCACTGTAGTTAAGACTGTTCTAGTTTGATCTACAGTGGCTGGGATTTTGCCATATCTTCTGGTTGCAAACCATGTCTCTTCTTGTTACTTCAACCACCTTCTTTAAATACTTCATTTCTGAGGTTTGGAGCTGACTTTTCTGAGTTGAAGCCATTGTCCATGACTTGCATCCATACGTCAAGAAACCAGATTACAAGTATTGCAAGAAAGAAAATCAGATTTATCTTAAAGGTGACGAACTGGCACAGACTACAGATTACGACTTATGGAACATGGAATATTATGGCAACACGCAACTCTGCAATGGAGTCCCAAAAACCGAAAGAGCTAATGGGGGTGTAGGTTGTATTGTGGCTAGAAACAAAAAGGATAGCATTAAGGGATGGAGCTTTGTCCTGGGGCACATTATGGTGCTAAAGCTACAAGAGGGGTCAACCTTGTCATTGTCTGAAACTCCAGTTTTAAAGTGGCTATGTCATAATTGGTATGTTACTCCAAGTTGCTGTTTAAAAATGAATATTGTACTATAATTACAACAGAAGATATGAGAGTCTGAAAAACTGCAAAAAGTAATTTCAAATTTTAATATGTCATCTTTGTTACACAATGACATTAACAGTATGGATAAAGTGTACACAGTTTATATGTTAATATAAAATAGATATGTTATAACAAATTGAACATTGCTTAGCAATTAATCATGGTTAAATTTCTATTACTTGTACTATACTTACTTACTTAGTCGTTCCCCTTCTACCGTGAGGTGTAGAGGTTTGGAAGAGAGAGCGCCAGATTATCCTATCGGCTGTCTTCCTCCTGGCCTGGTTCCATTCTAGTCCTCGATCCTTCAAAGATTGTCTAATGTTGTCCTCCCAGCAGACTCTGGGTCGTTCTCGGGGTCTGGATCCTTGGCTCTTTGTTTCCCATGCTTGTCGTGGTATTCGATCTTCTCCCATTCTGCAGACATGGCCAAACCATCTTAATTGGGACTGTTCTACTTGAGTCTGCAGGGGGTAGGATTTAAGGCCTTGACGTATCGTCTGGTTGCGTACCATGTCTCTTCTTGTTACTTCAACCACCTTCCTCAGATACCTCATTTCTAAGGTTTGGATCTGGCTTTTATGGGTTGTAGTCATTGCCCATGACTCGCATCCATATGTCAAGACTGGGACATAGGTGGAGCGGTATACAGCCATCTTCGTTTTCTTACCAACCTCTCTCTTGCTGAGGAATCCTCGATTTATGGCCTGAAAAAGTCTCCCAGCTGCTGCTTTTCGAGTGGCCAACTCTTCTTTGATGCCTCCCTTTCGGTCTATAATAGCTCCGAGGTATTTAAAGTGGTCGACCTGCTCCAGGACCTGTTCTCCCAGCTTAATCTGATGTTTTCTTTCTTCTCGTGATATCACCATGGATTTTGTTTGTACTATACAGAGCGCATAATCATAAATTGATACTGGGAATTTTAAAATGTAACACTGTTAATGCTGCACACTGTAAATAAAAATCTGAAAATGTTGTGTTAATACAATATAATGTTATAATATGTATCAGATATATGACTATTAACATTGACAATATTATACACACAAAACACTCGTACTACTGGGTCAGTCACTATCTAACAGACAAAACAGCAAGAGTACAGGTGCATGGACAGTTTAGCAGAAAGACAAAAATGGAGAAGGGAGTCCCACAAGGTGGATCCTCTCCCCTACACTCTTCCTTATATACACAAATGACATCACAGACACAGAAAACATCCACACGATTGTCCACAATTCCCTCTATGCTAATGACCTGGCCATGTGACATCAGAAGAATACATCACCACAGCAAGCGCGTGCATGCAGGATTCACTGCTAGCACTTGAAAGTTAGTACAAATAGTGGCTGCTCAAAATCAATGAACAACACACACCTTGTCAAACAAACTACAGCAAACACAACTACAACCAAAACCAGGCAATTTGAGAAACACCAATGTACTTTGGTATCACACTAGACTGCTGCATGATTTGGAAAACACAGACAACAAAAACATAGCTAAGGGCAAAACTGTCCATGTATAGCAGTTAATTCCTTTTCAGACTTTGTGGCAATGTGGCTATCTGGTCTGTACAGGATCTGTTTTATCAAAAACCTGCCTGTTCATCTCTCAGTTGCTTGTCTATGGCCTCTTTGAATCTCTCTATCTGGTCTGTACAGGATCTGTTTTATCAAAAACCTGCTTGTTCATCTCTCAGTTGTTTGTCTATGGCCTCTTTGAATCTCTCAAGGGAGGTTACTGTTTATCAGAATCAACATCATTGCACTCTGGCATAGGTGCTCAGTCTCCCTCAGTAAAGGTCAAAGTGTATGAATGCTAATTGTTCCTACTGTGTGCTAGTTGTATACACACAGGATGTATCCCCTCATACATTCATCTCTGCTTGTCTTATGTAAGATAGTAAATTCTAAGACTTAATCTTGATGATTCATCAATTGCAGTGTTATTCTCTAACAGGCGATCATTGACTACCCTCAGTATCTTGTCCTTATCCATATCCAATGCACCATTTATGGGTGCTCTTGAAGCTAGTCTGTCAGCTTTTTTATTGTCACGTACTCCTGCATGACAAGGACAGTAGATCCACACCAATCCGGAAGATTTGAGGTTTCTTTGCAAGTGAGTATCTTTCAAGGATAATTCTGTGTAACATTAAAAAGTTAAAAGTTAGTTGCTTATCCTTTACAGGACGTGGCAATCAACCCCAGCTTTTATTGGCTGTTTGTGATTTTTCTAGGCAATTTTTTTCATTCAGTAGTTTGCCATTGCTTTCTGAATGGTACAGCGCTTATACCATTGTTAAAAATCCACACAAAGCGATCTGCTACCAAACTGCCTGCAGCAGGTTTCGAACCTGGTATATCTGGATTATGAAACTGCGTTCATATCCATTAGGCCACAGACGCCGACTGTGTAACATTATTCCTCTATAATTGGTGCACTCTTATAAATTTCCCTTCTTAGGCAACTTGACCAGATAACCTTCCTTCCATTCTGCTGGTATTTCTTCACTCTCCCAGACTGTGTCAAGTAGTTTGTATAATATCTCTGTAGAGATATCAATATCTGTTTTGATGATGTCTTCTGGAGTGTCATCTGGACCAGCTGTGTTTCCTTCTTTCAGAAGCTTTAAGGCTTTCTTTATTTCTTCTCTACTCGGTCATTCACAGCTGATTTGTAGCTCCTCTTCTGCTGGCAGGATGTCTAGGGGATTTGTTGGAGCCAGTCTATTGAGAAGTTCCTGTGGTGCCCAGTTGTCAGGGAGGATAGTGAGATTCACTTTTGGAACTAGGCAGTGGTGCCATTCAGAAGGTCCTGAGTTTGATTCTCCAGTAAGCCTCTCACTTCTGATATTTTTCAGTTGTCTGGTTTTTGACATCTTTATTTCTCAAGAGTTCCAGAAACAGAGTTTTATGTGTGTATTATTTATTTATTCTTTGCAGGTCTTGAGTTTCCCTCTTTATTTATTTAAATGTTAGAAAATAAGTTGTAAGCAACTGGTTCTATATTTTTTTTTAATAGGATGGTATTGGATCTAGAATTTGGGTTTCTCTAAATTCACTACCTGCATTGTAACTTTCAAACTTCTTTTTCCATGATAACCCCCATAATTGTAAGCGATACTTCATCTTCTGATATATAATTGTTTTCCATAATCACCCCCAACTTTAAGCCATACTTCATCTTCTGGAATACAATTATTATGCCACAATAATAAGCGCTCAGTCTTGTAGTCACTAAGGAACCCACAAACAAAGAAAAACTACATAAAAAGTTAATATTTAACAATGATGTCTCTAACCTTTGTCCATCCTCTCTCAATGTCTCTAGCCTTTGTCCATCCTCTCTCAATGTCTCTAGCCTTTGTCCATCCTCTCTCAATGTCTCTAGCCTTTGTTCATCCTCTCTCAATGTCTCTAGCCTTTGTCCATCCTCTCTCAATGTCTCTAGCCTTTGTCCATCCTCTCTCAATGTCTCTAGCCTTTGTCCATCCTCTCTCAATGCCTCTAGCCTTTGTCCATCCTCTCTCAATGTCTCTAACCTTTGTCCATCCTCTCTCAATGTCTCTAACCTTTGTCCATCCTCTCTCAATGTCTCTAACCTTTGTCCATCCTCTCTCAATGTCTCTAGCCTTTGTCCATCCTCTCTCAATGTCTCTAGCCTTTGTCCATCCTCTCTCAATGCCTCTAGCCTTTGTCCATCCTCTCTCAATGTCTCTAGCCTTTGTCCATCCTCTCTCAATGTCTCTAACCTTTGTCCATCCTCTCTCAATGTCTCTAACCTTTGTCCATCCTCTCTCAATGTCTCTAGCCTTTGTCCATCCTCTCTCAATGTCTCTAACCTTTGTCCATCCTCTCTCAATGTCTCTAGCCTTTGTCCATCCTCTCTCAATGTCTCTAACCTTTGTCCATCCTCTCTCAATGACTCTAACCTTTGTCCATCCTCTCTCAATGTCTCTAGCCTTTGTCCATCCTCTCTCAATGTCTCTAGCCTTTGTCCATCCTCTCTCAATGTCTCTAGCCTTTGTCCATCCTCTCTCAATGTCTCTAACCTTTGTCCATCTTCTCTCAATGTCTCTAGCCTTTGTCCATCCTCTCTCAATGTCTCTAACCTTTGTCCATCCTCTCTCAATGTCTCTAACCTTTGTCCATCCTCTCTCAATGTCTCTAACCTTTGTCCATCCTCTCTCAATGTCTCTAACCTTTGTCCATCCTCTCCCACAAATTCTTTGTCATTTGTTAATCAGAATCAACCTCACTGCACTCAGGGCAAACCAATAGGTGCTCAGTCTCCCTCAGCAAATGTTGAAGAGTATGAATGCTAATTGCACCTGTAGCATGCTGGTTGTACAAACGATGAATGCATCCTCTCTCACATCCATCCCTGCTTGTCCCTCTCACATCCATCCCTGCTTGTCCCTCTTACATCCATCCCTGCTTGTCCCTTTCACATCCATCCCTGCTAGTCCCTCTCACATCCATCCCTGCTAGTCCCTCTCACATCCATCCCTGCTAGTCCCTCTCACATCCATCCCTGCTTGTCCCTCTCACATCCATCCCTGCTTGTCCCTCTCACATCCATCCCTGCTAGTCCCTCTCACATCCATCCCTCCTAGTCCATCTCACATCCATCCCTGCTAGTCCCTCTCACATCCATCCCTGCTAGTCCCTCTCACATCCATCCCTGCTAGTCCCTCTCACATCCATCCCTGCTAGTCCCTCTCACATCCATCCCTGCTAGTCCCTCTCACATCCATTCCTGCTTGATGCTAAACTCCAACAGTTTCTGTCTCGTTGATTCATTCATTACAGTGTCATTTCCTAGCAGGCGATCATTAATTGCCCTTGGTATCTCTCCCTTATCTCTATCCAGTGTCCCCTCTATGGGTGCTCTCAAGGCCAGTCTGTCAGCTCTCTCATGCTACTTTCAAACTTATTTTTCCATGATCACCCCAAATTTTAAGCCATACTTCATTTTTTGGTATACCCCTGCATGACCAGGACAGTATTTCTTTAATTTCTCCTGAATATTTTTGCCTGAAGTTAATTTCTAGGAAATTGTTTTAGTCCAGCACTTATTAGGATTGCATTGAAACTGGCTTAAATTTCATGATATTTCCCACCAAAGTAAATGATGCTGTGTTCCCCAGTTTAAAAAAATGTATTGCCTTCAGATCAAGAGAAAGGGCATGCAACTAAAGTAGTGACTTTTTAGAAGACACAAACAGTCGTGAGTAAATGCTGCATGACAAAAATCACATGCGTAAAGCTCTTCATCTGTATTCTTTCATGTAATTGTAGCCTGCCACTGAGTAAATTCTGCACTACAAACATCACACTTGTAATGCTTCTCTCCTGTATGTACTCATTTATGATTTTGTAGACTACCACTCACAGTAAATGCTGCACCAAAAACATCACACTTGTAAGGTTTCTCTCCTGTTGTACTAATTTATGATTGGGTAGAGTACCACTCACAGTAAATTCGTTCATTCATTCATAACCCTTCACTCCCAAAGGAGCATAGGCCTTCAACAAACACATGCCAAGTCCTCCTGTCACATGCCATCATCTCAAGTTCTTTCCACGTTCTCCATATCATTTTCACCTCTGTTTCCAGCTCTCTTCTCCATGTGCTTCTTGGTCTACCTCTGCTTCTCTTGCCTTGGGGGTTCCAGAACAAGGACTGCCTTGTAATGCTATTAACAGGTTTGCTCAGTGTGTGTCCTATCCATCGCCATCATCTTCTTCTCATCTCTTGTTCCACTGGCACTTGTCTAATTCTTGTCATCAGTTCCACGTTGGTAACCTTGTCATACCATTTTAATCCCTCTATTCTACGCAAGCACCCATTTATGAAAGTCTGTAGCTTTTTGGTAGTTGTCTTTGTTGTTCTCCATGTCTCAGAGCCATACAACAGGACTGACTTCCCATTTGAGTTGAAGATTCTTATTTTCGTGTTGGATCCGATTTTTCTTGATCTCCATATGTTTCCCAATGCAATGAAAGCTCCTCTTGCTTTTTGTATTCTTATTTTGATATCGCTGTCTGTCCCTCCAACTTTGTCTATATTACTGCTAAGATATGTGTACGATTCTACATCTTGTATTGGTGTTTCTTCAAGTTCAACCCTGTTATCATTACCTGCATTTATTCTCATTATTTTTGTCTTTTCCCTATGTATTTTCAGACCCAATTGCTGTGACCTCTCATCGAGTGTTTTCAATTTGTCCTGCATCTGATTACGGTTATTGGACAGAAGAGCTAAGTCATCAGCCAAATCCAGATCATCCAACTGCTTAGTCAGAGTCCACTGGATTCCATTTCTGTTGTGTGTTGTTGATGTTCTCATAACCCAGTCTATTGCTAGTAAGAAAAGAAATGGAGACAAGAGGCATCCCTGTCACACTCCTGTTCTTATCCCAAACGGTTCTGTAAGCTGTCCTTCATGAAGAACTCTGCATGTCATGTCTTCATATGTTTTCTTTATTAAATTAATGATCTTCAGGGGAACTCCATAATGCCTCATCAATTTCCAAAGTGATTCTCTGTCTACACTGTCAAATGCCTTTTCGTAGTCCACAAATCTGATGTATAGTGGTGAATTCCATTCCAAACTTATTATTCTCAAAGTAGCTATCTGGTCTGTACAGGATCTGTTTTGTCAAAAATGTGCTTGTTCATCTCTCTTTGAGTAATTGCTGCCCAATGGACATCATACATGTAAGGCTTACTACCTGTATGTATTCTCTTATATTTTTGTAAGTTACTAGTCTCAGTAAATGCTGCACCACAAACATTACACTTGTAAGGTATCTCTCCTGTTCGCATTCTTTAATGTATTTGTAGCCTACCTCTCACAGTCAATGCTGCACACCACTGCATGTATCCCAGTTCGCCACAATCTGAGGTGGTGCCGTAAATAGCATCGCCACTTGGTGTGATCGGCAGCTTCATCCTCCCACGTGCTGGATTTATGTCCAGTGCCCTCATATCTCTCTTGCACACATCTTTGAACCTCAGCTGCGGTCGCCCAACTGTATAAAAGCATAGTTATTTTAAAATATGTGTTTAAGTACGGAATTATATATAACACATGTTCATTATCATTGAATTACAAATTGGCAGAGCAAATGATATAAAATTAGTTCTTACATTTCTAAAACTATCATAATCTTATAATTTTAATAGTGCCGAAATGACTGCATATCTATCTTCAAATTTGAATTTTTAAGCCTCTCCTTATGTAACCACTTTAAACATGAAAAAATTGGAAAAATTATTAGTTGATAATGATATAATTATATAAAAATTCACTTACTAATGAAGCTTAATGAGATCCTTGTGCTTGGTGTGACTCAGCCAGTTTTGTAATTTTTGATTCCAAGTTTGTAAAAAGAAGTCTCAAATCTCCTGTTACAAATCTGCAGTCAGTTTCGTTGCTTTTGTAGTAGCAACACTACTGCACTGAACCCCTTCTCTACCAAATACGACGTTGGGAATGCTGTAATTAGAAATTTAGTTTCATGCCAAAGAACGGGATACACAAGCCTCTGCTGGATCCAAAATTGTTCGTAATGTGTGTGACTGAATTGTGCTTTTGTCTCGAAGTAATTTTTTAGCTCAATTAATTCTTCTTGTAAATGTTGACTAACTTGTTCCATGCCTGATTAAATGGGTTAATCACTGTCAGGAACTCGTTATACTATGGATTTTAACACATTAACACTTTCATACTTGGCTCGTCCCACTAGGAGATGACCACAGCATACACTAGTTGACAATAAGTAAATGAAACACCTTTAACCGGTAAGTTCCCTTTTTTTAATACACTGCACACAATGAAGCCCCACACGGCTTGTAATACACATGAATTACACTGAACATAAATGCCAATACAGCTTGCACTACTAACAACTTAATCTATCAGTATCATACCCACTGGTATGGCTATACTGAATGAACATCACAATGACTTTCGCTCACCAGCGAAACCCTGTGCTATGATAAAGCAATTAAAAAAAAAAAAATCATCAACAATGGCCTTAGGAAATTCCACTAGATAATACACCATCACTCTAGAATTAAGCAATTTAATCCATACTGCATGAAGAAATGGCAGCACTTTTTACTCAACAACCATGGCATATACTTCCCAGCAAAAAAAATGCTGACAGAACATAAAGGCGATCCGCAATGGACGCTGGCCCGAACTCTACTGCCTTTTTTTTGCGCCAGAATTTGTCTCCACTTCTCTTCCGGTCAGCTGACCAAACGGGTTTGTAAATTACATCAATGTTATCACTCTCAACGTAACCAACCTGATATTTTGGGGAACATCGCTGTGACATCCACCACCCCCCCCCCCCCCCCCCCCCCCCCCCCCCCCCCCCCCCCCCCCCCCCCCCCCCCTCCCCCCCCCCCCCCAAGAAAGAAAACAAAGTTTTCTTCCACTGGAGGAGCCATGCCCACCCCCTTCGGAGTATGGACAAATAAAAATGCCATGACAGCATCTCCTCATCTACCTAGTGAGAGCCATAGTTGTCCAACACCATTGTCATTCATACCTTCTCACCTTCTCACCCTATGCACTAAACACAATATGAGCATGAAATAAGACATCCCAGATACTGGTAGTCATGAAAAATAACAACGACTGTCCACACCTGGTCTATCAACCACAACATATGTTACATTTTAGTTATTCATATCTCAGCATCAACAATAGTAACCAATCTCATAGTATAAACAATCATTTCTACGTGCAATAATGTAGTAAAATAAAACTGTGTGACACTCCGCTCAAATTTCCCCCCTTTAAAATTAACTTGCGTACTCCTAAAATCTATTTATAACTACAGCATTTAAATTGTCTCAAGGACACGGTCAAATCCGCCGCCACTATTTGACTAACGAATTTGAAAATTTCGAGTAAACAGTTAAAAAGGGCACTACCCCACACACACATGCACTACCCTTCCCAGTATTTTTAATGAACGCTGTAAAATTAACACCCAATCGTATCGTTACCTCATTTTATAGTGACGATAAAATCGTAGCTGTAGGAGAAAATATGCCTAATCTGTGCTTTGAAATAAAACTTAAATAATTTATTTCTCGATAACTAAAGAGAATTAAAAGGAGAGAGATATCTTGAAATATAGGGTTGATATTGCTTAATATTGTGACATAAAGATTTCATCGTAATAATTTTATCTTGATATAGAACATTTTATTTTTGTAATATTTACCATTCAGGAAAAGACACCTTTAATTACAAAAAAATTACATAGATGAAAACAGTGAAGAATAATTAAAAGAAATCTATATATGAAGATAGAGGAAAGTTGTCTGGTTAATAATCAGTTTCAATATCAAAAATCGACCCATAAATAACAAAGATATTGTATAAATAAAATTAAGACAGACGAGCGAACACATTTATAAACTGCAAAATTTGGTAGCTTGGGGAACAAGTTAAAATTTCTTAACGCGTTTTTGATTGGTTAATTGTGGTGAGCTTAGGGTCAATAAAATTAGCATTTCTGCCGGCACAGTCCGCCATTCGAAAAATACATTTGCCAACTTGAGAACAGCGGGAGAGCAATTGTGACCAAACTTTCACCGTCTGGACATTAAAGCATTTCTGTTTAAACATTGAATGCTAGTCAAGCTTGTGCATATTGTGTGATATTCTTACTTGAGGGTAAGGAGAATAAGTATTTGTAAAATTTAATTAACATGTCGGCCACATAGTTTATTGCGCGCCATGTTCAGATACTGCCTATTGGGACTGATTAATGTTACGCAGCCCTAATAGGAATGAAGTTTTAATATGAAATTGAGTCAAATGTGTTTGTAAAATTGCCATAACTTTTTACGACTGTAAGCCAACTAGAAAAGTAAAGTATCACAGTGTTTAATTGACATCTGACACCATACCTAGAAATTGAAAAAAATAAATAAGTAAATGACCAGTCACAGGATTTGAGCACCCCTACTGATAGTATGGATGATAAGCAATGATTCAGGGACAGAGGTCATGAAGATAGGTGTATCAGATGTGAATACACATCCCTGATTGTAGAAGATGGAGATAGGATCTGGTGCAAATGGCAAGCACACAGATCTGACCCAGGTAAGCGTACAGTCAAATATTTGTGGAAATATGATAAGACAGGCATTATAGTGGGACGAATGTTCCTTCTCCACAGGTCATATCCCCACTTAAAAGTGTGCAACTATCCTGGAGAAGACAGAGATTGTGGCAGTGGATGCTCAAAATTCAAACTGAGCTACAGGCCATCGCTTCTGCCAGATGAAAGAACTTTCTATGTGATTTCTAAAGTGGGCGCAACTAGTCTCAAACAAGTTTAAGATAAGTGCCAGTTGCTGGGCACTTGCACGTTCATTCAAATAAAGAAATTAAAATCCACAACATAGAATTCCTGACCTGGGGATGATGTAGCAACAGATCTTCCAACAATAGTTAATACAAGTTCTAGTATAAAAGAAAGCCTGTGAGGTGCTCAAGAAAGTGACTGTTAGTGATACAAGTCATGAACATTTTGTGTTACATATTTATTTCTATACTGTCAATATAAAAGAAAAAAAACTTCCATTGAGTTGATATTTCCTGTACAAAACATTGAGGTACAGGAAGAATAAAATAATAATATACATATATTTGTATATATTTAAATTTACAGTCTTACTTCATTAATTTTATTAAGTTACAGTTCTGTTTTGTCATTTTTCATACATCATAATAATTTCATTACCCTAGACACTTGCCATATACACACCTTCACAGATTCTTTAGTCAGGTGAGATCTAAAGGGGTGACAGTTAGGTACCCAGAGACTTACATCATTCTTCTTTACTCTGGGAACTTGCATAGTCTGACCTCACCTTGATTGTCCATACACCCTTACTCTGTTCAGAGAAGGGGTATTACTCATAAGACCAGTCTCTTATCTGGCACTATTCTGGTGTCATCTGACACATCTAATTGTCCAAGGGAACCTATATTCTATACTCTAAGATCTCTTACCACAAATAAATATACATTATATTCGATATTAGTGCACGTAGCCTTTATGGCACATAACAGTATACGTTACAAAGCATACCTACTCACAAATAAATCCTCAACAACGGCCTAAGGAAATGCCACTAGATAATACACCATCACTCTAGAATTAAGCAATTTAATCCATACCGCATGAAGAAATGGCAAGCACTGTGACTCAACAACCATGGCATATACTTCCCAGCAAAAATGCTGACAGGGAACATAAAGGTGATCCGCAATGGATGCTGGCCAGAACTCTACTGCCTTTTTTTTTTGCACCAGAATTTGTGACCACTTCCCTTCCGGTCAGCTGACCAAACTGGTTTGTAAATTATATCAATGTTGTCACTCTCAATGTAACCAACCTGATATTTCAGCGAACATATTACCGTGACAATCACCCAATCCGGTATTATTAGTTCTTGCAAGTCCTTAAATCTTATGCTCATTTCAGTTTTAATAGCGTCCAAATGACTGCAATAAACCTATAAATCGGAATCTTTAAGCCTGTCCCCACCTAACTGTAGTAAACATGAAAATGAGAAAGTTCTCAGCAACTAAGATTTATTTTTATATAATGTCAATTTGTTGATGAACCCCATGATAATTCCTTTCACTTTAATCAGACTGATCTCATTTCCTTGTAGCTTAAGAAGAACCTCATTTAACTTTTCAAATATATCTGAAATATAGGCCACATTGTTTCGCAATGCTTCTCTTTTGATGCTAAATTCTTCTTTGATTGAATCCAAAAACTCTACAACAGTATCAAATAATGCCCATAATCTTTTTAAACAGTTACCTTTGGACAGCCATTGTACTTCTGTGTGTAGGAGAAGACGTTTAAACTCTTCACCATTACCACACTAAAGACAATAGATCTGGCAAGAATGAAGGCAAATAGCAAAGTCCAGCCAGACACCGCAAACACATACTTTCTGAGGGCAGGAAAGTCAGCACACCCCAAACCGAATAAACCTGGTAGCAGTTTACCATCTCTTCTTGACTGTGCAAACGATTGGGAGATGGCAGTAGACCTACCTGGACGAGGGGCATATCCAGAGAGTATCTGAAAATCGTGGAGACGGCCGGATATAGTGCTTCATTCTGCAGCAACGCTTCAGGTCATACTGATTGAACTGACCGTGCCATTTGAATCCAGATTAGACGAGCAACATTCGTTCAAAGCGGCCAAGTATAGTGATCTGGCAACGGATCTGAGACACGATGGGTTCACTGCAAGGGTCATGGCTGTTGAAGTGGGCGCAAGAGGGCTTGTGGCTGCATCAGTGTATGATCTATTGAAACTGTTGGGGCTGAGGGGACAGTCGAGAACAAGGGCACTGAAGAGGCTTAGTGAAACTGCCGAAAAGGCATCAGGCTGGCTGTGGAACAACCGCAATGGGGAATGAAGATTGTAACAACAAACGCTGTGGTACAGAAAACCCCAGGAATTTTTCTAAGTCCACAATACGCTGAGGTTTGTGGTGGACTAGTGAACGGGCTGCGACTCAGGGGCGACAAGCAGTGTATACTATAAGGGGTGTCAGTATCAAAAGTCCAGTGGGGAACACGCAGTGGCGACTCGTTGACTTTGCGATGGTGTCTCAGTGTGTGCGACGGAACAAACGGAATAATTTGTCTTCTCTTTGTTACTTTCACAATTGCCTCCACGGCTGGCGGAGTTATGGAATTTAAAGTTGCTACCATAAGTGAAATGGGTTCATTTTCAATACAAGACAACAGGAAGCTGAGATGCTTGGGAGTCATGACCCAAGTGGGCCTGCCCCCCTTAGAGTGTAAAGGAGTATATAGGGCCAAAACTCTTGTTGGACGGGGGGACTTCTTCTGATGATCAGATTGCTTCCTGTTGTATCGCTCTGTAAAGAGTTTCATATCATCTGAGACTGAATGATTAAATCACTGCAAGCAGCAGCAGCACTATCACTCACACTAAGCTATGTATACTTTTATGTTTTTGTAAACTACCACTCACAGTAAATGCAGCACCACAGACATCACACTTGTATGGCGTATTTCCTGTGTGTATTCTTTTATGTCTGTGTAGACTACCACTCTCAGTAAATGCTGCACCACAGACATCACATTTGTAAAGCTTCTCTCCTGCATGTATTCTTTTATGTTTTTGTAGGCTACCACTCTCAGTAAATGCAGCACCACAAAAATCACACTTGTAAGGCTTCTCTCCTGTATGTATTCTTTTATGTGATTGTAGGTGACCTGCCTGAGTAAATGCAGCACCACAAACATCACACTTGTAAGGTTTCTCTCCTGTATGTATTCTGTTATGTTTTTGTAAATGACCAGTCTCAGTAAATGCTGCATCACAGACATCACACTTGTACGGCTTATTTCCTGTATGTATTCTTTTATGTCTTTGTAGACCACCACTCTCAGTAAATGCTGCTCCGCAAACATCACATTTGTAAGGTTTCTCTCCTGTATGTATCCTTTTATGACTTTGTAGGTGACCTTTCTCAGTAAATGCTGCTCCACAAACATCACACTTGTAAGGCTTCTCTCTTGTATGTCTTCTCTTATGTGCTTGTAAGCTACCTATATGAGTAAATGATGTACCACAAACATCACACTTGTAAGGTTTCTCTCCTGTATGTATTCTTTTATGGTTATGTAAAGCACTAGATTCAGTAAATGCTACTCCACAAACATCACACTTGTAAGGCCTCTCTCCTGTATGTATTCGTTTATGACTTTGTAGTCTACTACTCACAGTAAATGCTACACCACAAAAATCACACTTGTAAGGTTTCTCTCCTGTATGTATTCTTTTATGACTTTGTAGGGGACTTGCCTGAGTAAATGCTGCTCCACAAACATCACACTTGTAAGGTTTCTCTCTTGTATGTATTCTCTTATGTGCTTGTAAGTTACCTATGTGAGTAAATGATGTACCACAAACATCACACTTGTAAGGTTTCTCTCCTGTATGTATTCTTTTATGGTTACGTAAAGCACTAGTGTCAGTAAATGCTACACCACAAAAATCACACTTGTAAGGCTTCTCTCCTGTATGTATTCTTTTATGCCTTTGTAGTTTACCAGTCTGAGTAAATGCTGCACCACAAACATCACACTTGTAAGGCTTCTCTCCTGTATTTATTCTTTTATGTTGCTGTAGGTTATCTTTCACAGAAAATGATGCGCCATAAATGTCACACTTGTAGGACTTGTCTTCCTCTATATTCCCATGAGACTGAGTGCTTAGATCACTGCAAGCAGCAACAGCTCTGTCATTCACACAATGCTGAACATTTATCTCACTGGTAGAAAATGGTTTACTACAATTTATGTTACAGACTTGATTTTTACAATCTGATGCAAACATTTTAGCAGTCCTTTCCTGACAGTTGATGAGGTTCACTGATGATTCATTACAAGCGAGTCTCAGGTTGATGCTATCTTCTCTTGCTACATCAGTAAAAGTGGCATCTCCAATCTTATTCACTGCTTCATTCATGTTATTTCCACTGTCCTGTAGTAACACATTCTGAAGATCACTGCATTTATTATCAAACTCCCAGCCTCCATCTCTGTGTGCTGTATCCATATGCTTATCCAGGACACCTGAAATAATAATAATAATGAGCAAAGATAAATAAAGAAATGCATGTCTTATATGTTTAGTTAAAATTTGTTAGCAAAATGTAGAAACAAACAAATAAGCACAATTTCCTGACAATTATGTGATTGTTATTCAGGATCAACTTCATTGCAATCCAGACAAACCCATAGGTGCTAAATCTCCCTCAGCAAATGTTGAAGTGTATGAATGCTTACTGTACTGTAGCATCCTGACTGTATACATGTAGGATACATCCTCTCATACGTCATACCTGCTAGTCTTATGTTTGGTGCCACATTCCAGCTATCTTAGCCTTGTTGATTCATCTATTGCAGTGTTGTTTTCTAACAGATGATCATTAACTGTCCTCAGTATCTCTCCCTTGTGCAGGACCAGTGTCCCCACTATGGGTGCACATGAAGCTAGTCTGTCAGCACTCTTATTGCTGTGTCATACACCTGAATGACGTGTACAGTAGATTCTGAAGATTCAAGGCCTCTATACTTGTTTTCTGTTCATGCAACAGACGTCAATTTTGAACCTTTAAAAGCATGGACTGAGAGCGTGACACAATAACTGACCTGGTTACTGCAGTAACAGCCTCTATCTCCATTATGTATACATTAAGCAAGTTTAACTAAAATTTGTAAATAGACTTAATTCTTTAAGAAAGGCCGACTCACTGCTTTGTATTAAATGTTATACTGTGTGTCATGGAATGAATCTTTATTTACAACACGCTCAAATTTCCCCGCTTGAAAATAAAAAAACGTACTATTAAAATCTATAAATAAATTCTCGGTTTGACCTTGGTTTGAAAGCCAAGTACAAAGTAAACAGTAGGAAATTAACTAACTTGTAAAATCTATTAATAGCTACTGCCTTAGCAACGGTTACTAGGGCCATCGCCAACTAACAATTTCAATCACTAAACGCGAGGTAGGTCCCATCCCCTAACCCAGACGCACAAACTCCACATGCACTATGGAAGTATGCCTATATCTGCAAAACGTTATGGCACTCGCCCTGTGATGGACACCCAGGTAGGCGCAGTGCCAGGCCCTCTGCCTCAGAAGGGCCCAACCCCTACTACTGGGGGTCCTTCTCAATTGCCCCATGGAGCCAGGAGGCATGAGAATAGAGCTACTCGCCAAGCAAAGCAAAGACCATTTAAAATAATGCACTGGAATGCTGAAGGTGTCAATAGTAAAAAAAGACGGCTACAGCAAAAAATTAGAGCTCGAAAATATCTTGAATGAAGAGCAAGTAAATGTATGTTGCTTGCAAGAAACCCACCTCAACAAGGACATAGCCTTCAAAATCAGAGGCTACCAGTGCTACCAATCTGACTGAATAGACAGGCAAAAGGGTGGAATACTGACACTCGTGAGGAATAACATCAGTGCATGTCAGCTTGAAACATATATGGAGGGGGCGGAATACCAGATGCTTCATCTCAGGACAGAAAGTTCAGAAATCCACCTGCTCAACTACTACTGTCCGAGCAACCGCCCACTGGCACTAGATACAATCCCAGCAAAAGAAAGACTGATTGTATGCGGAGACATCAACAGCCACTCACAGAGCTGGGGCTATGATCACATGGACAGGAGAGGTGAGGAGCTTGAAAACTGGCAGGATGACAATGGGCTTATCCTGATTAACCAGCCAATCGACCCACCAACCTTCTACTCGAGATCATGGCACACCACCTCTACACCAGACCTGGCATTCCACTCACCTGGCCTGGAGTGGAACACCACATGCATTGTAGGGAAACAACTTGGAGGCAGCGACCACCGGCCAGTCTTCCTAATTGTGGAAAATGAACTTGTCAAGGAGAGCAGCACTCTCTCTAGGTGGAACTACAAGAAGGCAGACTGGACAATGTACCAGCACCGTACGAGTATACTGGCTAGAGATCTGTCTGTAGACAAAGACATCAATAAGTTAGTCGATGAATTCAGCAGATGCATATTACAGGCTGCTCGTGAAACAATACCTAGAGGGGCTCGTAAGCACTACAAACCATATTGGAATAGTGAACTAGAGCAGCTGCACAACGACGTGGAAACATCTTGAAAGCAGGCAGAGACCAGTCCATGCCAAGAACACCACAATAACTACCAGCAAGCTAATGCCAAATTTCAAAGGGCCAAGTTGCAGGCCAGGCGAAGAAGCTGGAAGGAGAAAACAGAGTCCTTGAACTTCGAAAGAGATATGAGGAAACTGTGGAAGCTGGTAAAACAACTTAACGATGAAGGTACAGGGAGAAACTCACGGATTGCTCTGTACAAAGATGGAAACATCCTCATGGGAAAACAGGCAGCTGATCACTTTGCAGACTCCTTTGCTAAAGACAACAACATTGAAGTTAGCCCAGAGAAGCAACAGGAGACTCGTGAGAAACAACAATACACAGGACGAGATGGAACCATACCTGAAGTTATGGAGGCACTAATCACATTAAGAGAACTGGAGCTTGCAATATCCAAATTGAAAATGTGAATGTTGCCAGGAGTTGATGGAGTGTCCAATGAAATGATTAAGAACTTGGGAACCGCAGCAAAAACAAAGCTGCTGCAGATCTTCAATATCTGTTGGAACTCAGGCAGAGTTCCACAGACCTGGAGGGAAGCAATCATGATACCACTCCTAAAACCAGGAAAAGACAGTTCCACTGCCTCCAGCTACAGACCAATCAGCCTTACAAGCTGTCTCTGCAAAACAATGGAACGTATCATCAACCTCAGGCTACAGTGGTGCCTTGAAAGTGAAAACCTTCTTGTACCACAGCAGGCGGGCTTTAAGCAGTGTTATTCCACCGAAGATCAGGCAACTTACCTTTCCCAAGAGATTGAGGATGCATTCCAAGATAAGAAACTGGTACTAGCAGCATGGATAGATCTAAGGAAAGCATTTGACAAGGTTTGGAAAGAAGGGCTTCTGAAGAAACTGAGAAATGTAGAGTGAATGGTAGGATGTACAAATGGGTGAAAGCATACTTGCATAACAGAAGAGCCCGAGTACAACTAGATGGCCTCAAGAGTAAGAAAATTCTACTGGGTCTTGGCGTCTCTCAGGGAGGGGTTCTGTCCCCCACACTTTTCCTAGTCTACATCAACGACCTGGTTGCTGAACTACCACATGGAATGAAAGTGGCAATGTACGCTGATGACCTGGTAATATGGTGCACAGATGAGCATGCAACAGTGGCCACCAAACTGCTACAAAGAGCTATAGATGCCTTAACCTCATGGGCAAATAGATGGTGTGTCAGCATCAACACAGACAAGTGCAGCACTATGCTCTTCACCCTCTCTCCCAAACAAAAAGCTGGTGTCATCAAGATAAACGAAGAACTCCTGAGAGAAGATAAACAACCCACCTATCTCGGAGTTACATTCGATGATAGGCTGACATGGAAGCAGCACATCAACAAGGCAGCAACAAAGGCCAGGAGGAAGTTAGCCATCCTGAGAAAACTAAGTGGAACCACATGGGGAGCCAGCGGGAAAATACTTAGTAAAGTTTACCAGCAGGGCATATGACAACACCTGGAATATGGGTCAGCTGCGTGGTGTCCAGCATCAAACACCACATTACAAGAGCTAGATAAGGTGCAAAACCAGGCGCTTAGGGTTATCACGGGGGCAATGAAATCAACACCTATAGTGGAGATGGAGAAAATGGGGAGGATACAAGCACTGACAGAACGCAGAGACACAAAAGTGCTAACACAGGCAGAAAAGTTCCTCTGTATGCCGAGCCATCCAATGAAGGACAGATTCCAAAACCTAGCAATGGGGTGACTGAAAAGAAGCAGCTTTATCCACCAGGCCAAATGATTTCATAGACAAACCTCAGACCTGCCTGAAGTTAACAGCTTCCTAAAGTCTGTGCCAGAACAAACCCCTTGGAAAGAGGAGCATGGACTACCAGCACACATCCACACAAAAGTGAAAGGAATATTCGACAGGGATGAACAGAACAGCGTGCAACGTTCGACAGTCACACTCAGTTTCCTGGATGATGAATACCCACAGGACCTCTGGGTCCGAGTATACATGGATGGGTCAGCACAGAATGCAGTAAAGAATGGAGGAGCAGGAGTGTACATAGAATACCCAAACAACACTAAGGATACGGTCAGAGTACCAACGGGGAAATTCTGTAACAACTATGATGCAGAAGTCCAGGCAATAAAGGTGGCAACTGAGAAACTACTGAACACCAATCTCGGTCCACAGCCTGTAGTATTCCTGACAGATGCAAGATCAGCACTCCAAGCACTTCAGTCCAGAAAATTGCCAGGTATACAAGCCCTACTTTCTGAACTGTGCAACCAGCGCAGGGTTACCATGCAGTGGATACCGTCTCATTGTGGAATACCAGGAAACGACAGAGCAGACGGACTGGCTAAAGAAGGTGCTGCAGATGAGCAACCGGATGTACTAGTTACATACCATCAGAAGAAAAAGATGATCAAATCTATCAGAAAGCCACCAACACCAACGCAGGATGACTACCAAGCTATGAACAGATCAGAACAAATAGTCATTCTGCGCCTCAGAACAGGACACAACCGCCTCCACAGCCACATGTATACAAAATTCAAGATTGGCAATTCAGCCATGTGTACATGTGGACAGGCACCCCAGACTGCGGAGCACGTACTTCAAGATTGCCCCGAATATGATATATTGAGGCAAACCCACTGGCCCAGAGAAACAACACTGGAAGCAAAACTATACGGACCTCTGTATGAACTACAAAAGACGGTGAAGTTTATACAAGAAACAACACTGCAGATATAGACAATATATTTCAAGCCAACGAAAGAAGAAGAAGAAAACACTAAACGTGAGGTAGGTTCCATCCCCTAACCCAGACGCGTAAACTCCACCCGCCCCCAATTAAATGTGAACGACCGCTGTACGATTTAGCCATTAGAGAGAAAAGAAAAAAAGTTGTCTCCTCGTTCTAGAGGGGAAGAGGAGAGGTGGATTTAACAGAAAAATAAAGCCTAAACTGTGTATTTGAAAAGAAACTTAGATAATGAAAACGAAAGAGAGTAAATAAAAGAGATGCTTTGACAGTAGAACAATATTGTTTAAAAAAATATAATAACTTGTATGACCTTAGAAGATTGATTACATAAATATTTTAGTTGAATAAAAGAGTCCCATAGTAAAAAGGAAAAGTACAACGATGAAAACGAAGATAAAGAAGAAAGTAACACCTATCTAGAAGAATAGATGACAATAATCACTTTAAATAATTAAAATTGCCCAAGTATTAACAGAGATATGGTAAAAATAAAAACTAAGATGGACCAACAGACTCACTGATAACCTTGCTCGGTTTTGAAAATCTTCGCCCAAAAAGTCAAATCCGTTTGACTTGATTTGAATGGGTGAGGCTAGTTAGGAAAGGGGAGGTAAAACTGAAGATTTGCCAGCCAAAGCGAAACATATCCTTACACCGTAATATTAAAATCAAACTGGCAAACGCATTGATAAACATCCAAAATGTTTGGGGTTTTCAAAAAGGAGTCAAATTTTGGACACATTGTTTCATTGGCTAGTCATTTCACTAGGGAAAGAATTAACTCAAATAGGGCGCCCACAAATTTTGTGTTGTGTGACATTGCTATTGTGGAAGCTTATGACATCCTAAGGGAGCACATGCATGCCTAAGCAGACTATTGAAGCAGAAAAACAAAATGTAAATGGTGTTTGAATATTGCCATGCATAACAAAATAATTTGACTATTTGACTATAAGACCAGAAAGCTATTGGCAGTTCTCTACAGGCCACAGTGTTGCAATAACTCTTTCTTACTTACTTAGTCGTTCCCCTTCTACCGTGAATTGTAGAGATTTGGAAGAGAGAGCGCCAGACTATCCTATCGGCTGTCTTCCTCCTGGCCTGGTTCCATTCTAGTCCTCGGTCCTTCAAAGATTGTCTAATGTTGTCCTCCCAGCGGACTCTGGGTCATCCTTGGGGTCTGGATCCTTGGCTCTTTGTTTCCCATGCTTGTCGTGGAATAACTCTTGGAGATTAAATAGGAAGTCATACTGCCAGAGTTAACAGATCATTAGAAAGAAAAAAAAAGAAAAGAGTGTATCCCAGCTGATGATATAAAAGATAACTAAAGTCTAAGTGACAGAGGCATTGAAGCCATGTGAGAAAGAGCAGATACCCACGGATTGAGAAGAAGCCACAATACAATTAGGAACTGTAGCTATTGATTAGCACTTGGGCTGATCACTACGAATGTTTAACGATGTTTGTTTGTTAGGTGTGGAGATGTGGATATGAAGTGTATTTAGGGAGGCATTGTTCATTGTTGCAGGGTTGCATCAACGAGTAACCAGTAAGACAAAACCTGGAGAGGCAGTGTGCGAGGCAACTTGCCTGTTGTTTGTATTGTGAAATCTAACTGCCAAAGCTGACTCCAGCTGAGACACATGTGAACAGACAGTGTTATATTTCCAGTCAACCACCTACTTGCCACGGATTGAAAGATAAGCCTTCGTTTTGAGGGCTAATGACTTCTCATTTCATTGTTAACCTCCACACTGTAATTAAACGTTCTAGTGACATGATGAAAGGAACAGCTCTTCCAACTAGTGACCCTTCTTAATACCTTGTTACTCCAGCCAGGGATACAAGTACAGAAACATTTTAATAATATCCTTTATTGGACAAGATGTCCATCCACTGTATTTACCTGTGTAGATAACCACATTTATTTTGAGTTTAACCTTCCTGATTCAAAACATTTGAGAGTCAGAAAATTAAAATTGTAAATTAATTCAAAAACTTTAACCACTGTCTTACTGGAGTTTATTAGATTGAGTTACAGTTGTGTTAAATTTTATTATCATACATCACACATACATTACCCTAGACACGTAGCCATATACATTAATATCCTTAAAATATTTCGCAGAGTGAGATCATAGGGTGGTAGCATTTAGGTACCCTGAGAATACATCATCATCAACTATTAGACTCAGGGACTTACATAGCTTGACCCCACTCTGTAGACAATTAATAATAATTAACATAAATAACATCTAAACCCACCACGCAGGTATTTAAATCATGTAAACTTATGTAGCCAAAATATGAATTAAAAATAATAACATTGCTATTATACATACCTTTCTTATCTCTAAATAAGCATAACTGTTGTTTACTTTCTGGCATTTCCAAGAAATCAGAATACTGTATCTCAGTTTTAGTACAGCTGTTGTTATAATCAGCCTGAAACAAATTTTTATCAATCCAGGCATTTATGACATATCATCATTATCAATGGAAGCCACGGTATTACAGTGGTTAGTGCACTGGCTTTCTAGCTAAGTGGTCCATGGTTTGATCCCAAGTTGAGGTGGGAATTTTTTATACCGCAAATGTCTCCTGGGTCGACCCAGCCCAAATTGAGTACCAGAGCAACTCTGGGAAGGTTAAGGCAGCTAGCATGATGCTGACTACATCACCCCTAGTGTGCCGATGGTCGAGAAAATATGGGTCTAACACCATATTCTCATGATTACACTGTCTGATATAGTTTGTGTAAATAATGGTACATACAACATATTATGTTAATTAACTGTGTGATATAGTTTGTCTAAACAACGGTACATACAACATATAAGGTTAATTAACTGGCTGATATAGTTTGTCTAAACAATGAAACATACAACATATAAGGTTAATTAACTGTGTGATATAGTTTGTCTAAATAATGGTACATACACCATAAAAGGAAAATTAACTGTCTGATATATTGTGTCTAAACAATGGTACATACACCATATAAGGTTAATTTTCTGTCTGATATTGTTTGTATAAACAATGGTACATACAACATATTAGGTTATTTAACTGGCTGCTATAGTTTGTCCAAACAATGGTACATACAACATCACACCTTAGTATTTGCATCATGACTCTGGAAGCTCCCATTATACTCCTGCTTACATTCATCAGAACCTGGATTTTGATTACAGAACATGATATATTTTAATTATTACATACATTCTGACTGAATCTTTAATGAATTTTGACAAGCAGTGATGGCTATTATAAAGTAAAAGAATGTTTGAAAAAAAAATTATCTATAGTTGAATAAACTTTACTTGGACATGTGTCCTAATATAACCAATTGAATAAAATTGCTTTTGTGGTTCCATCATTAGAAACAAGAATCTTTTGTGAGGAATCCAGCTCAACACATTTACTGTGTCTTATACAGGCAGTCACCGGGTTATGAACGAGTTCCGTTCTTACATTTGTCTGTAAGTCGGAATAGTTACGTATGGTTTGTATCTAGCTTTAGGTAGTCAAATTAACTTAAATGAAAATTCATTTTCTCTTGAATATCAAAATATTATAGTTTGATTTTGACATTTCCTAAGTTTCCTAAACAGTTACTAGGAAAATCTGGGCAACGCCAGGTACATTACAACTAGTTCTTGATAAAAACTTAGATTTAGCCAAGTGAGTTAAAATGATAAACCTCTATTAAAATATTTCATGTGCCTTAAGCTAGCTTTTAGCTTTACTAAGGGCTCAAGGAAGTCAAGAAAAAGAATACCAGTGAGTTACTAAGTGGGTTTAAACTGCTAAGGGAGTCAAGAATACTAACACTGTTATCTTCCAGGCTTAGTCACAACACTGTTATCTTCCAGGCTTATCACAACAGTGGGTTACTAAGGGAGTAAAGAATACTAACACTGTTATCTTCCAAGCATGTCATAAGAGCTGACTAAGGAGGGTTGGTCATGTGACCTGTTACCCCCACATTGTGTAGACAATTTGTAACCACAAAAACTGGACCCAGTAATTTGTATAACATCTCTGTAGAGGTGTCCATTTCTGCTTTGATAGCCTCTACTGGAATGTCACCAGGACCAGCTCCTTTTCCTTCTGTTAGAAGCTTTATGTCTTTCTTTATTTCTTCCTTAGTTGGTTTTTCACAGTTGATTTGTAGCTCCATGATGGCTGGCTGAAAGTCTGAGGGATTTCATGGATCCAGTCTGTTGAGAAGTTAAGTCTGTTTTGTGGAACTGTGAGCAGAGAGAAGAAATACCACCAGAAAGGAAAGAAGAATCTCTGGTCAAATTGCCTTAGAATGGACATTTACAAAAGATTTTCAAGTGCATTAATTAAATGTGAATAATCTTATTATTCGCTCCAGGAAAAATATTTAACAGGTTCATCCTCAAGAACTTAAGAGTCTTTGAGTAGAGAAACAAAAAAGGTTTAGGCAAAGCAAGATCCTGTACAGATCAGAATGCCACATTGAGGATAATAGTGGAACTAAGTCTGAAATGGAAAGTATCTCTTTACATTAGATTTATGGACTATGAAAAGGTATTTGGCAGTGTAGAGAGAGAAAACCACTTTGAACAATGATGAGTGAATATGGAGTCCCATTGAAGATTATTAACTGATTCAGTACGTAACATCTATTTGAAGATGCTCAGTTCCGTACCTCTAGACGTAAGATCTTTTACAAGACGCAAACTAATTGTTATTCTTTTTCCGACCCAGTATTTTGAAGTGACCAGGACTTTATCAAGGATGGAAGCAAACACATTTTTTAAGCATTTCTGAACGGTCTTTCTTCACTTTTGGTGGATATTTCAGTGTGTTAGCTTAATTTTTATCCATGTTTTCGTGGTGATAAACAAAGGCTGAAAATACACAGAATGGAAAGCAGTTTACAATCAAAACATCCTGCTCGTTAAAAACAGCTATTCAGACCAGAGAAGGGCTGGAAACTGTGTTAGGCACTAGTGAAAGTGCAATGAGCAAATCTTCATCAGATTCTGATCAAGAATTTGAAGTATATAGCAAGTCTGATGAGTCTATAATAAGTGATTCTGAAGCAGCTGAAGGGAGCAATGCCGCAGGCTGGTCCAAGTAAAACAAACTATAAGAAAGTTCAGTCTGAACCTGTAAAATCTGTTTGGAGAGATAAGTAGTAAACACAAAAATATTTGTCAAATATAAGAAGACATGAAATGTAGAATTTGTTGATAGTCACATTCTTAGTTCATTAAAAATATATGTCAAATATAAGAAGACATGAAATGTAGAATTTGTTGATAGTCACATTCTTAGTTCATTAAAAATTAATGTCAAATATAAGAGGACATGAAATGTAGAATTTGTTGATAGTCACATTCTTAGTTCATTAAAAAATATATGTCAAAATATAAGAAGGACTTGAAAGATACAATTGAAACAAAAAAAAACTAGGATTGAAATTTTAAATCCAACAAAAAAAAACTAGACACACCATGTGTGTTTAGGGTAGAAAACCCTAAAAAATTAAGATGTTTGTGGTGGATGTGTATAAAATAACAGTTTATTATGTTACTTATTTGTTGATAGTGGTAACAATGGAGCACAGGTTTATGTTAACTCTTAGTATACGAGCAGCCTTTCATGACTACCATTACAGATTTTGCAATAAATAATTTATTTATAAAGATAACATAAGTGTTATATATCAAAATGTGAAGAAATGAAACCCCTACATCATGCACGTAACTAAATTGATCATGTGGTTTGAAACATGCATTCAGCTATAAATTTTCGCTATTGGACGGGGATCGATCATCGGCCTCTCTAGAAGGGCCGCTCGTATACTAAGAGTTAAAATGTTATAAAGCATTACTGAGTAAATTGTCCCCAGCAGGATATACAGATGTGGAACTGGTCCTCCCATATACTCTCTCCCTGCAGAAAACATGACCATCTTCCTCTACTTCACTTTCTATCTTCACTGTGTGTCCCCTGAAAACAAAATATTGAACGTATTCAAGTTTGAAACAAACCACTTCAGTCTTAAAAAACACTGCCCCAGTTTTTGACAACCATCTTCACTGTGTGTCCCTGAAAACAAAATATTGAACGTATTCAAGTTTGAAACAAACCACTTCAGTCTTAAACACTGCCCCAGTTTGACAAATTTGTATGTATACATTACTTTCTTTTCTCAACTCTTTCATGCTTCTGTATCTGATGAAGATCTTATATTACATTTACATATACTACACTGTTACAGAAAAATAAAACACAAAGAATCCAGCAATAAGTAATAAAATATTTAAATGGGCAATATTTTAAACAGATTTCTCAGTTTTAACTCACTTTGGCTGTATAAAAACTTTGTTATTAAAAGGAATACTCACTTTAAAATCTGTACTGACGTCCCTGTCGAATTTTTTCGATCCAGGAATGGGATCTTCTGTTCCCATAATTTTTTGGCGATCTGAAAAGAAAAATGAATTATATGTGACAAAATCCTAGTCAATTTGGTCATTTGAGATATTGATATCACAAGAAAGATCACTCAAGGTGTGCTTTTTTGTAATAATGGTGAACAAAATATAACAACCTGAAAATATAAGGAAGAGTGATACATGTTTAATGGTAGTATGTCCAATGTCACATTCAACAGTCTTTGCCATTCTGATTTTTTCTGAATGATTTATAGCTGTCAAGTGCATACAAAATGCATATATGATCATTTTCAAAAATTATAACTTCTGAATTTAATCTATCTATACTTGTGCTTTTCACACTACACTACAGCATCTGAGATAGTAAAACATGAGACAATTATAAAAATGCTAGAAAGAATTAACAATGATGGTAGGGACCTGAGAATTATAAACAACATGTACTGGCAACAAACATCAGCTATAACAATTAGAAGCCATACAGGAACAATTTAGCAGACTAAACAAGGGTGTTATACATGTTTGATGATAGTATGTATGTCTCTGATGACATTTTAAACAGTTTGTGCTTTATTGATTTTTCTGAGTGATTCATCGATTTTCAGATGTATACTAAATGTATGTAAGATCATGTTTGAAAAATGTAACTTTTTCCATTCAATAGCTAGAATCTAAGTTTCATTTAATATAAACATCTAAAAATAGGAATCTTTACAAAAGTAATTTTTTTTTGCACTGTTCTTGAAATCAGATATACAGACAAGTTACAAATTGAGCCAGAAAGTGTGACATTTTAGTAACTTTTATAACAGAATAATGAAATAAATGAAGGAAATTTGCTTTAAATTTTCCCATTGAGCCACTTTATTTCATTTTGTCAGCAATAGATCTCTTGTGCTCCTTACTGTTTAACTCCTTGTGATGTACAGTGTAGTCACATTTTATGAGCACTAATGAGGACCTCATAATTTAAAACTAGTGTTCTCGCAGCAATAAATGTAAAGTAAGGGGTATTTTTTTCTCACAGGAATAAATATAAAGTAGGGGGTGTGTTCTCACAGGAATAAAAGTAAAGTAAGGGGTGTGTTCTCACAGGAATAAATTTAGGGGGTGTGTTCTTAGATGTATAAATTTCCAACTATTTTTGTTGCTTTTAAACTTGACAATTTTGCTGGTTAATGTCATCTTACCCTTTTATTATAGTATCATATAACAATTATAGACCAAATATAGGCCATCTTACAAGTACCGTGTTGAGCTGAACACAGAAGCTAGTGAGGTCTGGTAGCTTTACAAACAATGACTGCTATGCACTTGGAGCAGAGACTATTGTTTCTCCTATGTCATGAGCTGTCATGTCAGTAATCGAATATAAGCTGGGAATACTCATGCTGTCAATATTACAATGTAAATGACTGGGAACACAATCAAAATGAAGAGATGCATATCATCATGGGCTGGGCATGAGATAAACACACTGCAACTATGAAGTACACGCTAAGATCAGTTTTGATTAGATCCAGAAATGTGATGTCCAGGTAAAAAGTCTACATGCTGATAACCACAGACAGAAGACACATCCTTCATGGAAACATAACTGGCATAAAAGGAGTATGAATAAAGAAAGATGCCATGAATGGCAGATGGAACAATAGATCAGGTGACCACAGTTACAAATATATTCAAAGGTGAAAAGTGGAGTAAGTAATGTGAGAACTAAATCAAGTATCAGCAAGTCATCAACTGTCTTGGTAGGCAGTGCAGAGCTTGAGGTGATGGAAAAGTGGAGCTGGAAATTAATCAACTAATAAATGATTATGGCAAGAATGAATGTAGCCGTGTACACCGTTATCTCTTCAGAAACAGGCTATATTCTAACCAAAGACAAATAAAACACAGATTGGCATATAAATTACTACCTTCCTAGAAACAGATTATAAAATTAACTCAGCAGCATAAATTTTATATAGGTTAAGAGTGGCGTTCGATATGTCAAGAATTAGTCATGTGATTCCTTTGCCCAATGATAAGGCTCAAAGGTTGTCCTGGCGGGAAAAGAAAGCTAGGCCATTTTAGTATTGATCTAAAGAGCGATGTAGAAGGACGTATTTGTCCAGCTCAGTGTATTCTTGTTTGAGGAAATCAACTAAGTCTTTTTATGATCTGTAGTGCATTCTAGGATGATCAAGTGGTTGTGTGATTTTTATAATTCTGACATTATGTAAGTATGCATAACATTCATGCCTTCGATTATCAGAGCACTCAGCCATAGCTGTAAGCAGATGTACATTCGAAGATTGAACACATAGAAGCATAATCTAGTAACCTAAAGTCTTCGTAAGGAAGAAGGCCAATATGTTGGAGAGTATTAAAACTCTGGAAGGCCTGGAAAGTAAAAGAAAATTGAAGCAAGAAAATAAATCTACGAGATGAGATTATGTCGTCAAATTAGGGAAATGGATAATAAAATATAGGAACCCAGTGGGAATGAGTATGGCGCCTAAGTAATAATGCATGATGAAATACATGAATTTGCAGATTTGCTGTACATATGTAAAGCTTAAATTTTGTTGATGTTGACTTCAACCATTTGCTGGTTGAGAACCATTAAAAGTAACACTCTTACAAAATGAAATGCTGTTGAAGATTTCATTGCCTGTTTTTTTTTTTAATTTCCATATTGAGAAAAATGCTCTACCCTAATTAATTCATAACATCTGCAACGGAAGGAAAAATATACAATCGAACCTGGATGACCAAGGATTTGTGAGTTAAGAAAAATCTCTGGTGGATAGGCCAGTTGGGAAAACCCCACCATAAACTCACGTCTCAATTGAAAGGGGGCATAGCAATCACATAAATTCCTAAATGGTGCCGCACCAGTCCCAAATGGAACCCCCGGGCACATAATACCTAAATGATGCTGTGCCCAGTCCTACTAAGGAAACACTGAGAAGGGACGGGACGGTCACATGAAAACAAATAAATAATGATTAGTGAGGCATGGTGGGGGAAATGAAGGTCTTGTGAGGAGGTACAAGTGCTACATATTGCTGATGACAAATTAAAAGCACATACAAAAAATTAGTCCACACACTTCAAGCCTTCATATTACTCTACGTCTTTCCCATGACTTTCTTTTATATTTTTTTGGTTGTTACACTGTGACAGGTACGAACAGACTATGTTTAGGAAATGGAAAAACACAAACATGCAAATACTCCCAAAATTTAAATTGACATTATTTATAACAGTTGGACAGGAAAAGTGAAGCCACATCAGGTTTTGGCAACTGAAGAAATTATCTGGACTTAGAGGCACCATAGGGCCTATATTGCAATTATAACTTGAAGTGAAACTGAATATTTGAATTCATACATTTAAAAAAAAAAATATAATGGGAGTTTAGATAAGGAGACTGCGTCTCTAATGTTGCGAGACTGACTATTGAGAAGAAGCAATACTACACCAGCATTCTCAACATTATCTTCAGAAATTTTCCCTTGAAACTGAAGACCCTGCACCTTAGTTATCTTGAATACAGATGGTACATGACACAAATAAGCAAGATGTTGTGTACAGCCTTTAGAGATAAAAAGGTTAAGAAATTAGTTTTTCTTGTGTTTTCTCTAGCCTAAGTAAAGACCATAACCACATTGGAAGCACACTGTAACGCTAATAATTATAGTTCAATAAATGGGTATTACCTCCTAGACCAAAGAATTGGCTATTATGGTGTAGATAACGTTGGAAAAAAACTTCTTCTGGCTGCTTGAAGAAGAGGAGTTCAGTGCTTCAATGTTATTCTGTTTTCAAGAGAAATCTGCTTCACCAACTAACATAATCTTCTGCTGTTTTTTTTTTTCTTAACCAGAGTACACTAAATGTGTCCAAGAAAATGCAGCTACTGAGGGTTTAACTGATTTGTTAGACCTAAGCAGCTTCAGCAATGAAGAACTTCTGTGACACAAGATATAACTGTATCTTCTGCTGCACACCTGCTTGTTATCAGCACTCTATCATTATTGCACTGGTTGTCAAAACCAGCCACAATGTATTTATGACTACCATAAAACATAAAATAGAATTTTGTATATGTAAATAATATTAGTTATTGTCACAGAACAGTTTCATGAGTCTGAATGATGATAGTGGTTGGTGTTAAGGGTCACTGAACTGATGTTGTGAACACTTGTTTAAGTGTAACTCAGCTACTGAGTCTGACTTTATGTCAGCATTGTTGTGAATTGTGCGTGCGCTGGGAGAGAGCGTTTGAATGAATACAAGTCTAGGGTGACTGGGACATTCTGTGTTTGGCAGCCGAGCTGGGCGCTCAAGTCTGTGATTAGTAGCCAAGCTGTGAGCTTGTACTGTGTGACTGTGGAGAAACAGATGTGATCATTCTCATATGTGAGGATATATTTAATATATTGTGTAGGTCCTATTGATTGTATAGGTGTAGATTATTGTACCACCTGGAAGTGTTCTGTTGGAACCATAATTATACTGTTCAAAAAAAGAAACACAACATTATTGCAGTGGTAATGGACACCAAATTTAAAACTTGCACCAAAATTTTATTTTACGGAATTAATGTTTCAATCTTGACATGAAGAAACTTTCAGACTTTAACAATGAAATGATTTCATTAAATTTGGTTTGGACTTTTATTCTTTGCGACTGAGGCCTCTGTTTCAGTAAGGTGTATGGCCTCCTCTGGCCTCTATCAGAGAACAACATCTCCTTGACATGGATCTGATTAGCCGTTGGATCTGTTGTTGTGGGATGGCTGCCTACTCTTCCCACAGTGCAAGAGACATCTGTCGGAGATTTGCTGGAGCCACATCTCGCTGGCGGAGTCGTCTGTCAAGTTCATCCCATAAGTGTTCTATGGGGTTCATGTCTGATGACATGGCTGGCCACGGAATAGTCTGGACGTTGTTGTCAGCGAGGAACTGGGTGGTGAGTTGTGCCACAGGAAGTCGAGCATTATCCTGCTGAAAAATCGACCCACGTGCAGCCAGAAGTGGAAGGACATGAGGCAAAGAATTTCAGCGACATACTGTTGGGCATTCAGGCGTCCTTCAATTTGCACCAGGTCACTTCTTCACATGAAGTTGATCGCCCCCACATCAGTACATGTCCACCACCATGTGGAGGAGCCTCATCAATGCTGTTCTGGGTGTAGCGCTCATGGACTCTGCGGTAAACTCTTCTCCGTCTATCGTGTCGCTGGAGCACAAAAAATGATTCATCACTAAACCAAACCCGTCTCCAGTCATTCCCAACGGTCCATTGATGATGCTGGTTTGCCCACTGCAGTCGGTTCTGGCAATGCCAGTCCATAAGAACAGGACCTCTGTAGGGTCTTCTAGCCCAAAGACCAGAGTCGTGCAGCCGGTTCCTGACCGTTTGGTCTGAAATTCGACGAGCTGCTGACATTGACTGGACTGTGGAGGACGCAGATGCAAGTTGATTCCTCAGGTGACGCAGCCGTATGAAGCGGTCTTCGGCAGGAGTTGTGATTCTGGGTCTTCCACTGTGCGGCCAGTCTGCCACTGAGCCAGTTTCTTGAAATCACCTCCAAAGGCGACTAATGGTGCTTCTAACCACATTAAATTGTCTGGCCACTACACTTTGTGAATGTCCAGTCTGTAAACGTCCAATGATGATGAGTCATTGTTCTGTAGTGAGATGAGCCATACTTGCGCATTGAATTTTCAACTGAATTTATTCAAGGAGCGTCAATCTTTTATAAGTATTCAATAATATGGTCAGAGAGTTTTGTGTTCAGTAAGTTTCATGGGATTCTCATGAACCTGTCACGAGTTATTGTCAAAAATGTTGTTTTGACCTTGACCTCTTTCATGACCTCATGAATCATGAGGTGAGTACAATTCAGGTAACCATGAGAAGTTAATGACCAGTTGGACACAGTCGATAGGTTGACTGATATTCAATCAGCGAATATCTTTTATAAAAGTAACACCAAAAAAGTTGCGTTTCTTTTTTTGAACAGTATATATTCTTGTGTTCATGAAGAACAGTATATGACGTAGCAGTGTCCGACCCTGGAGCTACTGGGAAAAAGGCGACGTGTTTCCCGCCTTGTAGCTGTATCGCAATAATACATGTGTTGTTGAATTCCCGCCTGGAGGAGATTCTGAGAGAATCTAGATGGCGATGATTAATGCCGCCAACCACTTAAAAGAAGTGAATCACACCTGGATGGTGTTATGATTGTGCGAGGAGGGTATGCCGCACAAAGGACTTTATGTGTACTGTTAGTGTTTTCTTGTAAAGTCAGTTCGTGAACACTAGAGTTCAGAGTTATTTCCTGCAGGCAATGTCAGCCTTGATGTGATGTCAGTATGCTCACTAAATGTAACTTCTTCTTCTTCTTCCTCGTTTGCCCTGAAAAGGACGGTGGTTACGTTGTGTCTGTTTACAACGTAGCTGTGATATCTGCACCTTTCGGTCGACACATCCGACTTCTGCACGACATTTTTTAGGACCGGGTTTGCCTTCCCATTGCGATCCGTGCTCGCTCAGCCAGCCTGCACTGCTGCAGACTGTTTCCAGGACCACCACGTGGAGGTGGAGCACGGTCTTGACCAGCTCTGGTTCGCTGGTCCTGACGCAGGCAGTCAAGCTATGAGTCGCTGACTGCGGTCTCTATTGCTGCTTCTTCTGGTCCTACTAAATGTAACTGATTTCCATGATCTATCTATCAGTCTAATAAATGTTATGGAACTGTACCAGTGACGTTGGGTTAATTCATATGAGCCATTGTTGATCACCATCTTCATACAACCCACACCCACCATAATAATGTTCCTGACAAGCAGGGTACATCCTTTATATCCTGACATCTGGGGACATCGTCTATGTTTAAAAAAAATTATGCACATTTACTTAATCTTTTTTTACAGTTATTTTCAATCAGGTATACAGTTCACACGACACAGACATTTTTTTCACATAACATAATAGTTTTAAAACATTTCACAAGATTTCTAAGCCAATTTCCCATCATTTTATTCATATCATTCCTAGCACATGCAACTAGGGAGCCATGGTAGCATAGTGGTTAGTGCACTGGCTTCCTTGCTCAGTTTTCTATGGTTCGATCCCCAGATGATGTGGGATTTTTTTAGGCTGCAAGTGGCTCCTGGGTCGACCCAGCCCCAATTTGGCACCAGAGCAACTCTGGGAAGGTTAAGGCAGCCGACGTGATGCTGACCACATCACCCCTAGTGTGCCGATGGTCAAGAAAATATGGGCCTAACACCGTATTCCCAATATGCCTCAATGGACCTACATTTAGATTTTTTTAATGCAGCATTTTGGGTGCCCGTTTTTATAAAAATGTGTGTTCTCTTTAAAAAAACGTGAAACTCAGAGCTGCTGGACCAGTTGCAGTCAAACAGAAAAGATACAACATCACGAAACTGAAGAATCCCCTCACCAGAAAAGCTTTCCTGGTCGACATAAAAAGAAGATATGAGATTATCAAAAGCTAGGAAAGAACAGAGACCGATGATGTTGACCAGAGATTCAACACCATCTCAACAATATGCAAGGTTGAAGGCAAAAAACAAAAATCAGAAGGGTCACTATAAGAGACTTGTTGTTTGCTGATGATGCTGCAGTCGTCACTCAAAGCCAACAGGAGCTTCAGAACTTGATGAATCGCTTCACTAAAGCATGCAAGGACTTTGGCCTCACAATAAGTCTAAAGAAAATGAATGTGCTGAGTCAGGATGTGGGTGCTGCACCAGTTATCACTATCGATAACTATGAATTGGCAGTGGTGCACCACTTCACATACCTAGGGTCTACCATCAATGACAAACTCTCACTGGGATACAGAAATCGACAGCCGCATTGGCAAAGCTGCAGCTACCTTTGCCCGCCTCACATCGCGTGTTTGGGGAAACTCCAAACTCACAATGAAGACCAAAGCTGCGATATATAATGCCTGCGTCACCAGCACACTCCTATATGGCAGCGAGACCTGGACGACCTATGCTAAGCAAGAAAGAAGGCTCAATACCTTCCATTTACGGTGTCAACGCCACATCCTCAGCATCTCGTGGAAAGATAAAGTGACTAATGTCAAGGCATTGTCACATGCTGGCCTTCAAAGTATGTATACACTGCTTAGACAGCGCAGACTTTGCTGGCTTGGCCATGTTCGCCGCATGGAAGATGGTCGCATCCCAAAAGATATCTTCTACGGACAATTAATAGATGGCAGGAGAACAGTTGGGCGACCACAGCTGAGGTTCAAAGATGTGTGCAAGAGAGATATGAGGGCACTGGACATGGATCCAGCAACATGGGAGGATGAAGCTGCCAATCGCACTAAGTGGGCGATGCTATTTACAGCGCCAACTTATCAGATTGGGCGAAGAGAGGCTCACACAACAAGCAGAGGACGGGAGAAAACATCAGCAAAAGGAGCACCAGGAGAATAAGCAGCTGAGGGCTGTCACCTCAGGGGTGCATTCCCATAGTCAGTTATGACTGAAGGGGCTATTATTGCCTGCAAATAATCTAATATTGGTATTCTCATTTGTTCTTACATTTTAACAAGAAATGCTCCATATTATTGCCTTGTAGACATTCTGAACAGTAAGGTTCTTCTATTCTGAAATAGCCTTTTCCCAGCTGTAGTCTGATAAGTTTCTTATTACTGGGAATTTTCAATTCCCTAGATATCTGACATTTTCTTGTTGGAGCCTTGAACATCTTATCTGCAACGTCTTCCTTTCAGATTGCTCTCTCAATCTGCTTTCCATTCATCTGTAATTAAATCTTTAATTAAGCTCTTATTCTCTGATTTACTCATCGCTACATTTATTAGATTTTTATCAGATCTACCTTTCTTGGTTTCTTTACCTGTCTTTTTATTTCCCTCTATGCCAAACATGTGAAAGTATCCAAGCAATTAAGACTGAAACATCCTCTGGAATAGAAGGAGGTACCTTTTAATACTGAAAATGTATCATATTTAAATGCAGATTTAACAATGGAAGAAGTAGAAAATACAATAAAGGACAAAAACAAATACATGCAGCAGGGCATGGACATCTTGAGCTACGAAATTCAGAAAAAACACATACCAAAAAGTACCATAGAAATTATAACATCCCTTTTTAACAAAATTTGGAATACATTTTAAAAAAAAATAAAGTTTCGCCTCGTTTTGTCGAGGCGCGTCCCCATTCAACCTAGTCGGTGGGTTGGTGGGTTTTGTGTTGGGTTGGTGCTGATATATTAGGGCACATGTCCAAATATAAAAGACCCTTAGGTCTGAGGCATATGAAAATTCCCAAAATATGGAAAACAGCAGTAATTATTCCAACACTAAAACCAGAAAACAGCAGTAATTATTCCAACACTAAAACCAGAAAACAGCAGTAATTATTCCAACACTAAAACCAGAAAACAGCAGTAATTATTCCAATACTAAAACCAGAAAACAGCAGTAATGTATCTAAACCATGAAAACCAAAATTATTCTACTAAAACCAGAAAACAGCAGTAATTATTCCAACCACTAAAACCAGAAAACAGCAGATAATTATTCCAACACTAAAAACCAGAAAACAGCAGTAATTATTCCAATACCTAGAAAACCAACACTAAAACTACCAGAAAACAGCAGTAATTATTCCAATACTAAAAACTAGAAAACAGCAGTAATTAAGATCCAATACTAAAACCAGAAAACAGCAGTAATTATTCCAAAAACACTAAAACCAGAAAACAGCAGTAATTATTCCAACACTAAAACCAGAAAACAGCAGTATTAATTCCAATACTAAAACCAGAAAACAGCAGTAATTATTCCATACACTAAAACCAGAAAACAGCAGTAATTATTCCAACAGTAAAACCAGAAAACAGCAGTAATTATTCCAAACACTAAAAACCATAATAACCAGAAAACAGCAGTAATTATTCCAACACTAAAACCAGAAAACAGCAGTAATTATTCCAATACTAAAACCAGAAAAAAAATTATTTCCTAGCAGTAATTATTCCAAATACTAAAAACCAGAAAACAGCAGTAATTATTCCAATACTAAAACCAGAAAACAGCAGTAATTATTCCAATACTAAAACCAGAAAACAGCAGTAATTATTCCAACACTAAAAACCAGAAAACAGCAGTAATTATTCCAATACTACTAAAACCAGAAAACAGCAGTAATTATTCCAATACTAAAAACCAGTAATTATTCCAACACTAAAACCAGAAAACAGCAGTAATTATTCCAATACTAAAACCAGAAAACAGCAGTAATTATTAATACTAAAACCAAAAACAGCAGTAATTATTCCAGAACAAAAACAGAAAACAGCAGTAATTATTCCAACACTAAAACCAGAAAACAGCAGTAATTATTCCAACACTAAAACCAGAAAACAGCAGTAATTATTCCAACACTAAAACCAGAAAACAGCAGTAATTATTCCAACACTAAAACCAGAAAACAGCAGTAATTATTCCAACACTAAAACCAGAAAACAGCAGTAATTATTCCAACACTACAGAAAACAGCGAGTAAAACCAGAAAACAGCAGCAGTAATTATCCCAATACTAAAACCAGAAAACAGCAGTAATTATTCCAACACTAAAACCAGAAAACAGCAGTAATTATTCCAACACTAAAACCAGAAAACAGCAGTAATTATTCCAATACTAAAACCAGAAAACAGCAGTAATTATTCCAATACTAATACTAAAAACCAGAAAAAACAGCAAAAACAGTAATTATTCCAATACTAAAAACCAGAAAACAGCAGGCAGTAATTATTCCAATACTAAAACCAGAAAACAGCAGTAATTATTCCAATAATAAAACCAGAAAAGCCAGCATTTAATTATTCCAAACACTAAAACCAGTAAACAGCAGTAATTATTCCAATACTAAAACCAGAAAACAGCAGTAATTATTCCAACACTAAAACCAGAAAACAGCAGTAATTATTCCAACACGAAAACCAGAAAACAGCAGTAGTAATTATTCCAATATACTAAAACCAGAAAAAAACAGCAGTAATTATTCCAACACTAAAACCAGAAAAACAGCAGTAATTATTCCAACACTAAAACCAGAAAACAGCAGTAATTATTCCAATACTAAAACCAGAAAACAGCAGTAATTATTCCAATACTAAAACCAGAAAACAGCAGTAATTATTCCAATACTAAAACCAGTAAACAGCAGTAATTATTCCAACACTAAAACCAGAAAACAGCAGTAATTATTCCAATACTAAAACCAGAAAACAGCAGTAATTATTCCAATACTAAAACCAGAAAACAGCAGTAATTATTCCAATACTAAAACCAGAAAACAGCAGTAATTATTCCAACACTAAAACCAGAAAACAGCATAATTATTCCAACACTAAAACCAGAAAACAACAGCAGTAATTATTCCAATACTAAAACCAGAAAACAGCAGTAATTATTCCAATACTAAAACCAGAAAATACTAAAGACAGCAGTAATTATTCCAATACTAAAACCAGAAAACAGCAGTAATTATTCCAAATACTAAAACCAGAAAACAGCAGTAATTTTTCCAATACTAAAACCAGAAACAGCAGTAAAAATTCCAATACTAAAACCAGAAAACAGCAGTAATTATTCCAATAACTAAAACCAGAAAAAACAGCAGTAATTATTCCAACACTAAAACCAGAAAACAGCAGTAATTATTCCAATACTAAAACCAGAAAACCAGCAGTAATTATTCCAATACTAAAACCAAAAACAGCAGTAATTATTCCAATACTAAAAACCAGAAAACAGCAGTAATTATTCCAAACACTAAAACCAGAAAACCAGCAGTAATTATTCAGCTAAAACCAGAAAACAGAGTAATTATTCCAACACTAAAACCAATATTTCCAATACTAAAACCAGAAAACAGCAGTAATTATTCCAATACTAAAACCAAAACATCAAAGAAATTCCCAAACAAAACAGCAGTAATTATTCCAAAACTAAAACCAGAAAAAGATGCCCATGATGCCAGTGTATACAGACCAATTTCTTTACATTCCCATCTAGGTAAAATATTAGAAACCATAATAAATAAAAGATTAAAGTTTTATTTGGAAAAGAATAATTTATATACTCAAACTCAGTCAGGATTTAGGAAGAACAGATGCACTATGGATCCGATAATCAAATTGGAACATGAAATAAAATCAGGATTTCAAAGAAAGAAAAAAAACTGTAGCAGTATTTTAGATATAGCTTGGGCTTATGATGAATGCTGGAGAGAGGGTGCTCTCTTTAAAACGAAGAAGATAGTAACGGGTAAAATATATAATTATTTAGAGAATTTTCTGCAAGATAGATATTTCACTGTTCAGGTAAACAATGATAGGGGATCAGAACTGTATGAGCAACAAAATGGAATATCCCAAGGATCTGTAATATCTCTTTCAATGTTTACAATAATGGTAAAATGATTTACGTGAAAAATGTAACGATATAACAAATACATTGTCACATTTTGCAGATGCTGCTGCTATATGGAGGACTGGGAAAAACATCTGCCAAAATTATATAAGGATCTACAAAAGCAAATAATTATACTATGTAAATGGATGACAAAAGGGGGTTTTCAGCTGAATACAAATAAAACATTGGGAATGATCTTCAGTAAAGGTAGGGTTGTAAAAAATAAAATTATTGACATAAATATCCAAGGGCAAAACATTAATACAGTGCAAACCACTCGATATCTAGGACTGACATTGGACCAACCGCTGAACTGGAATAAACACATTGATAAACTAGTGGAATCTTGCAGAGGATTGACTAACTTATTAGGATATTTGAAAGGTAATGGATGGGGTGCAAGCACTAAGTCAAAGCTCTCTTTTTATAAATCTTTTATTAGAAGAAAAATAGATTATGAAACTATAATATATGACTCTGCTGCACACAGTAACAAGATTAAATTAGACAGAATTCAGCATCAGGCTTTATGTACAATAGCAGGTGCAATCAGATCAACATTAATGGGGAGCTATAGATGTGGCTTTAGGGATTCTACCCTTAGAATTATGGAGAAGTGAGTTAGGACTAAATTACATGAACAGAGAGAGTTATGTTAGATTAGTCTCACTCAGCACATACAACTTTTACCAGATGCCAACTAACAACTCAGGCCAATCCAATGAATACCACCAGATACCCTACAGGATGGAAGTGTATGGAGGAAATTGTCCATATGGGTACATTAATTACATTAATTAACTCTTAGTATCTGGCTCGCCCTGTGAAGTGGCGCCTATTTGGTACCAAATATACGGCTCGCCCCGTGAAGTGGTGATAGACATGAAGTCTCTTTCGGCAAAGTTTAATGAAAAATTGTCGATGTTTTATCCAATCCAACATTTATAAAGTCACTTCCTTTAGTCAATCAGTTTACATTTTCAATGTGGTGTATTTTAATTAGTTAATACGTACAATTGTTAGTCACTTTGTTCGGCTGTTGACTGTAAACAAATTTTTTTCTTACCAAAATGGCTTCATCTTCAAATGATTGTAAGCAAAGGTTATCAGCTGTGCAAGCAGCATGACTTATTTCTTCTTGGATTGAACATGAGGATGATCAGTTATCGAGTGACAATCAAAGTTCAGATTCAGAATATATTTTGCCCAGCGAAGATATATATAATCAAAACACTGAATCAGATGAGAAGGGGGCGTTTCCCCTAGCTGGTTCTGCCAGCAATTCTATCCAACAATTCTATCCAACAATTCTATCCAACAATTCTATCCAACAATTCTATCTACTAGTACTAGAAATTACAGGCCAGTGAAAAGACAACAAGGAAAAGGTAAAGCTCTCATGAAGAAAAGATTAAGAGAAGATAGGCCTACATCTAGATCACCCCACAGAGAAGCAGAACCCACAAGTACTGATGGTAATACAAGTACAATGAATGAGGAAATTAGGTGGAATGAACATAAAGTTCTAGGGATCACGATTGACCAGCACTTAACGTGGAACTTCCATGTACGGAATTTAACCAAACACTTAGCTCAAAAGACGTACCAGCTAGCCAAAATAAAGCACTTCTTAGATGCAGACACTAGACTATTATTCTACACCTCACATATACAGACACATCTAGATTACTGCTCTACACTATGGGATTGTTGCCCTGCTTCCACCTCGAAGAGACTGCATTCCCTGCAAAAGAGAGCAGTACGTCTGATCACCGATAATCGCACAACACCACACACAAGGACAGGAAAAGAACCCCAAACACTGTCGCTAAAAAAACGTCTTCTCTACAACAAAGCCAAGCTGACTCACACAATTCTATCTAACAATGCCCCGTCGTACCTACGATCATTGTTTCAAACCAGTAGAAGAGAGGGACAACAATTACATCAGTTTCCTCTGCCCAAACCTAGGATCGACCTGTTCAAAAAGAGTCTAGCCTACTCTGGTGCCTACTTATGGAACAGCCTTCCACACCACCTAAAAAGCATACCTACACAATATTCTTTTAACAAAGCACTTTTCAAACACTTCCTCAACACTGATTATCTACCCCCATAGAAACAGCATTTGCCTGTCAACATCTCATCCATAGGTCAACATTTCTTTTCCTCCTCCGCTTGTTTTTTTGTGAATAATTTGTTTTATATCCATGTAATATTATTATAATATTCACTTTAAAATATTATTATATAATGTAATGTATGTGAGAATGTACCCACATAATATTGTACTTTAGAAATATGAGTCGTGAGAATGTACCCACATACCACTGCACTTTGGAAATGTGAATTTTTTTTTTTTTTCTTTACTGCTCAAAGACTTTTCCTGCCACAGAAGTGCGTAAGAAAGTGTTATTATTATTATTTCATTTTCCACCAAGAATGCATGGACATAAGCGAGAATGTGTTTATGTAATTTTTGTATTGATGATTGATGACACATTCAAAAATACAGATTAATTGTAGACGGATTGACCGCATGAGTGAGTGTCGGTTTACAGAATTTATTTATTTTTATTTATTGTTTTATTTATTTTATTTTATTATTACTTTTTTCCCCCAATTACTAGCTTGTTTGTTTCAAAAAAAAAAAAAAAAAAAAAAAAAAAAAACTCATATTTTTTTTTTTTTTTATATTATGATTGCATAATGGAAATGAATGCTGTTATGGTAACTTTATAATGTTGCCTTTAAATTAATGCTTAAAGCATCATGTGGGAATGAAAGGATATAGTATGCAAGATTAATGAGAGTGGAAGGGCAGAATGTTAGACGGGCCTGCGCGCCCCAATTCTTTTTACCCTTCGAAAAAAAAAAGTTTGTTCGTTCGTTTTAGGTAGTAACTAGTACAAGAAAAAAATTACAGGCCAGTGAAAAGACAACAAGGAAAAAAAAAGGTAAAAACTCCCCCATGAAAAAAATATTAAGAGAAAGAGATAGGCCTACATCTAGAATCACCCCATAGAGAAGCAGAATCCACAAGTACTGATGGTAATACAAAGTACAAAATGAATGAGGAAATTAGGTGGAATGAAGTTGATGCTGGCTCAACACAAAAAATGCTTTTCCACTTTGTACTGCCCTCATGCTAGGATTTACAGGTGTAAATCCAAATATTATACCTGATGATTTCTTCTTTTCCCTGCATTTTATTGTCTCAAAGCTCTTTTTTAACTAATGAGATTATATTTGATGAGCTTTTACTGTTTTTTTTATGAATGAATATGCTGATCGACTCTGTCAGTCAAATTCAGAAAAACGGCGACAAAAAGATCTTAAACAATTAAGTTTTAGGTGCATGTCAAAGGGGTTTTTCATTTTTTCTATATTTTCCTATTCAGATATAAAAAAAAAAAACTTTATGTTATTATCATTATAAATAAATTATTTTTTTTAATGCAAAAAATCAGTAACGGTAGTCATGAATGTAAAAATATAAAAGGTTTTTTAAAAAAAAATGTGTGCGCTTTATCTAAAAAAATAGGCCTATACAAAAAAAAAAAAAAATTCAACTTGTGATAAAAAAAAAACTTTATTTTTTGTGCTCAAAAAAAAAACAGCTCCAACTTTTCCTACATTATGTGAAAAAATGGGATGTACTTTTTTAAAAATGAAAAAAGTAAGTTTTTTATGGGTAGAAAGTTAACCAGAATTAAATCATACATATTGATAAGTACAATTTGTTTTTCTTCAATTTTTTTTTTTTTAAATTTGTCTTTGCACTCATTACCGTATATTTTTTGCATGCATGTTTTTTAAACACACTACTTAACAATTAAGTTTTAAAAGTGCATGTCATAGATGTTTTTCATTTTGTCTACATTTTTTTTAATATATAAAAACACTTTTTTATGTTTATTTTTCATTATCAAATTATAAATAAATTACTTAATGCATTTATCAGGCAGTCATGTCTAAAAAAAAAAAAAACCCTACTCTCTGAAAAAAATCAGCTCGTAACAAAACAACGTGGTTTTTTTTTTTGAGCACGTATTACTAAGAAGAAAAAATAATAAAAGAGAAGGAAGAACGTTGGGATTAAAATAATGTGCAAGAGCTAAGAGGAGTGGCGTCACAACGAACAACCTGGAGAGCACTGGTTTCTGCCTTATGCGCCGTGTTTGGCGCTTAAAGAATTTATTATTATTATTATTTTATACTAAGAGTTAATAACAGTTGTGAATACAAGCCAGTGATTCCACCCATAAATCAATAAAAAAAAAATCCAGATACGGACTATCACCTAGCAGAAAAATATTTTAGGCTAAGAAAAATAAAAATAATATAGAAAAAAAAAAAAAACTATTAAAAAAAAAACACACACAGCCAATAAATATATAGGCCCTAGGCCCCTAAAGCAAATATCAAAAGACAGCATTACTGTCTGTATACACAGATGGATCCAAGGGAGAGGATGGCAAATTGGGTAGGCTGTAGGAATATTTATTCCAGTATGGAAAATGGCAAAAGAATATGGTATCACGGAAAATACATCCATTTTCACTGCAGAGATGGTGGCAATACTAAAAGCACTAGAAATATTCTCTAATAACCCTCCCAAAATAACTAGGCCTAATAGTTTTAACTGACTCTCTTTCAACAATTCAAACACTTAGAAACTTACGAGACTATAGTAGACCTGATATAGCAGAGTTATCCATTTTTTTTGTGGTGAATGGCTCAAATAAAAAAACATACACATAACAAAAAAACACAGCATAGGAAGAGTTTTTTTTGACATATATATCACCATAAAACGGTTTTTCGAGCTTCGCCAAATATAATATCGTCCGAAAAAAAAAAAAACTGAGGTCGCTGTGAAAAATAAAAAAAAAAAATCACAAATCCAAAACATGGTCTCCAGTAATACTGTCATTTATTTAACCATGAAAAAAAAAATGATATAGGCCTATAGCATCGAGCGAAAATAAAAAAAAAATGGGAAAAAACCGTCATTGTTACCTACGCCAGCGAGAACAATACCTGAAGATGACAAAAAAAAGGTATATATTATTCCTCGCATCTTTTTTTTATAAATAATGACAATTTTTTTTTCATAACTTACACGGATCCTTCAGCCCTGCGCAAAGGTATAGTAGTTGCCCAGTGTGCCCAAAAATTTTTTTTGGGGTCATATTTTTTTTCTTTCTTCAACATAGTACCTTCAAAAAATGAATGTTAACTATGAAAAAAAATGTCAAGAATAAAAATTTCATGTCGATATTATGAGAAGCGTAAGGTGGCACTTAAAATTTAGGCCAAATTATTTATTTAACGGTAATATAATTTTTTGGAATCAGAAGGTACAGCTTTTCCAAAAAATTTGTCTTCCTGACATAAAAAAAAATCGATTGCTTAACTGATCATTGTTTTTTTTTTTAAAATACATTTGACATGTCACTTTGAAAAAAGATTTTTTCTAATATGTGTAATAAACTAAATTAAAATACGAAAACTATACATGTGCAGCATAAGAATTAAAAAAAAAATCTAATGGCTCCAAGCTGATCAAGTGTTATTGTGTGTTATATCGTGAAAAAACCTTATGTGTGCGTGTGAGAAGGAAGTAGTCAAACTTAAATACATACATAATAACATTACATGGTGGCAGCGGCCGATACCGGACCGATGCAAAAAGCTACACGATAACACATTAGTACCGTTTGTTCGACTAACTTTCAACGTTGAGGTCAAAAAACATGGCAGCCAAACACTACCGCAGCACACTCCAAATGCGCTTCGCCGGTCGAGATGCTAAAAGTGAAGCTTTTTTCCTGTTATGGCGCCCAAAAATAGACCTCTATTCCAAGACCACTAGACTGGGTGGTAAAGCCTTAACTCCATACATTTTTTTAGAAGCACTGGATGATGGAGGTTTGAAAAATTTTACAATAGCTTTTTTTTCTGCTACCGCCATGCCCGCAGACTCAGCAACTGAAAAAACCCGTAGCCATATTTGGGCGAATTTTAAGAACGTCTCATCATAATTCATTAAAAGCACACAAAACTTTAGATGGACAGATTCGAACTTCACTGCGACAATAAGTTGATGAATAAAAAAGCAAGTTTATGTAAATTTAGCAAAAAAAGAAGGAATGGAGCGAATTATTGAACAGATACTGCTTAGCACACCAATGCCAGAGTTTCAGAAATAGCTTCTAAGCCAGAGTGATACACTAACTTTACAACAACTTCTGGATGAAGGCAGGAAACACGAGAAACAAAAACTAAATGCTAAAGAAATTCAGCAAGGTACATTAGCAGCCCAGGTGGATACAGTAAAAAGCTATAAACCTAAACACAAAAAACAGCTGGTACTAAGCAACAAGAAGAACACAATAAAAGCAGAGATCAATCTATCTATAACCCTCCACTCCCAAAGGAGCATTGGCCTTAACAAACACATGCCAAGTCCTCCTGTCATGTGCCATCATCTCAAGTTCTTTCCACGTTATTCTTATCATTTTCATCTCTGTTTCCAGCTCTCTTCTCCATGTACTTCTTGGTCTACCTCTGCCTCTCTTGCCCTGGGGGTTCCAGAACAAGGACTGCCTTGTAATGCTATCAACAGGTTTCCTCAGTGTGTGTCCTATCCATCGCCATCGTCTACTTCTCATCTCTTGTTCCACTGGCACTTGTCTAGTTCTTGTCATCAGTTCCACGTTGGTAACATTGTCATACCATTTTAATCCCTCTTTCTACGCAAGCACCCATTTATGAAAGTCTGTAGCTTTTTGGTTGTTGTCTTTGTTGTTCTCCATGTCTCAGAGCCATTCAATAGGATTGACTTCACATTTCAGTTGAAGATTCTTATTTTCGTGTTGGATCCGATTTTTCTTGATTTCCATATATTTCTCAAATGCAATGAAAGCTCCTCTTGTTTTTTTGTATTCTTATTTTGATATCACTGTCTGTCCCTCCAACTTTGTCTATATTACTGCCAAGATATGTGTACGATTCTACATCTTGTATCGGTGTTTCTTCAAGTTCAACCCTGTTATCATTTCCTGCATTTATTCTCATTGTCTTTGTCTTTTATCTGTGTATTTTCAGAACCAATCGCTGTTACCTCTCATCGAGTGTTTTCAATTTGTCCTGCATCTGATTACGATTATGGGACAGAAGAGCCAAGTCATCAGCAAAATCCAGATCATCCAACTGCTTAGTCAGAGTCCACTGGACTCCATTTCTGTTGTGTGTTGTTGATGTTCTCATAACCCAGACTATTGCTAGTAAGAAAAGAAATGGAGACAAGAGGCATCCCTGTCCCACTTCTGTTTTTATCCCAAATGGTTCTGCAAGCTGTCCTTTGTGAAGAACTCTGCATGTCATGTCTTCATATGTTTTCTTTATTAAATTAATGATCTTCAGGGGAACTCCATAATGCTTCATCAATTTCCAAAGTGATTCTCTGTCTACACTGTCAAAGGCCTTTTCGTAGTCCACAAATCCGATGTATAGTGGTGAATTCCATTCCAGACTTTGTTCAACTATTATTCTCAAAGTGGCTATCTGGTCTGTACAGGATCTGTTTTGTCGAAAACATGCTTGTTCATCTCTCATTTTCTTGTCTATGGACTCTTTTAATCTCTCAATGATAATCCTATTTAATAATTTTCCTGGCACTGATAGTAACATTATTCCTCTATAATTTGTGCACTCTTGTAAATTTCCTTTCTTAGGCAACTTAACCAGATATCCTTCCTTCCATTCTGCTGGTATCTCTTCCTTTTCCCAGACTTTACCAAGTAATTTATATAACATCTCTGTAGCCGTGTCGATATCTGCTTTGATGGCCTCTGCTGGAATGCCTCAGGCCCAGACGCTTTTCCATCTCTTAGAAGCATTATGGCTTTCTTTATTTCTTCCTTCGTTGGTCTTTCACCGTTAATTTGTAGCTCTTCTTCTGCTGGCTGGAAGTCCGGGGTTGGGGAGAGGGGTGGGGGGGGGGGGGAAGAGAAGGTGGAGCTGGTCTACTGAGAAATTCCTCAAAGTATTATGTCCACCTCTTCATTTGCTCTTGTATATTGCTGAGCAGTTTTCCATTCTTGTCTTTTATGAGGCAACTTGCTTGCTTGAATTTCCCAGTCAGCTTCTTTAGGCTGTTATATAGTTCTCTCATATTTCCTTTGGCTGCAGCATCTTCTGCCTCTCATGCCACCTCCTCAATATACTTCCTCTTGTCTTTTTTGATACTTCTTCTTACTTCATTGTTTGCTTCTGTGTACACTTCTTGAGCCTTGGCTTTGGAACTTCTGGTTTTGCTTGTGTTTAAATCTGCTTTCTTGTTTTCCTGTCTTTTATCTTATTGATGGTTTCTGTTGTTATCCATGCTTTTTGTTGTCGTTCCCTTTTCCCCAGTATTTCTTCACATGTCTCATTCCATACCGTTTTGATTTGCTGCCAATAGTCTTCTGTATTCTCTACATCTTCCAGCTGTTGGAGCACTTGGAGTTTGTTGGATATTGTGACCGCAAATTTGTCTCTTGTTTCTTGATTTCTTAGATGTCCAACATTAAATTGTTGTCTATAATTTTGCATTGTTGCATATCTCTTGAGTTTCATTTTTACTTTGGCTATCAGAAGGTGGTGATCTGATGTCACATCTGCTCCTCTATATACCTTTACATCCTGCAATGATGATCTAAACTTCTTGTTTATGCATATATGATCAATCTGATTTTCTGTTCTATGTTCTGGTGATATCCATGTTGCCTTGTGCATTCTCTTATTTGGAAACATGCTTCCTCCTATAGCCAGTTGATTTGAAGCACAGAAGTTTGAGAATAGTTCCCTATTTTCATTCATTATTTCTAGACTATGTTTTCCCATGACTTCTTCAAAGCCGGTGTTGACTGTACATATCTTTGCATTCATGTCACCCATCAAAATTGTGATGTCTCTTCTTTTTACTTTTTCCATAATTTCCTGTAGTCTAGTATAAAATGCTTCTTTCACAGACTCTTCTTTGTCATTAGTTGGTGCATAACATTGGATGACATTTATTTTCTTTTTAGCTGTTATTATTCTGGGTCCAACGGCTTCCCATTCAATGAGTGCTTTCTGTGCTTCTTCAGATAACATACGAGCTACCCCTTCACTGTGGTGTGAACTTTCGTCTTCATGTCCTGAGGACAGCACTAATTCACTTGTAATGAGTTTCTTCTTGTCTACCCCCTTCCACTGTTTCACACAGTCCCAGAACCTCGATTTTATATTCCCTCATTTCTGCTGCTACTTGTGCCACTTTCCCTTGTTCGTTTAATGTCCGAACATTCCAGGTGCCAAATCTGGAAGTTCTCCTAGAAGAAAGAAGGTTAGTCAGTAACACAGACTCCTTTCGGCTTTCTCTGTGTTGCATCATACGCCTCCCAGCGAGAGGACCTTCCCCTGTCTTGGATGGCTGTGTTTTATTTTCCTTAAATGACTTGTCCATATTTGTTGAAGTTTCTTGTGGTTTAAATTTTTTTACCGGATGGGGTAACCAGCCCCATGCCCAACCCTCCTTATTCGCTTTCTACGACATGCTTGGCAGGGAACAGTGTTACTATTCTTTGCTCCCCTTTCGGGCCCCGGTAACACACGGGTGACAAGCAGAGATACTGTGTGTAAATGCTGTGGCCTAAACCACATACAAAATCACTGTCCACCAAAAGACTACGTGTCATTACTGCAGAAAAAAGGGCCACTGGATACAATTTTGTGTCAAGAAGAAACGAAACAGTGCTCAACGCAAACTTCGCAGCAGAGAGTCATCAAACCAAGCGCATTACATTATGACTGAAGACTTTGACTTCAGTGAAGAAAGTGATCCTTCCACATGATGACTGAAGACTTTGACTTCAGTGAAGAAAGTGATCCTTCCACATGATGACTGAAGACTTTGACTTCAGTGAAGAAAGTGATCCTTCCACATGATGACTGAAGACTTTGACTTCAGTGAAGAAAGTGATCCTTCCACATGATGACTGAAGACTTTGACTTCAGTGAAGAAAGTGATCCTTCCACATGATATTGTGAAGGTACTAACTTTCAATAACGATCCAGAGAGAACACAGGCTTTCTGCAATGTACAATTCAAAATACCGGAGATTAAAATGCATAAAGAAAGATACCATATATCCGTTTCAAGATAGACACAGGTGCCCAAGGAAACACTTTACCTCTAAGAATATTCAGACACATCATGCCTGACAAGGTGGATGAACAAGGATTTCCCACAATTGATATGAAACTATTTTTCACAAAGAAAAACAAAGCTAAGTGCTTACAATGGAACAAATATAGACTGTTTTTGAGCAGGGGAAGCAATCCGTGACAAGCGTAAGTGTTGTTAGAACTCAAAATCTGTTTAGATTTTCATTTAAACAAAATATTTTCAGTCAATAATTTAAACCGTACTAATTGTTTTTGCTATAAAGTAACGCAGGAAATTTTTTTTAAGATCTCAGGAAACAAAAACAACAAAAATCTATCGGATGCATTCGAAATGTTATCATCAATGCCTCGTTTTATTTAAGTGTGGATCTATATATGTTTTAGAATAATAAGTTGCTTAGTTTTGGCGAGGCTTGCCCTGTTCAATCTAGATGCAGGGTCGTTGGTTATAATCTGGCGCAATTAAATAAATTTAAGGCATTAACTACTATTAATGAAAGCAAAATCACATTACTTTATTGCCCTGGTCACCAGAATTACGGCAAAAAATGTTTCGATTTTGTAGTATAACACAATAATAACATATGATATTGTTTTATTTTATTACTTTATTTATAACACATAAAAATTAATAAAGTTTGAAATGATCCGCTGTACACTTCGCCCAAAAAAAAAATTATAAAAATAATAATACAGTTTAAATTATCACCTATACGCTTTTGGTTTGAATGAGAATCTAAACAGATTTCAAACTGAAAGTGTACTGTTGATAATTAATTTAAACTACATTTTTCAGCCTTTTATCTCTATTGTATTTGTTGTTCTTCTTTGACTTTTAATGTCCAAGTTTCAGACACCTACAAATGTACATAGAAGATCGAAGTCTGCATTAGTTTCAGATTAGTTTTTATGTTAAATTTTCTCTCAGTTTTTTGTTTACGCACATATATGATGTCAGTTGGACGTACAGACGTGGGAAAACTATAACAAATGATTATATAAATATTCTAGAACGAGCTGACCAACACGCTGATTAATTTCAAAAGAAATTTTAATTATCATCTAAAATTTCTTCACAACACATAGAAATTACATCAAAGCATATACACATAGTCATAAAAATCAAGGAATCGCTACAAGAAATGATAGACCCACAGTTAGATCTTATCCCTCGAGGTATGCCTACAGTCCTGTTGGAAGAAAGTGATAGCCCCAAAGAAACAAGGATACATAGGATTAGGTCTAATATTTCCCCTTCTTAAGGTATGGACAGACTTGATATCTCTGCTCTATTTTAAGGGAAATATGATTAGCAATACTTGCATACAGAAATTTAAGATAGCAACATGGGTGCCCAAATACAACAATAAAAAAATCACTCTGTCCTGCATTCACTTTATTCATTCAGCCAAGCACACGTGCACATGTTCATACTTGTCGTGGTTGAGTTGACATATCTTATAATTATTATATTAGATTCATGTTAGCTTTTATATATCTGTTAGGAAAGTGAATTTATTTCTGAGGACTTCTCCTAGTAATTTATTCAGTGATAAGGTAGCGCTGTCTACGGCCTATTAAGTGGTGCTTGAACTGTTACGGTTTATCATGGGTTAAATGTTAAACTTACAATAACAGATATTAGGCGTAGAATCAGTCCACGAATGCTTACCATTGGGTTAAGAGTCAGCAAAATTAACTGTCATTTCTGTAAGATAATGTCAGGTGTGGATTGTTCACTTTAAAACTGAATAGTGAGATGCAGGTAATAACTCTGGATTATAGGAGATAGTCACTTATTCCTTCTGATAGATATTTCTAGTGGCAAGGGAGGATCATTTTATGCTTACTTGTGTGGCTAGGCACTAGTCTATAACTTTCACTGAAAGCAGTCACCAGGCATAGATATAATTATATCGTATGATCTAGCCACAACTGTATTATTATAGCAAGAACATTGCATTTTCTTTGTACTCATTTTGTGGAAATGCTAATATATTTCCCAAAGGGGACATACGATTTATTTGTGTAATGTCAAATGCTGTAATCTGTTTATGTAAATTCATTTAATGTTGTAAGATGAATAAGCATATTCATTTAACTGTAACTACAGGTTAGGTTTCCTGTATGTTGAGATTGGGAGAAGAGAAGTAGATTGTTGCTGTCAGAACAGTTACTGACAGGTACCTGGGGGTGCAAAAGATATTAAGCCTATGCGGGCGCGTTGTCGTGGAATATTCTAATCCACATATATAAATTATCAAGTAAATAAAAAGCCTAATAAATACATATAATAAATAAAGGAAGAAGAATGGTAAAGAACAGTGCTGTCACAATGACAGTACTCGAAATCCCCTTCTTTTCTACTTCGTCGGCAAATTGTAACGTTTCACGTTGATATTAAAGGCCTTCTGCAACATACACGCGTTTCCCAAACACACAATAAAATGTGCTGCCTTTCTAAGAAAAACCTTGAAATATGCAAGTTGACCTAAATTTTAAATTCCATTCATGTCTTTTTCTACACTATGTTACCAAAAACAAAAGACAGATGGACTAAAGGATAGCGAGAAGGGAGAGGCAGAAAGCCGAACACTAAACACGCGTCGCGCGATACACAAATGCTGCCATCACGCGTGTAAGACTACATGCACTAACTTTATTTCAATCGACAGTGATAAATTCACTACCCTTCCCAGAGTTAGGTTTTAAAACCTGAAAAACGCTTATTGGGGAAACCTGACATTCTACTGTTTTATGTCCGAAATCCTGACATTAGTCTGACAGTACAGCAGGACAGGTGGCGGTTCTCACATAAAAAATAAAAAAAACAACTACACGACTATCCTAGAAATTGCATATTTTGAACGCAGCCACGTAGCTCTTTTAAATTTGGATATTTGGGTTCCTTAGGGCTTGCTGACAAAGAATATGAAAAACGTTACGCAAATAGTCCAGGAATTAATAAATTATAACCAAAATAAAATAGTGGGGATGCCTGACAACATGAAATCATTTCTGCTCATAAAATTTTTTTTATAACGTGTTTGAAAAAAACCTTACGTTACAGAAATAGCCTACCATGTAAACTCCAAATTGATTGGAGCGCAACAAATGAAAAACTAACCACGATTGGTCGGGCTATAAATACTATCCTTCGTTGTTAGGGGAGACGTGGAAAGGTAACATTTTTTCAAACACTTGTCGAAACGTGGCCTCATTGGCTAGACTCGCTGATATACTCACTTAGGAGCGTTAGTTCGAGACCACTAGTGCAAATAAGCTTGATAAAGCAACAGTGCGTTGAAGCCAGCTCATATTTTTGCTAAATAAAAGCCTGGAACATAAGCAGATGGGAATTTGTGCCAGTAGTTGTGCCAGAATTCATTGCTAATCAACGTATCTGTGTTTATTCTATGAATTGTGGTAAGCTTAAACCATTCAGTATCTTTTAATGAAAATTGAATGTGAATTGTTAATTTATGCCTGTATATATGTGTAGTTCATAGCAAACCTGATGTAAAGCCTATAATGCTCCAGCCTGAACAGAAGGTGTCGGAGGGAAGTAAAACTGCATGGAATGGCCAAACAGTACACTGACACCTAGATTGTTGATTAGACAGAAATAATGCTGGAATTGCAGAGGCGTAGTAACCATTAAGGAGGTTAATGCTGGTATAAAGTATTTCAGATGAAGCTGACAGTTGGCCTAACGCTCTGAACTCAATGTTTGTGATGTATTGTGCTCTGTGTAGAACTAGAGTATCAATTAGTTATGAAGTAGAAGGTACATCCTTCTTGTTTTCAGGGACCGTGGTCTTGATGGTATTGAGCAGCACCTGGTCAGAGCTTTGCTGAATCCAGAGTCGGACAGCATACTCCTTGGTCCATTTAGCTATCAGTGAGGTGTCTCCAGAGCCGAGGGGAGAGTCGAGCAGAGGAGTCTGTTCCTGCCGCCATCACGCCAGATAAGCTGATGTGGCCAGCTGAGCTCAAAATTATGTACCCCCAGCTTAAAATGACCTTGTAAAAATAAAATTAAGAGGGGAATTAAATTGTGTTAATATCAGGAACTGAGAACATCTCCAATAATAGTTCCCCTAAAGACAAACTATTGAAGTCATGATGACAAATACCAACAGAGCTTGAACAAAACAAAACCAGTATTACCTCATATTACTACTACACAACTGACACACATAGGATACTTTAATAATATATGTCATTACCATATTCATATTGATAAATTCTGTACATATAACTTGTAAGTAAAATTGATTGTGATTCCTGGTTCCCTTTGTTTTGAATCAGGACACATATTCATTCATAACAGCAATGAATACATATTGTTATTTGAAAAGTTATCAGCGACTCCTTTAAGATATCCTTTAGAGTGTTATATGTATGTGAGTGTCATAGTGTTGTCAAGTGTGGTGGAATAAATTAAATTGTTTATCTGTCTGTTGTTGTTTTGACTTACACTTCATCATACACATACCCTAGACATATAACGTAGTCATCACACTATTCCAGAATAATTCTGACTGAGATATACATATATGTGGCAGCAAGTAAGGTTATCTATAATACACTACTCTTATTAGATATAGATACCTTCACAGCTGATCTCAGTCAGTACACTAAGTCCCCTATAAATATTTATAACATCCCACTTCACCACATATATTGGGGTCTCGCTCTTGGGATTTTGAATCTTTCCCTATTAAAAATATTGGGGGTAATTCACTTCAGGGAATATAAGAATTAAAAGGTATCCTTGGGTGGAATTAAATAAGGTTGAGCTCACGGTGCCTGTGTTGTCCATTAGATATATAGTTAGAAATTGAATTGTTGGTTAGACATTATATAAATTTACCTGATAGACAATGGCGGACCTGGCCAAGTTTCGATCTGCTGCTGTTCAGACTGCAAAAGAGTTAGGATTAGATGGGCAAGTTATGGTTGCCTATGTTACTACGGAATGTGACAAATTTATTGAACGCGAAGAAAGAAGGTTTGAAGCCGAAAGAAAGTTAGAGGCTGAAAGGGAAATTAAGAGGTTGCAGATTGAGGCTGAGGCTAAGAAATTGGAAGCAGAAGAAAGAAGATTGACTGCCGAAAGGGAAGACAAGAGATTAGCTGCAGAAAGGGAAGAGAAGAAATTAGCTGCAGAAAGGGAAGAGAAGAAATTAGCTGCAGAAAGGGAAGAGAAGAAATTAGCTGCAGAAAGGGAAGCAGAAGATAAGAGATTACAAAGGGAACATGAGTTACGACTCAGGGAATTTGAGTTTCAAGGCCATGCTCCTGAAAATGGTGCTAGTCCCTTTGCCTCTGATGCCACTGCTAGCCAAGGAGCCTCAACCTCAGCTATGAATTTTCATTTAGATCATTTTGTTGAGAAAGACGATGATATAGAGAGCTACCTAAATAGGTATGAACTATTAGCTACCACGTATGGGTTAGAGAGAGAAAGGTGGAGCTTAAAGTTATCTCAGGGACTTCGTGGGGCAGCTTATGAAGTTTTTGCAAAAATGAGTAGAGGTGATCAGGAAAATTATGACATGCTAAAGCAGGCTCTTTTGTTAAGATATGAAAAGAATGCAGAATTTTATAGGAAAAAATTTAGGAATGCTAAACTACTGTCAGGTGAAACCTATCACCTGTTCTCTGCACGAATAGAGACATACTTGGAGAAATGGACTTCTCTGGGGAAAACCCAAGATCTTAAGGAAATGGTCCTTATAGAGCAACTAAGAGAGTCCATGGCTCCAGACCTGAGAAAGTTTCTCATGGAACAAGGTGCAGAGAGGCTGGGTGAGTTGCTAAATGTTGCTGAAAGGTATCAAGCAGCTCAAGCAGAGGTAACAGGTAATAAAAAGAAACAAGTGGATAACTTTAGGGCACCACAGAACTTTAATAAATTTGATCCTAGGGATCAAAATAAAGGTAAGCACCAATTTGATAGGCCACGGTATGAAAATAAAAATAAATTCCCACAATTCGATGAAAGGAAATATGATGAAAGAAAATCTTTCAACCAAGGAAAAAGGTGGTGTAAGAATTGTCAGATGGACAATCATGACACTGACCGTTGCAGAAGGAAACCTGTGTATATGGCAACCCTTCAGGTCAGGTCGACCTCAAGACAGGAGGAGGATATTATGTTGGATACCACTCCAGAAGAGATGAGGAAGGCACAGGCTGGGGATAAAACACTCAAGCCTTGTTTCAGAAAATTGTCAACTTGTCATACAACTCCAGGCAAGGGAGATTTTTACATGAAAAACAAGTTGATGTATAGGAAGACTGGAGCTAGATCCAAAGGTCAGGGACAACTGGTACTTCCTAAAAGATATAGGGCAGACTTAATAAGGAGCCTACATGTGAAACCAGATGGGGACCATGAGAAGATAGGTACCATCATTCAAAAGGTGGCTCACAATTATTATTGGCCCAAAGCAAGATGGGACATTGAGAATTTTGTAGAAAGGTGTAGCATAGCACATGAGGGAACACCCACAAGTGGGAACATGGATCAGGACCTGGACACGCCACGGGGCAAAATTAGGCCTGATAATAAAAAGAAAAATAGATTTGATAAAGTGGACCAAATGGAATGGGAAGCCCCTTTTCACGGACAAGCTTCACTTAACTGTTTTACAATGGCCACTATGCGGAGAGTGCAAAAAGATGTCTTACCCCAGGATAAGCCGACAATCCCTCAATCGGACTTAAACAAACTGGAGGAAGAGGATGTAGAGAGGAAATCTCTCATCAAGAATTTTAAGTGGGGAGACAGCCCCAAAAGAAAAATTGGTAGCGGTCGTTTTGTGAATGATAATTCTGGGAGGAAAAATCATCACTATAAAGCTTCGAGTGGAAGAGACCATACCGGTGCATGGACAAATAGGTCCACACAATTAAAGGTCCATATGTAGCTATGTTAAGAACGTGGACTGATGAAAAGGCAGAGGAAAACATTACATCTTCATACCAATATGTGAATGAGCTGACCACTCGGTTAAAAACTGGCTGGAAACTTGCCAATGAAAATTTGAAACAAGCCAGGAAGAAACATGCTGCCTATTATAACAGGAAGGCGAAAGACAGAAATTTGGCTGTGGGAGAGAAAGTACTGCTTCTTTTGCCTGGGAGTCAGAATAAGTTACAAATTGGATGGCAGGGTCCATATACAGTTTTAGAGAAGGTATCTAGAACAAATTATAAGATAGATAAGAAGGGGAAAGAAAAAATCTATCATGTGAATCTCCTGAAGAAATATTTGGAAAGAGAACATCAGGAAGAGACACACTTGTTGACCTTGTCCATCGCCATGGAGATGAAAAAGGAACCACTTTCATCATTTGAATATCCATTACACCCCCTGTGAGACAGCAGCACAGGTGAAAATCAGTACACATTTAACGAAAACTCAGAAAGAGAGAGTGCAACAGGTTCTAAATAATCATGCAGAGGTGTTAACAGACCGACCAGGGCATACAAACCTATTGGAATATGATATGAAACTAATAGACTCCACACCTGTCTGTATGAAACCATATTCGATTCCGTTTGCTAAGGAGAAAGCTTTGAAGGAAGAGATAGACTATCTATTGAAGGAAGGAATTATTTCGCACAGTGAGTCTTCGTATAGTTCCGGTGTGGTACTCTTAAGGAAGCCCTCTGGAGAACATAGACTCTGTATAGATTACAGGAGACTGAATGCTATTACAGAAGGACAGGTGGATCCATTACCGGATACAAATCAGCTGTTTGCCAGACTAAATAAAGCTAAATATTTCTCAAAAGTGGATTTGAGTAAAGGATACTATCAGATTCCAGTAAAGCCTGAGGTTAGACCATACCTAGCCTTTAGTACCTCAGAAGGACACTATGAGTTTAATAGATTGCCATTTGGATTGAAGAATGCGCCTAGTGTCTTCTCTAGAATGATGAGAAAATTATTGGACCCTCTGAATAATCCATGTATAACAAATTTCATGGATGATATCCTGATAGCAACAGAAACATTTGAGGAACACATTGACTCTCTGAACATGCTGTTTGATCGACTTAGGGAGGCAAATTTAACAGCCCGACCAACCAAATGTTGCGTTGGATGTAAAGAATTGGAAATTTTGGGACACACAGTTTATCAGGGAAACATGACCCCTGACCCAAAGAACTTAGAGAAACTAAAGAAAGCCCCGAGACCACAAACCAAGAAGGACGTGAGATCCTTTGTCTCATTATGTGGTTTCTACCAGAAGTATATCAAAAACCTTAATTCCATATGTGCACCGTTAACTGAATTGACACGTAAAGGACATCCAGATCGCATTACATGGACACCACAATGTGAAATGACTTTCCAAGAATTGAAGGAAAAGCTCACAAGTAAACCCATTTTGAAATTACCTGACTTAAGTCAAGAATTCATAGTAAGGACGGATGCAAGTAATATTGGGTTAGGTGCAACTCTACTACAGGAATCAGATGCATTGGATGGGGAATTAAGCCCAGTGGCATATGCTAGCAGAAAGTTGAATAAAGCTGAAATCAACTACTCAACTAGCGAAAAAGAATGTCTTGCAGTAATATGGGCGATAAAGAAATTCAATATTTATCTATATGGGAAGGCATTTAAGTTGCAAACAGACCACAAACCTTTATCGTTTCTAGCACAGGCTAGGCATGAGAACTCCAGGTTACTCCGATGGTCTTTACTTTTGGCTCCATATAATTTTAGCATTGAGTATATATCTGGAAAAACAAATTTGGGAGCGGATTTTTTAAGCCGCCATCCGTGTGATGAGAATCACCGTAAACCCCAGAACTAATAATAAATTTCTCTATGTGTATATAGAATAAAGGACTGACATATAATGTCTGTTTTAAGAGGGGAGATGTCGTGGAATATTCTAATCCACATATATAAATTATCAAGTAAATAAAAAGCCTAATAAATACATATAATAAATAAAGGAAGAAGAATGGTAAAGAACAGTGCTGTCACAATGACAGTACTCGAAATCCCCTTCTTTTCTACTTCGTCGGCAAATTGTAACGTTTCACGTTGATATTAAAGGCCTTCTGCAACATACACGCGTTTCCCAAACACACAATAAAATGTGCTGCCTTTCTAAGAAAAACCTTGAAATATGCAAGTTGACCTAAATTTTAAATTCCATTCATGTCTTTTTCTACACTATGTTACCAAAAACAAAAGACAGATGGACTAAAGGATAGCGAGAAGGGAGAGGCAGAAAGCCGAACACTAAACACGCGTCGCGCGATACACAAATGCTGCCATCACGCGTGTAAGACTACATGCACTAACTTTATTTCAATCGACAGTGATAAATTCACTACCCTTCCCAGAGTTAGGTTTTAAAACCTGAAAAACGCTTATTGGGGAAACCTGACATTCTACTGTTTTATGTCCGAAATCCTGACATTAGTCTGACAGTACAGCAGGACAGGTGGCGGTTCTCACATAAAAAATAAAAAAACAACTACACGACTATCCTAGAAATTGCATATTTTGAACGCAGCCACGTAGCTCTTTTAAATTTGGATATTTGGGTTCCTTAGGGCTTGCTGACAAAGAATATGAAAAACGTTACGCAAATAGTCCAGGAATTAATAAATTATAACCAAAATAAAATAGTGGGGATGCCTGACAACATGAAATCATTTCTGCTCATAAAATTTTTTTTTATAACGTGTTTGAAAAAAACCTTACGTTACAGAAATAGCCTACCATGTAAACTCCAAATTGATTGGAGCGCAACAAATGAAAAACTAACCACGATTGGTCGGGCTATAAATACTATCCTTCGTTGTTAGGGGAGACGTGGAAAGGTAACATTTTTTCAAACACTTGTCGAAACGTGGCCTCATTGGCTAGACTCGCTGATATACTCACTTAGGAGCGTTAGTTCGAGACCACTAGTGCAAATAAGCTTGATAAAGCAACAGTGCGTTGAAGCCAGCTCATATTTTTGCTAAATAAAAGCCTGGAACATAAGCAGATGGGAATTTGTGCCAGTAGTTGTGCCAGAATTCATTGCTAATCAACGTATCTGTGTTTATTCTATGAATTGTGGTAAGCTTAAACCATTCAGTATCTTTTAATGAAAATTGAATGTGAATTGTTAATTTATGCCTGTATATATGTGTAGTTCAGTAGCAAACCTGATGTAAAGCCTATAATGCTCCAGCCTGAACAGAAGGTGTCGGAGGGAAGTAAAACTGCATGGAATGGCCAAACAGTACACTGACACCTAGATTGTTGATTAGACAGAAATAATGCTGGAATTGCAGAGGCGTAGTAACCATTAAGGAGGTTAATGCTGGTATAAAGTATTTCAGATGAAGCTGACAGTTGGCCTAACGCTCTGAACTCAATGTTTGTGATGTATTGTGCTCTGTGTAGAACTAGAGTATCAATTAGTTATGAAGTAGAAGGTACATCCTTCTTGTTTTCAGGGACCGTGGTCTTGATGGTATTGAGCAGCACCTGGTCAGAGCTTTGCTGAATCCAGAGTCGGACAGCATACTCCTTGGTCCATTTAGCTATCAGTGAGGTGTCTCCAGAGCCGAGGGGAGAGTCGAGCAGAGGAGTCTGTTCCTGCCGCCATCACGCCAGATAAGCTGATGTGGCCAGCTGAGCTCAAAATTATGTACCCCCAGCTTAAAATGACCTTGTAAAAATAAAATTAAGAGGGGAATTAAATTGTGTTAATATCAGGAACTGAGAACATCTCCAATAATAGTTCCCCTAAAGACAAACTATTGAAGTCATGATGACAAATACCAACAGAGCTTGAACAAAACAAAACCAGTATTACCTCATATTACTACTACACAACTGACACACATAGGATACTTTAATAATATATGTCATTACCATATTCATATTGATAAATTCTGTACATATAACTTGTAAGTAAAATTGATTGTGATTCCTGGTTCCCTTTGTTTTGAATCAGGACACATATTCATTCATAACAGCAATGAATACATATTGTTATTTGAAAAGTTATCAGCGACTCCTTTAAGATATCCTTTAGAGTGTTATATGTATGTGAGTGTCATAGTGTTGTCAAGTGTGGAGGAATAAATTAAATTGTTTATCTGTCTGTTGTTGTTTTGACTTACACTTCATCATACACATACCCTAGACATATAACGTAGTCATCACACTATTCCAGAATAATTCTGACTGAGATATACATATATGTGGCAGCAAGTAAGGTTATCTATAATACACTACTCTTATTAGATATAGATACCTTCACAGCTGATCTCAGTCAGTACACTAAGTCCCCTATAAATATTTATAACATCCCACTTCACCACACGCGTGTTGATAATTGATATTTTTAAGGAACAGGAGACATGGTTAAAGACAGCCCTAAACTATCATAGCAATAACTACAATAAATGTAATCCCATAGTGGAGCGAAACTTTCTGTATAAAGTTAGTGTGATTTATTATTTGCTTGAAGTAAAAGGGTGTCTCTTTTTGGGTCTCAGTTTCAGGGAGACCGACTCGCGAGAGCAGATTCCAGTCAGGCGAAGAACGAAATATTCTCTTCGATCTAGAGGGTTCTGAATACCGCTAGCGTCACGAATCGTCACACCCCGTTCCTGAATCAAAACCCCTTTTTGTCAACGCCAAGTTAAGCTCACGCAGTGCAACGGAGCCAACGCTAAATCTGGAATCGCCAAACGCAGTAGTAGTTCTCTACTCGCCTATTGGATTACCAGCCAGAGCATTGCGGCTTCCAGAATATCAAACCCGCCCAGCATGCCTATAGCAGAATTCCATATCACCCGCCTTTGTTGTGCCTAAACGGGGCACTCAGCAAACCACAGCCAAACCAGTTTAAACAGGATTTACAGCCAAGCGGAGCCTTGCGCCGGATAAGCGCGCCTGGGTCTCTTTGTCCTCAAGTGACTTCTTCTGGTGTATTTCCTGGATACTTAAAACCTCGCACGTATGAGCAGCCATCTATGGACAGAGTTCCAGCCCAACTCGCGCTAGTAGGGGGGGGGGGGGGGGTCCCCAACGATAGCGCCTATACAGTGATGTTATTCAGGTTAATTCCATCACCGATGGAGGATATATACGAAAACACCACTTACTGGAGTTACTTCAGCTGGTCCCCGAAAACCGAAGGACTGTCACTCGATTATTTATCTCTTTGTGTTCTACAGGTTTTATGAATGGTGATCTGTGTGTGTGGTTGTTGGTGTATGTGATTATTGATGAATATTTGATTATTGATGTAATTTTATGTTGTTGTGATGATATGCATTATTTTCATGCTTTTCTTCTTTAATAAATTTTACACATTTATTAATGCGCTGTTCACGACCTTTCCATCCATATTTGTATTTTAGCTCTTTACTATAATCTCTATGTATGATAAGAGAAAAGAGAGAGAGAGCAGGAGGTGCTTAGACAGACATAAGTGAGTTGAGGCTTGGAGAGAGAGATCATTTTGGTAAATCTTCTTCCAGGTTGTCTCAAGTCCATCTCCTATTTACACCTTATCTAAAGTGTAATCTATAACTCTGTCAGTCCACTATCCCTTGTCGATTTCACTACAGTTGTCCAACTCGACAAATACTCTACACTCTAACTCAACCACGACAAATGGGAGCCCGTCCGAGATTCTAGAACCCATCTAGTACGACATTTAATATGTGCTCGATCCGAGGATGAATCTCTCACAAGATTCTATCTTGATTCTTAGAGTTTAGTGTTCGGCAGATTATAGGAATTTCTTTCCCCTAGACATATCGAACTATTTCTTTTGGAGGAAGTCGGAACAGCGTTTTTTCTCCACAGCAATCATAAATATTAAGTTACATTTATTGTTCATGCTACACATGAGACAGCTGGTAAAGGTTGATGGTATCACTGCTGAGTTTTTGGTTGACAAATCTGACGACTATTGTTGTAAAAGTCAGAAATTTTTTTTTTTTAAGGGTTAATATTTTTTCAGGAGTAGCTCTTTAATCTGAGATAAGAAGCTACAGATAGTCAGTTACTAGCTTGCATTTGTACCAAGGGAGGGTGTTCATTCGGACGATAGTAACCAATCCTCTCAATAGCTTAGTACTGACAGAACTGGGGTGAAGTGATAGTAAGTTTTACATCACTTACATTTTTTGGAGTTTTTTTGGGTTTTTGCTTGTCGCAATCAGAGTAGCTACAAACTTTCTTGTTTTTTAAAGCTCCCAGGCTAGCCTAGATTTTATTGATTATTAAGTTAATCAGCACGTAGTGGACTAGGTAACTAAGATCTCTAGGTTCTATTCTTCTATAATGTTTGCTCACCCTGATATAATGGCCGATCTAGATAAAGTGCATAGGATTGCCCTCGAGGTAGCTAAGTACATGGAGTACAAGGATAGCGAAATCCAGCCCTTTCTAGAATTTGCAGTAAGCCTGCAGGATCAATACGAGGTAGACAATTGGTTTGACAGCCGTTTAATCTTGGCATGGTCCTGTAAACAAACTGGGGAGAGTGAAGCATTCACCCGACAGTATGTAGAAGAAGTGATAGAAGATGAGAAGCAAAGGAAAAAGCAAAGACAAGAACGGGACAAGAAATTGGAAATGGAGCAACAAGAACGGGACAAGCAATGGGAAATAGAGCGCCAAGAAAGGGACAGAGAAAGCCAAGAAAGGAGCAGGCTAAACCAAATCAGAATGAATGAACTGGATAGCCAAATTCGGAGGGTGGAAACAGATACTAAATGTAGTCACTCTACTTCCCCTTCTACTGTGCCCTTAACGGTCAACGCCCCTGCAAACCCTGCGCCCATGAAAGAAAACTTGCCTGCTAAAACCGAACCCCAACTCCAGAAAATTGACTTTCCTTTGGACTTGGATCCGAAGCCCAAACAAGGAAAGAATTTACGTCGGGACAGCAGACCTAAAGCCACGGGAAAAATTACGCAACGTTCCCAGGCATGGAAACTGCACAAAGGTGAGACAGGTGCTAACAAGCATTGTAATACGGATTGTTCCCGTCTGGCAAGCGGCGAACCCCGAGCCTCTCACGCTCCAGACCGAGCAGCACCTAACCGACACGTGACGTCGAGAAAAGGGAGCCACACCCTATCACGTTATATTTCGCAAGATTCCCGGCCGGACAGCGAAAAACCATATGCAGAGGCGTATCCCTCCAACTCAGCGATCGTAGAATGGAGGCGCCGCTCCTCTTATCACCCTGAGCGTAAAAGGTGCAAGAATAAGTCGCCTGCTAAAAGGGTTAAACTTTCCAAACCGTTCCAAGGAACTTTGGAAAAACACACCGAGAGTTTTTTCTCGGGCACTTCGCGATCTAACGGGATCTCAAACCGTCCAGTCCTTTGCATGCAGTCTGCGGGGCCTGTCAACCAGGAAGTGGATCTCGCATTGTAGGACAAAGTTCAACTGACGCCAGTAACTTCCTCAGGGGAGGGCAAAGTTGACGTTTATGGTGGACACAGGGTTCCATGCGAAGGGATCCCTGGTATTCCATTTGAGTCTCTCACACTTCTCAGGGCAGAAGACAGTGAGAAAAGCTGCCTTACTACTGTACAAGGAGCCATTGTTGAGAGCCTTGGCTCACGTCATGCTAGTAATGGGAAAGCGACTCAACAAACTCTGCAACTCGCAGATATTACCTATCTGTCTTCACGGATAGAAGCTACGGAGATCTGTTATGATTTAGTAGAACCCCAGAATGCGATCGATTACTCTTTGCTTCAGGCAGCAGAGTTTTCTCATTCAAATCGCATTATTCCAGTGGTCTCAAACCCACTGATGGACAGCAAAGTAGTCGCCTCCGCCAGGCCATTACAGAACAACTTGATCATTTCCGTTGACCAAGCCAGAGTTGTGACTGGCAAGGCAAGGAAAGCTCCAGACCCGCCTTTAGACGGCACAGGTCTGAAGATTGATCAATGCTCCCGCCGAAACAGCGGAGTAGGTGTGGAGAGGCAGAAGAAAAATGCTAGCATTTCTTCGGCCAACGAACGGCTTTATTTACCAACTAGGGTTACATGCGCGCAAAAAGTCCCTATAGACTGCAGCTATACAGGGTTATTCAAGTCCGCGACAGGTAAACCCATAACGGAAATTAAACAGCCCGAGTCCAGCAACGATTTCACTGCACATAACAGGCGGATTACCTATGCAGTGGCCAGTGAGTTCAGGCGGGGCCGAAACTCACAACAGGTGCGGATAATTTTCCGGACCATGGACAGACAAAGAAAATTGGGGAAGGAAGGTCATGTTCACACGGAAACAGATTATGTCAGTGTTCAGTGGCCTCGCAAAATCCCATTCGCTGAACGTCTATTAGACAGAGGGAAGAAAAGAAATGAACTCGGAGCTAGTCATACAGACAGACAGAAATTGGAAACGTATTTGGTTTTATGAGTATAGGATGTTCCAATGACAGGTAACTAAAGACGATGGAAAAGATAAATTACTGTCATTTTTGTCCGTATTCCTCGAACTTTAAAAGGGGGGGCACTTGTCACGTGAAAGATAATTTATTTTACCATCTTGTCCATAATGTTATTACTCTTTTAATGTTCTGTTTTCTGAGACATTTTGTATTTTCATTTCTTTCATATTCTACCTACATTTTTTCACCTTCTCAACCCCACCCGAGGTTGTTTACGCTGGCCAGCTGCGGTCAGCTAACGCTAGACGTAATGTTATCTAAACGCACCTGTTCGACCAGAGAAACATTTCTCGGGTCCGCTTTAAGTGTTAGAACGAGCCAAGATGGTTTCTGTGAAAGAAACGGTTCGTTAGCGGCGGGTACCCTCTGTGGTCCCAACAGGGGAATTTCTCTGGTCGCTTTAAAACGTTTGATGACGAGCGGCTGGTACCCTTTGAGGCCTGGGTAACGAGTGTGATCTGTTTCAGGGGAAGATAACAACCCGCGGTCAGTCTTTGGGTTTTCGCCCCTTAGACAAGATAGAGCATAATGTTATGCATTTCTCTACCTGGGGAACTTTCGCACGATTTCTTTTGTCTTACTCTAGATTACGTCTTTCGCCGAACTTCTGTAGAAATACGCACGCCAGGTGTTCGGGGGGAGCGTCCCTTGTGATCTATAAGAGTAGACTGGTTTTAATAGAAAAAGACATTCGTAAATTTTCCTAGCCCGTAGATGACCATCATGAGATAAGGCAAACTTTAACACAGTACTAGAATGTGTTTGCCTATGTTCTAGTCATTTTTCGGGGTGAGTTGACATATCTTATAATTATTATATTAGATTCATGTTAGCTTTTATATATCTGTTAGGAAAGTGAATTTATTTCTGAGGACTTCTCCTAGTAATTTATTCAGTGATAAGGTAGCGCTGTCTACGGCCTATTAAATGGTGCTTGAACTGTTACGGTTTATCATGGGTTAAATGTTAAACTTACAATAACAGATATTAGGCGTAGAATCAGTCCACGAATGCTTACCATTGGGTTAAGAGTCAGCAAAATTAACTGTCATTTCTGTAAGATAATGTCAGGTGTGGATTGTTCACTTTAAAACTGAATAGTGAGATGCAGGTAATAACTCTGGATTATAGGAGATAGTCACTTATTCCTTCTGATAGATATTTCTAGTGGCAAGGGAGGATCATTTTATGCTTACTTGTGTGGCTAGGCACTAGTCTATAACTTTCACTGAAAGCAGTCACCAGGCATAGATATAATTATATCGTATGATCTAGCCACAACTGTATTATTATAGCAAGAACATTGCATTTTCTTTGTACTCATTTTGTGGAAATGCTAATATATTTCCCAAAGGGGACATACGATTTATTTGTGTAATGTCAAATGCTGTAATCTGTTTATGTAAATTCATTTAATGTTGTAAGATGAATAAGCATATTCATTTAACTGTAACTACAGGTTAGGTGTCCTGTATGTTCAGATTGGGAGAAGAGGAGTAGATTGTTGCTGCCAGAACAGTTACTGACAGGTACCTGGGGGTGCAAAAGATATTAAGCCTATGCGGGCGCGTGTTGATAATTGATATTTTTAAGGAACAGGAGACATGGTTAAAGACAGCCCTAAACTATCATAGCAATAACTACAATAAATGTAATCCCATAGTGGAGCGAAACTTTCTGTATAAAGTTAGTGTGATTTATTATTTGCTTGAAGTAAAAGGGTGTCTCTTTTTGGGTCTCAGTTTCAGGGAGACCGACTCGCGAGAGCAGATTCCAGTCAGGCGAAGAACGAAATATTCTCTTCGATCTAGAGGGTTCTGAATACCGCTAGCGTCACGAATCGTCACACCCCGTTCCTGAATCAAAACCCCTTTTTGTCAACGCCAAGTTAAGCTCACGCAGTGCAATGGAGCCAACGCTAAATCTGGAATCGCCAAACGCAGTAGTAGTTCTCTACTCGCCTATTGGATTACCAGCCAGAGCATTGCGGCTTCCAGAATATCAAACCCGCCCAGCATGCCTATAGCAGAATTCCATATCACCCGCCTTTGTTGTGCCTAAACGGGGCACTCAGCAAACCACAGCCAAACCAGTTTAAACAGGATTTACAGCCAAGCGGAGCCTTGCGCCGGATAAGCGCGCCTGGGTCTCTTTGTCCTCAAGTGACTTCTTCTGGTGTATTTCCTGGATACTTAAAACCTCGCACGTATGAGCAGCCATCTATGGACAGAGTTCCAGCCCAACTCGCGCTAGTAGGGGGGGGGGGGTCACCAACGATAGCGCCTATACAGTGATGTTATTCAGGTTAATTCCATCGCCGATGGAGGATATATACGAAAACACCACTTACTGGAGTTACTTCAGCTGGTCCCCGAAAACCGAAGGACTGTCACTCGATTATTTATCTCTTTGTGTTCTACAGGTTTTATGAATGGTGATCTGTGTGTGTGGTTGTTGGTGTATGTGATTATTGATGAATATTTGATTATTGATGTAATTTTATGTTGTTGTGATGATATGCATTATTTTCATGCTTTTCTTCTTTAATAAATTTTACACATTTATTAATGCGCTGTTCACGACCTTTCCATCCATATTTGTATTTTAGCTCTTTACTATAATCTCTATGTATGATAAGAGAAAAGAGAGAGAGCAGAAGGTGCTTAGACAGACATAAGTGAGTTGAGGCTTGGAGAGAGAGATCATTTTGGTAAATCTTCTTCCAGGTTGTCTCAAGTCCATCTCCTATTTACACCTTATCTAAAGTGTAATCTATAACTCTGTCAGTCCACTATCCCTTGTCGATTTCACTACAGTTGTCCAACTCGACAAATACTCTACACTCTAACTCAACCACGACAATACTCACAGCTTAGATAGCCACTTCTGGTACAAAAAAAACAATATTTTTAGGACTTGCCCATACAGAATCTTCAATGGTAATCTTGGCCAAGAAAACCCCAGGTTCAAAAAAACGGGTTGAATTCACTACTTTCGGGACCGTTCTCTTGGGAATACTATTGTTTTGGATGTCTGTTTAAGTCACACAAAAATTGTCCAGGCACGAACGTTTATAGCGAGCACAGTGTCAACATCTTAGACTTCAAACGAATGAGGAATGTCAGGTCGGCACCTTCTTTCAGGAAAGGACTATATTTGGTCACCACATCACTAGTCGAAACTCCGTTGGAATGTTACTGACGTTAATATGTTACTTACCACAACGGCTAAATTTGTACATAGAGTTTGTGCAGAAAATCTGATCTGGCTCAAAGGCCCAGTATAAAACAGTTAGTCTTTAATAAAACCCGTTAGTGAGAGTTGTACTCTGTCTATTTATGAAGACACACGCACTGTCAGACAGGTGTTAACTTGTAAACCCACGTGGTTAAAAGATAAAACTGTTTATGTTTCTCACAGGTATGTCTCTGTACTAAACGCTGGCAAAGTTTTGGGTTACCCCAATATTCACTCAACACAGAACTACTAAGAACTTAAACCACTTCGACCAAACTAAATGCCATCTCTATTAACAGAGATTCTTAGGAATCGAACGAAGGCTTGTTCTAGTCTTGACTGCGAAGTTACTGAGTGAAAATAAAATCTAACTCTCTCTAGTATATATAAAAAACCAGACAAAGATGTGCGCTATTTCCGAAAACTACGCAATAGCCTCCCCTTCTCTTAACACTTACGGTAACTCCAAGAGGCTGTCGTAAACTGCCACTTTGCGTCTCTGACACCTCCGTCTAAGGAACGGCCGGAGCGCTACGTGTCAGATGCAAATGTAGACAACTTGACTGCACTGCAGGGGCAGTTTTTGCACCTACGCCGAGAAATGACCATTCTGAGCGAATGCGTGATGGCGCCTACTCCACCCTGACACTGAGAATCTACCGAGGAAACTACGTGTCAGATATGTCGGGATTCACGCCTCACCTCAGCGCTCACCGAGAAACTACGTTTTGACAGGTGAGAAGGCAGACGATATGTCGGCCCTATGTCTTGAGATAGCCAAATTATTCACAGTTATTTCGTCAATCTGCAGCGATTGACCGAATGCATTCTCACGCCAAATCGTCTGGTCCAAGGGACTGACACGTTACGTAAAAAGTTACTCGTTTAATCAGCCATGAAATGCGTTTCTAAATGAGAAACGAAACTGGCGGAAGTGAGAATGGGAAAAGAATATTTTTCGCAAATGAATGGATGCGAAAAATACAGGAAAAAGGTAAAGAGTATAATAAAAATAGAGGATACGGGTGAAAGAAAAAGAAGAGGATATCGGCAATTTAATGATCATAAAACCTCTGTGACAAGTTTCATTTTGGTTTTATGAGTGGGATTTTGTCTCTCAGTTTTTGTTTCATCTTGGTTAGAACTGCACACTCTGAAGACATTGTAAAATGTTAAGAGTTTAAAGAGCTATGACGTAACCGTGATGTTTCCTTTTATTTGTCTAGCTCTTCATGCTTTTAACAGCATTTTCTCATTTAGTGTGGTTCGTCTCATTCAACCTAGACACAGTATCCGTCAGTTATATTGAGACGCATTTTTCACATTCCGAATAAATTAACAAAGACATGTTACAATGAAACATTGCCAGTAATAGGTAACAAATACACATTTAAAAACACTTCTTCGCGGACACATTTATACTTCCACTCATATGTTATACCGGTACTTGTTCCAATTCTCCTAGTGAGTAGAGCAAAATTTAATTTGGCTTTCAATAAAGTTAAAGACATTATGATTTTTTTTTCTTCCGGTTTCTAAATTATTGTGGCCGCGATGAAAGCGAAGTTATAATATAATGTAGACAAAGTTGTAGTTACATTCCTTCGGGAAAAGATAACCATGAAATGCGTTCTTTAAAAAATAGACAAACCACCCCCGCCCCCAAGTAATTATCAGAGATATTGAGATCGTTCTGGTCAGGCCGAGTCACATGACATGCTAACGCTAAAATTAGAGGCACCCGCCGATGAGAATTAATCATCAATTAAAATCTGTGAGTTCAGTTTGAGTTTTGTCACCCAGCGTAAAAGATGCTGCAGATCTGTGGTCAACAGATAGTTTGAGTTTTGTCACCCAGCGTAAAAGATGCTGCAGATCTGTGGTCAACAGATAGTTTGAGTTTTGTCACCCAGCGTAAAAGATGCTGCAGATCTGTGGTCAACCGATAGTTTGAGTTTTGTCAGCCAGCGTGAAAGATGCTGCAGATCTGTGGTCAACAGATAGTTTGAGTTTTGTCACCCAGCGTAAAAGATGCTGCAGATCTGTGGTCAACAGATAGTTTGAGTTTTGTCAGCCATCGTAAAAGATGCTGCAGATCTGTGGTCAACAGATAGTTTGAGTTTTGTCACCCAGCGTAAAAGATGCTGCAGATCTGTGGTCAACAGATAGTTTGAGTTTTGTCAGCCAGCGTGAAAGATGCTGCAGATCTGTGGTCAACAGATAGTTTGAGTTTTGTCACCCAGCGTAAAAGATGCTGCAGATCTGTGGTCAACAGATAGTTTGAGTTTTGTCACCCGGCGTAAAAGATGCTGCAGATCTGTGGTCAACAGATAGTTTGAGTTTTGTCAGCCATCGTAAAAGATGCTGCAGATCTGTGGTCAACAGATAGTTTGAGTTTTGTCACCCAGCGTAAAAGATGCTGCAGATCTGTGGTCAACAGACAGTTTGAGTTTTGTCACCCAGCGTAAAAGATGCTGAAGATCTGTGGTCAACAGATAGTTTGAGTTTTGTCACCCGGCGTAAAAGATGCTGCAGATCTGTGGTCAACAGATAGTTTGAGTTTTGTCAGCCATCGTAAAAGATGCTGCAGATCTGTGGTCAACAGATAGTTTGAGTTTTGTCACCCAGCGTAAAAGATGCTGCAGATCTGTGGTCAACAGATAGTTTGAGTTTTGTCACCCAGCGTAAAAGATGCTGCAGATCTGTGGTCAACAGATAGTTTGAGTTTTGTCAGCCAGCGTGAAAGATACTGCGGATCTGTGGTCAACAGATAGTGCAACTCAAGTCGGCAATTATTAAAGTCATGATATTATTGAAAGAATGAAGAGATTGTTTATTATGAAGGAAATGTCAAGGATATTTCGATGACATTTTCAGAGATATGAAAACGTATGTAGGTGTTACTAAATTAAATGATTCAATATATTTCACTCGTGTGTTACGAGCAGGGCCGTAGATACGGGGGGTGTGAGGGCTTCAACCCCCCCCCCCCCCCCTTTTATGGTTTAATAAAAACATTAGTGGGGAAATTGTACTGTAATAATACAGTGCATTATAAACATTTGTATCCCCCCCCCCCCCCCGCCCCTTTATTATGTCCTATCTACGGGAAAATTACAACGCCCTAGCAGTTACTTACTTATTCGTTCCTCTTCTACCGTGAGGTGTAGAGGCATATAAGAGAAAGCGCCATACTATTCTAACGGCTGTCTTTCTCCTGGCTTGGTTCCATTCTAGTCCTCGGTCCTTCAAAGATTGTCTAATGTTGTCCTACCAGCGGACTCTGGGTCGTCCTGGGGGTCTGGATTCCTGGCTCTTTGTTTCCCATGCTTGTCGTGGTAGCCGACCTTCTCCCATTCTGCAGCCATGGCCAAACCATCTCAGTTGGGACTGCTCTACTTGGGTTTGCAGGGGTTGGGTTTTTAGGCCTTGACGTATCGTCTGGTTGCGGACCATGTCACTTCTTACTTCAACCACCTTCCTCAGATACCTCATTTCTGAGGTTTAGATCTCGCTTTTGAGTGTTGTAGTCATTGCCCATGAATTGCATCCATACGTCAAGACTGGGGCATAGGTGGAGCGGTATATAGACATTTTCGTCTTCTTGCCAACTTCTTTCTCCTTTGCTGAGGAATCCTCGATTTATGGCCTGAAAAAGTCTCCGAGCTGTTGCTCTTCGGGTAGCCAACTCTTCTTTGATGCCTCCCTTCCGGTCTATGACAGCTCCAAGGTATTTAAAGTGGTCGACCTGCTCCAGGACCTGTTCTCCTAGCAGTTAAATTAGTAAAACTAACCAAGCAGGATCAATAGATTTGAGAGCAGAAGATCAGGATGAACATTTTTGTTTAAAGATCAACAACAATATAACTGAGAAGAAAACATTGTCATCATTATATTGAGTAGAGATTCCTAATGATCGAAAAATTGTCTAAAATCATGAAGTATCATATAACAGAGAGATAGGAGAAATTAAATACAAATGACTGTGGGACCAGAGAATAAGTTTGCGGAGTAGAACTGACGTTGTTGTAACATGAGTAGCTTTTTGAGCAAACGAGGGGTAGTTTTGTGAAGATTTGAGAACAGCAATTTTACATGAGATGAACGTTTCTTCTGACTACTGTAAATACAATGTTGTATTAACTTGTGAAAACCAGAGCAGGGTTCACCCCGTTTTATCTTCTTACATGTCAAAGTAGGTATGTTTGCTGTTGCGTCACTTGTGAAGTCATTAGAGTACAGAGAACTAACAATAAGACAAGGGCATTACACTATACAGAATCTTTAACTTAAAGTTGCTTTGTGGCAGCCATTGTGTAGCACGGCCACAATATTAGCAGTAGAAAATAATGTACCCGTTAAGACACACACTGGGAGCCGCGCTAGCGTAGTGGTTACAACACCGCTCTGGCGACCGGGTGATACAGGATCAAACCCGGGCGACGGCATTTGAGGATTTTTCGTCGACCGGGATTTGGACCGGATTAACTCGAGACCTGGCGAGGACATTTGAAGGAGTGTCATCGACCAGGGACTGGCGGCTCCTGAGCCGACCCAGCTGCAATGGGTACCTCCGAAATCGGCGAGTATTTGCCTGAATGGCGAGGGACACCTGTCTCTGTACAAGAAATAAAGGGATACTCACGTAAAATCAATGTCAGGTTAGACATAAATAATAACCTGAGATTTCGCCTCGAGTATTAGCGGGCGTACGAAAAAAAAAAAAAAAAAAAAAGACACACTCACGCACAGAAAAAAACGCCTTTCTATTGCTACTATTTATGACTTTCTGTGATGGATTAGCATATTACTAGTTTGGTCTACGCGAAGTCAACAGCAAAGGATCTCGGGCCTGTGTTCGTACAGAACTCGGGCCTTTGTTCACCATTTGGTCTGACTGCCTTCTAAGCTTGTTATTCAGTGTCTTCTAAAACTATGTATGAGCCAGTTCTTACATTCTGAGAAACTACCTTACGTTCGAGATACGTAGTAATAATAAATTTAATACTATAGAAAAATAAATTTTATTTAGATTTTCAATAACAGTGTACGGTTAAACATTTTAAATTGCAATTAAGATAACCTAAAGAGTAATTATTCTTGATTCCAAGAAGAAATTTAAAGTCATTGAGGCATGAACAAGTGAGACAAGAGAACAGTTAATAGCGAAACAGTATCACCAGTTAAGGACAGTGCACTTGACATTCGATAAGGTGTAATTAAATCGTCGTTGAAAATTTTTTGTTGGACACTTACTTACGTAGTTTAACCTCTCCTACCGTGAGGTGTAGAGGTTTGGAAAAGAGAGTGCCATACTATCCTATTGGCCTGGTTCCAATTCAGTCCTTGATACTTCAGAGAATGTCTAATATTGTCCTCTTAGCAAAATCTGGGTCATTCTGAAGATCTAGATCTCTGGCTCTTAGTTTCCCTTACTTGCTATTGTAGCCGAACTTCTCCTATTTTGCAGTCATGGCTGAACCACTGTAGTTAAGACTGTTCTAGTTGGATCTACAGTGGCTGGGTTTTTGCCATATCTTCTGGTTGCGAACCATGTCTCTTCTTGTTACTTCAACCGCCTTCTTTAAATACTTCATTTCTGAGGTTTGGAGCTGATTTTCTGAGTTGAAGCTATTGTCCATGACTCGCATCCATACATCAAGAAACCAGAGTACCGGTATTGCAAGAAAGAAAATCAGATTCGTCTTAAAGGTGATGAACTGGCACACACTACAGATTACAACTTATGGAACATGGAATATTATGGCAACACGCTGCTCTACAGTGGAGTCCCAAAAACCGAAAGAGCTAATGGGGGTGTAGGTTGTATTGTGGCTAGAAACAAAAAGGAGAGCATCAAGGGATGGAGGTTTCTCTTGGAGCACATTATGGTGCTAAAGTTAAATGAGGGAGAAACCATAGGCAACCTTGTAATTGTTTGAAACTCCAGTATTAAAGTGGCTTTTAGTCATAGTTTCAATGGGCGTGTAACGGGATCCTTTACCTTTACCCTTAGTCATAGTTGGTATGTTACTCCAAGTTACTGTTTTAAAATGAACATTGTACTATAATTACAACAGAAGATATGAGACTCTGAAAAACTGTAAAAAGTAATTTCAAATTTTAATGTCATCTTTGTTACACAATGACATCAATAGTATGGATAAAGTGTACACAGTTTATATGCTAATATAAAATAGATATACAAGTATTACAACAAATTGAACATTGCTTAGATTTTTAGCAGTACGTTTCAAAGTGGAATTATCAAAACATAAATTGACAAGTAATTAATCATGGTTAAATTTCTATTACTTGTACTATACGGAGCGCATGAGCATAAATTGATACTGGGAAATTTTAAAAATTAACACTGTTAATGCTGCACATTGTAAATAAACATGTGAAAATATTGTGTTAATACAATATAATGAATCAGAGATATGACTATTAACAGTGACAATATTATATACACACACACTCGTACAACTGGATCAGTCACTATCTAACAGACAAAACAGCAAGAGTTCAGGTGCATGGACAGATTAGCAGAAAGACAACGATAGAGCAGGGAGTCCTACATGGTGGGATCCTCTCCCCTACACTCTTCCTGATATACACAAATGACATCACAGACACAGAAAACATCCACAATAATGTCCACAATTTCCTCTATGCAGATAACCTGGCCATGTGACATCAGAAGATTGCATCACCACAGCAAGTGTGTGCATGCAGGATTCACTGCTAGCCCTTGAAAGTTGGTCCAGAAAGTGGATGCTCAAAATCAATGACAAAACAACATCACACACTATACAAGTATTTACCTTGTCAAACAAACTACAGCAAGCAAAACTACAACTAAAATGAGGCAAGCAATATGAGAAGAAGAAACACCAATGTACTTAGGTATCACACTAGACTGCCGCATGACTTGGAAAACACAGACAACAAAAACATAGCTAAGGGCAAAACTGTGCATGTATAGCAGTTAATTCCTTTTCAGACTTTGTGGCAATCTCTCTATCAGGTCTGTACAGGATCTGTTTTATCAAAAACCTGTTTGTTCATCTCTCAGTTGCTTGTCTATGGCCTCTTTGAATCTCTCTATCTGGTCTATACAAGATCTGTTTTATCAAAAACCTGCTTGTTCATCTCTCAGTTGCTTGTCTATGGCCTCTTTCAATCTCTCTATCTGGTCTATACAAGATCTGTTTTATCAAAAACCTGCTTGTTCATCTCTCAGTTGCTTGTCTATGGCCTCTTTGAATCTCTCAAGGGAGGTTACTGTTTATCTGAATCAACATCATTGCACTCTGGACAAACCCATAGGTGCTCAGTCTCCCTCAGTAAAGGTCAAAGTGTATGAATGCTAATTGTTCCTACTGTGCGCTGGTTGTATACACACAGGATGTATGCCCTCATACATTCATCTCTGCTGGTCTTATGTAAGATAGTAAATTCTAAGACTTAATCTTGATGATTTATCAAAAGCAGTGTCATTCTCTAACAGGCGATCATTGACTGCCCTCAGCATCTTGCCCTTATCCATATCCAATGCACCATTTATGGGTGCTCTTGAAGCTAGTCAGTCAGCTTTTTTATTGCCGCGTACTCCTGCATGACAAGGACAGTAGATCCCCACCAATCCGGAAGATTTGAGGTTTCTTGCAAGTGAGTATCTTTCAAAGATAATTCTGTGTAACATTATTCCTCTATAATTTGTGCACTCTTGTAAATTTCCCTTCTTAGGCAATATGACCAGAGAACCTTCCTTCCATTCTGCTGGTATTTCTTCACTCTCCCAGACTGTGTCAAGTAGTTTGTATAATATATCTGTAGAGATATCAATATCTGTTTTGATGGTGTCTGCTGGAGTGTCATCTGGATCAGCTGTGTTGCCTTTTTTTCAGAAGCTTTAAGACTTTCTTTATTTCTTCTCTACTCGGTCATTCACAGCTGATTTGTAGCTAGTTTTCTGCTGGCCGGATGTCTAGGAGATTTGTTAAAGCTGGTCTATTGTGAGGTTGCTGTGGTGCCCAGCTGGCAGAGAGGATAGTGAGATTCGCTTTTGCAACTAGCCAGTGGTGCCATTCAGAAAGTCCTGGGTTTGATTCTACAGTAAGCCTCTCACTTCTGATATTTTTCTGTTGTCTGGTTTTTGATATCTTTATTTCTCAAGAGTTCTAGAAACAGACTTTTATGTGTGTATTATTTATTTATTCTTTGCAGGTCTTGAGTTTCTCTCTTTATTTATTTAAATGTTAGAAAATAACTTGTAAGCAACTGGTTCTATATTTTATTGTGTGGAATACCTTTCAATAGCTCACAGAATGTTAGTGCTCCATGGAACACAAATTGAGAAATACTGATGTATAGAATTGTGCTAACATGCCAATTGTTTTTTTTGTTTCCATTTCCAAATTTCATAAATCTCTTGTAATCTCTCATTAACATGGTCACTTTTTTGTTTGAAAGTTCTGTGTTGGACTGAAGTCTTAATCATCTTATTTGACTGGAGACGCCAAAGATATGGATATGTTCTTTGAGCTCCGGACAAACCTTAAATTTTCATTAACTCTTACTATCCGGCAAGCCCCGTGAAGTGGCGCGGGTTTAGTACCAATTTTACGGCTCGCCAGTTCAAGTGATGCGCAACGGTAACAATAGCTAAACTAGCGCGTAAAAATGCGGTTTTAGCTCCCGTATAGTAAGAGTTAAAAGGTCATAATCCATGAATAAAACAATAAATCCCTTTTCCCTTCCCATTCTAAATCTTTTAATGACTGTATCTGAGCTTTCATATCATTTATAAATATTTATAAATTATTACATGTACCCCTGACTCTAACCATTGCTAATAGGATGGTATTGGTTCTAGAATTTGGGTTTCTCTAAATTGACTACCTGCATTGTAACTTTCAAACTTCTTTTTTCCATGATCACCCCCAGTTTTAAGCCATACTTCATCTTCTGGTATACAATTATGTTGCCGTGTTAATAAAGGGCTCAGTCTTGTAGTCACTATGGAACCCACAAACAAAGAAAAACTACATAAAAAGTTAATATTTAACAATGATGTCTCTAGCCCAAATTCACCAAGTCCATCCTCTCTCAATGTCTCTAGACTTTGTCCATCCTCTCTCAATGTCTCTAGCCTTTGTCCATCCTCTCTCAATGTCTCTAGCCTTTGTCCATCCTCTCTCAATGTCTCTAGACTTTGTCCATCCTCTCTCAATGTCTCTAGACCAACAAATGTCTCTACATCCTCTCTCAATTTTGTCTCTAATGTCTGCCTTTGTTCATCCTCAAGACAAGTCCATCCTCTCTCAGCCTTTGTCCATCCTCTTCCAATGTCTCTAACAGTTTGTCCTTTGGATCACATCCTCTCTCAATGTCTCTAGCCTTTGTCCATCCTCTCTCAATGTCTCTAGCCTTTGTCCAGGCAAGATCTCTCTCAATGTCTCTAGCCTTTGTCCATCCTCTCTCAATGTCTCTAAGTCTCTAGCCTTTTTGCCCATCCTCTCTCAATGTCTCTAGCCTTTGTCAGCATCCTCATAGTCTCAATGTCTCTAGCCTTTGTCCAAACCTCTCTCAATGTCTCTAGCCCTTTGTCCATCCTCTCTCAATGTCTCTAGCCTTTGTCCATCCTCTCTCAATGTCTCTAGCCTTTGTCCATCCTCTCTCTCAACTTTGTCATCCTCTGCTCAAAGTCTCTAACCTTTGTCCATCCTCTCTCAAAATGTCTCTAGCCTTTGTCCATCCTCTCTCAATGTCTCTAACCTTTGTCCATCCTCTCTCAATGTCTCTAGCCTTTGTCCATCCTCTCTCAATGTCTCTAGCCTTTGTCCATCCTCTCTCAATGTCTCTAGCCTTTGTCCATCCTCTCTCAATGTCTCTAGCCTTTGTCCATCCTCTTCCAATGTCCTCTAGCCTTTTGTCCATCCTCCTCTCTCATCCTCTCTCAATGTCTCTAGCCTTTGTCCATCCTCTCTCAATGTCTCTAGCCTTTGTCCATCCTCTCTCAATGTCTCTAGCCTTTGTCCATCCTCTCTCAATGTCTCTAACCTTTGTCCATCCTCTTCCAATGTCTCTAGCCTTTGTCCATTCTCTCTCAATGTCTCTAGCCTTTGTCCTAGCTTTTTCCTCTCTCCCTACAAATGTCTCTTTGTCCATCCTCTTCCATTTCGTTAATCAGAGCCTTTGTCATCAAAAACATCATCACTAATCTCACTCAAGGCAAACCAATAGGTGCTCAGTCTCCTTCAGCAAATGTTGAAGAGTATGAATGCTAATTGCACTTGTAGCATGCTGGTTGTACATACGACGGATGCATCCTCTTTCACGTCCATTCCTGCTAGTCCCACGTTTGATGCTAAACTCCAACAGTTTCTGTCTCGTTGATGCATCCATTACAGTATCATTTTCTAGCAGGCGATCATTAATTGCCCTTGGTACCTCTTCCTTATCTCTATCCAGTGTCCCCTCTATGGGTGCTCTCGAGGCCAGTCTGTCAGCTCTTTCATGCCACTTTACAACTTATTTTTCCATGATCACCCCCAATTTTAAGCCATACTTCATCTTCTGGTATACCCCTGCATGATAATAGCCCGTTCAGTCATAACTGACTAAGGGAATGTGCCCTTGAGGTGGCAGCCCTCAGCTGCTTATTTTCCTGGTGCTTCTTCTCTGCTTGTTGTGTGAGCCTCTTTTCGCCCAATCTGAGGCGACGCCATAAATAGCATCGCCACTTAGTGCGATCGGCAGCTTCATCCTCCCATGTTGCTGGATCCATGTCCAATGCCCTCATATCTCTCTTGCACACATCTTTGAACCTCAGCTGTGGTCGCCCAACTGTTCTCTTGCCATCTGCTAATTGTCCATAGAAGATATCTTTTGGGATGCAACCATCTTCCATGCAGCAAACATGGCCAAGCCAGCAAAGTCTGCACTGTCTAAGAGCAAAGTCTGTACTGTCTAAGCAGTGTATACATACTTTGAAGGCCACGTGACAACACCTCGACATTTGTCACTTTATCTTTCCACGACATGCCGAGGATGTGGTTTAGACACCATAAATGGAAGGTATTGAGCCTTCTTTCTTGCTTAGCATAGGTCCTCCAGGTCTCGCTGCCATATAGGAGTGTGCTGGTGATGCAGGCATTATATACCGCAGCTTTGGTCTTCGTTGTGAGTTTGGAGTTTCCCCAAACACGCGATGTGAGGCGTGCAAAGGTAGCTGTAGCTTTGCCAATGCGGCTGTTGATTTTTGTGTCCAGTGAGAGTTTGTCATTGATAACCCCTGCATGACAAGGACAGTATATCTTTAATTTCTCCTGAACATTTTTGCCTGGTTAATTTCTAGGAAATTGTTTTAGTCCAGCACTTATTAGGATTACATTGAAACTGGCTGAAATTTTATGATTTTTCAAACCAAAGTCAGCTGATATTTCCCACCAAAGTAAATGATGCTGAGTTCACGGGTTAAAAACATTTATTGCCTTCAGTTCAGGAGATAGGGCGTGCAACTAAAATAGTGACTTTTTGGAAGGCACAGTCGTGAGTAAATGGTGCATCACAAACATCACTTGTATAAAGCTCTTCCTCTGTATTCTTTCATGTAATAATAGGCTGCCACTGAGTAAATTCTGCACTACAAACATCACACTTGTAAGGCTTCTCTCCTGTATGTACTAATTTATGATTGTGTAGAGTACCACTCACAGTAAATGCTGCACCACAAATATCACACTTGTAAGGTTTCTCTCCTGTATGTACTAATTTATGATTGTGTAGAGTACCACTCACAGTAAATGCTGCACCACAAATATCACACTTGTAAGGTTTCTCTCCTGTATGTACTAATTTATGATTGTGTAGAGTACCACTCACAGTAAATGCTGCACCACAAATATCACACTTGTAAGGTTTCTCTCCTGTATGTACTCATTTATGATTTTGTAGACTACCAGTCACAGTAAATGCTGCACCACAAACATCACACTTGTAAGGTTTCTCTCCTGTATGTACTAATTTATGATTGTGTAGAGTACCACTCACAGTAAATGCTGCACCACAAATATCACACTTGTAAGGTTTCTCTCCTGTATGTACTAATTTATGATTGTGTAGAGTACCACTCACAGTAAATGCTGCACCACAAATATCACACTTGTAAGGTTTCTCTCCTGTATGTACTAATTTATGATTGTGTAGAGTACCACTCACAGTAAATGCTGCACCACAAACATCACACTTGTAAGGTTTCTCTCCTGCATGTACTAATTTATGATTGTGTAGAGTACCACTCACAGTAAATGCTGCACCACAAACTTCAATACTTGTAAGGTGTCTCTCCTGTATATCTTCTTTTGTTTTTTGTAGAATATCTCTCTGTGTAAATGTTGAACCAAAAAAAGAATCACAATTGTAAACCTCTCTCCTCTTTGTGTTCTAATATAATTTAGCATTTGAGTAAACGCTGCACCACAAACATCACACTTGTAAGGCTTACTACCTGTATGTATTCTCTTATATTTTTGTAAGTTACTTGTCTTAGTAAACGCTGCACCACAAACATCACACTTGTAAGGTATCTCTCCTGTTCACATTCTTTTATGTTTTTGTAGACTATCTTTCACAGTCAGTGCTGCACCACAAACATTACACTTCCACTGCATGTATCTTTTCATGTAATTGTAGGCCACTACTCTGAGTAATTTGAGTAAGGAAATTTTTTCAAATTTTCTGACTCAACACCATCACCAGCCAAGAACTGCCAATGTGGAGCCACCAAGAAGACATGTGCACCATCGTAGCGGGTAAACACTGGAACTGGGTGGGCCATATCCTCAGAAGAGATCCTGACACCATCACCAGAACTGCCATGCTACAGACTCCAGACAGAAAGTGAAAGCAAGGATGGCCAAAGCCACCTGATGGAGAACTGTGGAGGTTGAAATGTTAAGTGTGAACCAGGGCTGGGGCATCACATGAAGGTGGGCTGTTGAACAAGCAAAGTAGAGACAGTTTGTTGCTGCCCTACAAGACACCACCAGGCATGTTGGTCACTGATTGCTTTGTCAGTCAGCACCAAGGACCAAACAAGAAGAAGACACTGAATAAATTCTTCATCACAAACATCACGCCAGTAAGGATTCTCTCCTGTATGTATTCTTTTATGTTGTTGTAGGTTATCTTTCTCAATAAATAATACACCATAAATATCATACTTGTAGGATTTGTCTTCCTCTATTATCTTGTGAGACTGAATGATTAAATCACTGCAAGCAGCAGCAGCACTATCACTCACACTAAGCTATGTATTCTTTTATGTCTTTGTAGACTACCACTCTCAGTAAATGCAGCACCACAGACATCACATTTGTAAAGCTTCTCTCCTGTATGTATTCTTTTATGTTTTTGTAGGCTACCACTCTCAGTAAATGCAGCACCACAAAAATCACACTTGTAAGGCTTCTCTCCTGTATGTATTCTTTTATGCTTTTGTAGGCTATCTGCCTGAGTAAATGCTGCTCCACAAACATCACACTTGTAAGGCTTCTCTCCTGTATGTATTCTGTTATGTTTTTGTAAATGACCAGTCTCAGTAAATGCTGCATAACAGACATCACACTTGTACGGCTTCTCTCCTGTATGTATTCTGTTATGTCTTTGTAGACTACCACTCTCAGTAAAAGCTGCTCCACAAACATCACATTTGTAAGGCTTCTCTCCTGTATGTATTCTTTTATGACTTTGTAGGTGACTTATCTGAGTAAATGCTGCATCACAGACATTACACTTGTAAGGTTTCTCTCCTGTATGTATTCTTTTATGTTTTTGTAAATTACTAGTCCCAGTAAATGCTGCATCACAGACATCACACTTGTAAGGTTTCTCTCCTGTATGTATTCTTTTATGTCTTTGTAAATTACTAGTCCCAGTAAATGCTGCATCACAGACATCACACTTGTAAGGTTTCTCTCCTGTATGTATTCTTTTATGTCCACACTTGTAAGGCTTCTCCCTTGTATGTATTCTTTTATGATTTTGTAGGTAATCTTTCAGAGTAAATGCTGCTCCACAAACATCACACTTATAAGGCTTCTCTTGTGTATGTATTCTTTTATGACTTTGTAGGTAGTCTTTCCGAGTAAATGCTGCACCACAGACATCACACTTGTAAAGCTTCTCTCTTGTATGTATTCTTTTATGTCTTTGTACACAACCACTCTCAGTAAATGGTGTACTGCAGATATCACACTTGTACGGCTTATTTCTTTTGTGTATTCTTTTATGTCTTTGTAGACTACCACTCTCAGTAAATGCTGTACTACAGAAATCACACTTATAAGGACTTTCTCCTGTATGTATTCTATCATGTAATTTTAGGTTACAACTTTGATTAAACTCTGCATCACAAACATCACATTTATGAGGTTTCTCTCTTGTATGTATTCTTTTATGTTGCTGTAGGTTATCTTTCACAATAAATAATTCACCACAAACATCACACTTGTAGGACTTATCTTCCTCTATTTTCATGTGAGACTGAGTGCTTAAATCACTGCATGTCTCAACAGCTCTGTCACTCACACAAAGCTGAACATTTATCTCACTGGCAGAAAATGGTTTACTACAATTTATGTTACAGGCTTGATTTTTACACACTGATGTATTACTGTGTAGGTTGTCAAACATTATAGCTGTCCTTTCCTGACTGTTGATGAGGTTCACTGATGCTTCGTTACAAGTGAGTCTCAGGTTGATGCTATCTTCTCTTGCTACATCAGTAAAAGTGGCATCTCCAATCTTATTCACTGCTTCATTCATGTTATTTCCACTGTCCTGTGGTAACACATTCTGAAGATCACTGCATTTATTATCAAACTCCCAGCCTCCATCTCTGTGTACTGTTTCCATATGCTCCTCCAGGACACCTGAAATAATAACAACAATGAGCAAAGATAAATAAAGAAATGCATGTCTTACTGCCATCACCGGTGTCAATACCTTGTCAAGGTATGGTGGCTTGTGTACCCTGATTACCCCCAGAGGTATGCCAGCGGGAGTTTTACTCCTGGAAGGTTCTACCAAGCTGGACAGGTTTGCGCGGGCAGGGGTCAGACTAAAGCAGACACCCTGGTCCTCCAGGTTGGGGGTTTTAGCATAGGGCTGACACCCCTGTCTATGTAAAAAGAAATGAAATTACGGAAACAACAACAAATGAACAAACTTTGCTGCAGGACGGCATCCGGAGTCTGAGGCTCATATGACTGTCAGTGGTGAAAGCCGAAAGGAAGCCACTGACATGAAAATGGACATCCTGACCGCAAAACATGATACAAGAATAGGATTTTGGAATGTCAGGACAATGAACTAGACGGGTAAACTAAAACAGGTCATTGCAGAAATGAGAAACTATAGGTTACACATTCTAGGAATAAGCGAGAGCAGATGGACAGGAGCAGGAAAAGTTAAAACAGCAACAGGAGAAACAGTACTTTACTCTGGAAGAGAGAATGGACAGCACAATGAAGGTGTAGCCATTATTCTACAGAAAGGAAAAGAAAGGACATTACTGGAATGGAAACCCATCAACAACAGACTGATAAGATTAAAAGGGAGATTCACCAATACTACAATGCTATGCACCAACGAATGACAGCGATGAAGAGGTCAAGGATGAATTCTAACAACTGCAGAAAGAAATGGAAAACACACCAAGATATGATTAAATGCCAAACCCGAGCCAACAAAAGGAATTTCCTAGACGATCTTGCAAAGCAGGCAGAAGAGGCAGCACTGAGAAATGAACAAAGCACAGTATACAAAATATACTGTTCAAAAAAAGAAATGCATAGCTACTGAAGGCACACACATAGCCATAATTTTGACATTCAATAACTTTTTAAATTTCATGAGTTAATTGTTCAAATTGCACACAAGAATACCTTAGGGTTCAACCAATCAATTGACAGTTGTTTTGCATCTGGGTCATGAGAGTTTTTTGGCGTATGGGCTTTCCCATTAGTATGGTGTGTGGCCTCCTCTTGCATCGATCAGTGACTGGCATCTCCTGGGCATGGATGCAATCAGATGTCTGATGTGGGCCTGTGGGATGGCTGCCCACGCTTCCTGGAGTGCCTGGAATAGATCACGATGATTGGCTGGAGCAACGTCTCAGCGACAAACATGTCTATGCAGCTCATCCCACAGGTGCTCAATCGAACTCATGTCTGGAGACAGGGATGGCCAGGGAAGGGTGAGAATGTTGTTGGCAGTCAGGAACTGCATGGTCAACCATGCACAATGGGGTCTGGCGTTGTCCTGTTGAAACACAGACCTTTGGGCAGCCAAAAGTGGAAGGACATGGGGTCGAAGAATTTCATTGACGTATTGTTGAGCATTCAAGCCTCCTTCAATGTGCACCAATTGACTCCTTCCGTTGTTACTGATCATTCCCCACACCATTGCACCTCCACCACCGTGCGACGGAGCTTCATCAACACAATTTTGGGCAAAATGTTCAATTCGCCTATGGTAGACCCTACACCGTCTATCATGACGCTGCAACAAAAAGAAAGATTCGTCACTAAACCAGACACGTCTCCACTGATTGTCAGCTGCCCAGGGACGATGCTGGTTAGCCCAAAGAAGTCGATTTTGGCGATGGCGGCGCATAAGGACAGGTCCTCGGTGAGGTCGTTGTGCCCAAAGTCCAGCATCATGCAGTCTATTCCGGACATTGATCAGACAAATGACGTCCTGCAGGCAATGACTGGGCAGTTGAGGAAGCTGTTGTAAACCTGTCTCTGAGGTGATGAAGCCGAATAAAGCAATCATCCACTGCTGTTGTCACTCTGGGTTGTCCACTGTGATGCCGGTCTTCAACTGAGCCAGTGGCTTGGAACCGGTGCCAAAGTCAACTGATGGTACTCTGATGCACGTTTAGATGCCTGGCAACCTGACTTTGACTTTCGCCTGCATGCAGTTGGCCAATAGCAATGTTCCTTAAATTTATCGATAGAGACGCCATAAATGTCTGCTTGAAAATGAACTGAATTTTGTGTGTGTAGCGTTATCCTTTTTTAGGGTTTCAGTTGTGTAGTCAGTGAATAGTGTTCACCCCAAATTTTGTTGCTTTCACGTGTGCACAACATGAGCTGTGGTCAAAAATTGCATCATAAACACTATTGACCACTGCATTGTAACGATTACAAAAACGAACGCAATTCAGGTCAACACGTGCATTTGACACTGTAAAGAACATTTGAGGCTGGTTTTTATATACCCTAGCACCAAATTTTACTTACAAACTCATAAAAACGCGCCCTCGGATAGCTATGCATTTCTTTTTTTGAACAGTATAACTAAATTCATCAGCAGAAAATGAGGTGCAAACAATATTACATTAGTAAGAGATAAGCAAGGAAATCTCATCACGACAGCAGAGGGACAGGAAACAAGATGGGCAGAGCATTTCAGAGAAACTCTGAACAAGGAACTACCAGAGACACAATTGAATGTTCCTGAGGCTGAAAAGGATCTAGATGTTAATACAGACATTCCACGAAAAGAAGAAACAATCACAGCAATCAAAGGGTTAAAGAATGGAAAAGCTCCTGGCCATGATAAATGCAGAGCTATTTAAGACAGAACCTGAGCTAGCAGCAGAACTATTAGAACCACTATTTGCACAAGTCTGGAAAACAGGGACAGCACCAACAGAGTGGAACAAAGGAATAATTGTCAAATTGCTCAAGAAGGGAGATCTTGCAGACTGCAATAATTGGAGAGGAATCACTCTTCTCTCAGTTCCCATCAAAACACTAGGCAGGATAATTATACAGAGAATTTCAAAAGCAGTAGACCACAAACTGAGGAAAGAACAAGCAGGATTTAGAAAGAACAGAAGATGTGTAGAACATATATTTACTCTCAGGAACATTATAGAGCAGTGCTCAGAATGGTAAAGACATTTGTACCTTAATTTCATTGATTTTGAAAAGGCTTTTGACAGTATACATAGGGACAGTTTATTGAAAATACTGAGGGCTTATGGAATTCCAAGCTGCATAGTGTCAATCATAAAAAGCCTCTATGCCAACTTTACGTGTAGTGTGGAGCAGAGCAACCTAACCTTTGAGGTGAAGACAGGAGTATGACAGGGATACCCCTTATCAACCACTCTATTTTTAAGAGTCATAGACTGGGTGATGTGCCAAACAGAGGGCAGTCCAAGAGGAATAAGATGGACTACATTTTCTACACTGGAAGATCTGGAATATGCAGATGACATTGCACTACTAACACATTCACATCAACACATTCAGGAAAAAACAGATAGATTTAATAAGTATAGCCAGCAGGTGGGCTTGAACATCAATTTAAAGAAGTCAGAGGTCATGGCGCACAATGTGAGCAACCCTGGGCCCATATCAGTAAGGAATCAGCAACTGGTAATAACAGACACCTTCACATACTTAGGATGCATAGTAACACTATACAGCAGCAAGCAAGCAAAGACATCAACAGAATGAACAAAGCAAGAACAGCCTTCTTTAACCTAAACAACATCTGGAAGTCCTCTCAATACAGCACAAGCATAAAATAAAAATTATATCAGAGCTGTGTGCTTTCTGTGCTTCTCTATGGAGCGGAATGCTGGAGAGTTGCAGAGAAGGAAATGTCGAAATTGTCCTCTTTTCACACAACATGCCTAAGACAAATTCACCGAATCTTTTGGCCGAATACCATCACCAACCAAGATCTGCTTACTGAGAGCAAGCAAGAGGACATGCACACCATCATAGCTGGCAGACGCTGGAGCTGAGTTGGCCATGTCCTCAGAAGAGACCCCAATGCCATCACAAGAACAGCTATGCTTTGGACCCTTGAAGGAAAACGAAAGAGAGGCCGACCAAAAACAACTTGGCGGAGGACTGTGGAGGCTGAGATGCAAAGAATGAACCAGAGTTGGGGCACTGTATTGTACGAAGGATGGCCACCGACCGAGGAAAGTGGGATCAATTTGTTGTTGCCCTACAAGACGCCACTAGGTGTGATGGCCACTGACTGCTTTGTACTGTACAGATATAGAAATCATGTAAACTTATGTAGTTAAACTATGAATTTAAAATAATAACAATGCTATTATACATACCTTTCTCATCTTCAGATAAGCATATCTCTTGTTGACTTTCTGGAATGTCTAAGAAGTCAGTATACTGTATCTCAGTTTTAGTACAGCTGTTGTCACAATCAGCCTGAAACAAATTTTTATCAATCCTGGCATTTATGACACATCATCATTATCACTTTTAGCTCCCTAAACAGCCTAGGCTTTCAACAAATGTATGCCAACTCCTCTTGTTTTATCAGCTCAAGGTGTCCCCATGACTGACTCTTATCTTTGACTTTTGTATACAGTTCTCTACTATGTGTTTTTTTGAGACTCACAAAAACTGTTTTACCCTGGACATTTCAGAATGCTATAAACTAGAGCAATATAATTAAACTGCCTTGACACTGGAGTTGAACAGATTTTTGTGTTGGATTTCATTTGCTTGTAATACACAATATTAAAATATAGGGAAGATATGTTTTGCTGTAATTATTTTCTCATGATTACACTGTCTGATATAGTTTGTCTAAACAATGGTAGATACAACATATTAGGTTAATTAACTGTCTGATATAGTTTGTCTAAACAATGGAACATATAACGTTAATTAACTGTTGGACATAGTTTGTCTAAACAATGGTACATACAACATATATGGTTACTTAACTGTCTGATATAGTGTGTCCAAACAATAGTACATACAACATATAAGGTTAATTTACTGTCTGATATAGTTTGTCTAAACATTGGTACATACAACATATAAGGTTATTTAACTGGCTGCTATAGTTTGTCCAAACAATGGCACATACAACATCCCACCTCAGTATTAGCATCATGACTCTGGAAGCCTCCATTATACTCCTGCTTACATTCATCAGAACCTGGATTTTGATTACAGAACATGATATATTTTAATTATTACATACATTCTGACTGATTCTTTAATGAATTTTGACAAGCAGTTATGGCTATTATAAAGTATAAGAATGTTTGAAAAAAAAAAAATTATCTATAGTTGAATAAACTTTACTTGGACATGTGTCCTAATATAACCAATATCATCCATGTGTTTAAGTTGAATGGCTTGCCTCTTGCTGAAGAGAGAAACTTTTGTTTGAAAAAGATCAGCTCCACACAATCAATATCTTTTATATTAGAAGTATGTATCACAGAAAATAACAATCATGTTTTTTTTTGCTATTTTTTTTACAAGCAACAATGTATATATGCTTGAAACAAATGTGCTACAAAAAACAGTAGTAAAAGGATGACTATTCTTTCTTGGTGCACCAGGTCAGAAAGGGAAAATGTGTCTTAATAATTTGCTTCTTGCTAAAACTCAGAAACAGAATAAAATTGCTTTTGCTGTTACATCATTAGAAATAAGAGTCTTTTGTGAGGAATCCAGCTCAACACATTTACTCATCTTATACAGGCAGTCCCTGGGTTATGAACAAGTTCTGTTCTTACATCTGTCTGTAAGTGAAATTTGTATGTAAGTCAGAATAGTTACATATGGTTCGTATCTAGCATCAGGTAGTCAAATGCTTGTCTTAGTGTATAGTATGTATTTTACCTTTCTATGCACAAAAAAAGATTAGGTTATGAAAACATCGACATCACACAACATAAATGGAATCCAGACAAAACAGCTTGATGATCTGGATTTTGCAGATGACTTGGCTCTTCTGTCCCATAACCATAATCAGATGCAAGAGAAAATGAAAATTCTCAATTAGAGGTCACAACAAGTGGGCTTGAAAATACACAGGGAAAAGACAACGATTATGAGAATAAATGCAAGAAATGATAACAAGGTTGAACTTGAAGAAACACCACTAAAAGATGTAGAATCATTCACATATCTTGGAAGCAATACAGACAAAGTTGGAGGGGCAGACAGTGATATCAAAATAAGAATTCAAAAAGCAAGAGGAGCTTTCATTGCATTGGGAAACAAATGGAGGTCAAGAGAAATCAAGTCCAACACAAAAATAAGAATCTTCAACTCAAATGTCAAGTCAGTCCTACTGTATTGCTCTGAGACATGGAGAGCAACAAAAACAACAACTAAAAAGCTACAGACTTTTATAAACGGGTGCTAGCATAGAATAGAAGGACTGAAATGATATGACAAAGTCACAAATGTGGAATTGATGACAAGAACCAGACAAGTGCTAGTGGAACAAGATTGAGAAGAAGACGCTGGTGATGGATAGGACACACATTGAGGAAACCTGTTGATAGCATTACAAGGCATTCCTTGTTCTGGAATCCACAGGGAAAGAGAGGCAGAGATAGACCAAAAAACACACAGAGAAGAGAGCTGGATACAGAGGGGAAAATGATGAGGAAAACATGGAAGGAACTTGAAAAGATGGCACAGGACAGGAAGACTTGGGATGTGTTTGTTGATGACCTATGCTCCTTAGGGAGCTAAAGGGTATTGATTGATGCTGCAAAGATAAGTAGTAAAGACGTTTAAAACAAGAAATGGTGGGCAATTCTTTCTTGGTGCACTGGACTGAACAAGAAATATGTCTTATTAATTTGCTTCTTGCAAAAACTCGGAAGCTAAATTAATTCCCTCTTCTGGTGGAACCATGTGGAACAACTGAATAGCAGCATTTTGTGCAGCTTGTATTTACAACTACAGTAAACAAGGCACGAGGATAGTCACTTTTAGCAGTAGTCATTAACTTAAATGAAAATTCATTTTCTCTTGAATATCAAAATATTATAGTTTGATTTTGACATTTCCTAAGTTTCCTAAACAGTTACTAGGAAAATCTGGGCAATGCAGAGTACTTACAGCTAGTTCTTGATAAAAACTTGGATTTAACCAAGTGAGTTAAACTGACAGACCTCTATTAAAATATTTCATGTGCCATAAGCTATTGCTTATCACACCAGTGAGTTACTAAGGGCTGCTAAGGGAGTAAAGAAAACTAACACTGTTATCTTCTAGACTTATCACACCAGTGAGTTACTAAGGGCTGCTAAGGGAGTAAAGAATACTAACACTGTTATCTTCCAAGCATGTCATAAGAGGAGACTAAGGAGGGTTGAGCATGGGACCTGTTACCCCCACATCCAATCTGTAGACAATTTGTAACCACAAAAACTTGACCCAGTAATTTGTATAAAATCTCTGTATAGGTGTCCATTTCTGCTTTGATAGCCTTTACTGGAATGTCATCACGACCAGCTCTTTTTCCTTCTGTTAGAAGCTTTATGTCTTTCTTTATTTCTTCCTTAGTTGGTTTTTCACAGTTGACTTGTAGCTCCATGATGGCTGGCTGGAAGTCTGGGGGATTTCATGAATCCAGTCTGTTGAGAAGTTCAGTCTGTTTTGTGGAACTGTCTGGGTGAAAGAAAAGATACCCCAGAATGGAAAGAAGGATCTCTGGTCAAACTGCTTTAGAAGGGAGATTTACAAAAGATTTACAAGTGCATTAATTAGATGTGAATAATCTTATTATTCGCTCCAGGAAAAATATTTAACAGGTTCATCCTCAAGAACTTAAGAGTCTATGAGTAGAGAACAAACAGGTTCTTGGCAAAGCAGATCCTGTACAGATCAGAATGCCACATTGAGGAAAATAGTGGAAGTAAGTCTGAAATGGAAAGTATCTCTTTACATTAGATTTATGGACTATGAAAAGGTATACTACTGGACAAAAGTTAAGGGCCGCCATTCAGTTTAGACAAGGTTTATATAATTTATTGGGACCCAAAGATGCAGCAATAGAGAATGCATTCAGCGACCCATAGCTTGACTGCTTGCATCAGGATCAGCAAACCAGAGCTGGTCAAGACCGTACTCCACCTCCACGTGGTGGTCCTGGAAACAGTATGCAGCAGTGCAGTCTGGCTGAGCGAGTACGGATCGAAGAGGGAAGGCAAACCCGGTCCCAAAAAATGCCGTGCAGAAGTCGGATGTGTCGACCGAAAGGTGCAGATATCACAGCTTAGGCGTAAACAGACACAACGCAACCACCGTCCTTTTCATGACGAACAAGGAAGAAGAAGAAGATATAATTTATTGGCAGACTGTAAAGACAAGTGAAAATGTCATTAAAACTGAGCTCAGAGAAATGTGTATACATTTCTGTGTGCACTAGGTTAATTTTTTTTAAAATGTCCACAAACTGGGTCACTTTAACCCGCACGTGAAAATTGCCATTGTTGCTGCAAAAACTCGTGGTTTTTGCAACAAGCCCCACTAGTTCAAAAGGTGAAAAAGTGAGTTGAATTTCTTTTTGTTAGTAAGTCACACATTATTAAAAAAACTTGACTGATCTTTTCCACGGATGAATCAACTTTATTTTGTAATACATTTTTTACACCTGGTTGCATTTATTTGGTCCATAGTGGAGTTTTTCTTGGTGGCCCTTAACTTTTGTCCAATAGTATATTTGGCAGTGTAGACAGAGAACCACTTTGGACAATGATGAGTGAATATGGAGTAGCATTGAAGATTATTAACTCATTCAGTACATAACGTCTATTTAAAGATGCTCTGTTCCGTTCCTCTAGACATAAGATCTTTTACAAGACACAAACTAATTTTGATTCTTTTTCCGATCCAGTATTTTAAAGTGACCAGAACTTTATCAAGGATGGAAGTAAATACATATTTAAGCATTTCTGATCGGTCTTTGTTCACTTTTGGTGGGAATTTCAGTGTGCTAGCTTAATTTTTATTCACGTTTTGTAGTGATAAACAATGGCTGAAAATACACCGAATGGAAGCAGTTTACAATCAAAACATCCTGCTCGTTTAACAGCTATTCAGACCCGAGAATGGCTGGAAACTGTATGAGGCAATAGTGAAAGTGCAATGAGCAAATCTTCATCAGATTCTGATCAAGAATTTGAAGTGTATAGCAAGTCTGATGAGTCTATAATAAGTGATTCTGAAGCAGCTGAGAAGGGGGCAATGTTGCAGGCTGGTCCAAGTAAAACAAACTATAAGAAAGTTCAATCTGAACCTGTAAAATCTGTTTGGAGAGATAAGTAGTAAACACAAAAGTATTTGTCAAATATAAGAAGACATGAAATGTAGAATTTGTTGATAGCCACATTCTTAGTTCATTAAAAATATATGTCAAATATAAGAGGACTAAAGATACATGAAACAAATAAAGGGATTGAAATTTAAAAAAAAAAAAAAACTAGGCACATGTGTGTGTGTGTGTGTGTATAGGGTAGAAACCTTAAAAACTTAACAGGTTTGTGGTGGATGTGTATAAATAACACTTATTATGTTACTTATTTGTTGATAGTGGTAACATATGGAGCACAGGTTATGTTAAAAAGTTGTAAAACATTACTGAGTAAATTGTCCCCAGCAGGATATACAGATGTGGAACTGGTCCTCATACTCTCTCTCCCTGCAGAAACATGACCATCTTCCTGTACTTCACTTTCTATCTTCACTGCATGTCCCTGAAAACAAAATATTGAACATACTCAAACTTCAAACTAACCACTTCAGTTTTAAACACTGCCCCAGTTTGACAACTACATGATAAATTTGTATTTGTATAAATTACTTTCTTTTCTCAACTCTTTCAGGCTTCTGTCGCTGATGAAAATCTTATATTACATTTACATATACTACACTGTTACAGAAAAAAAACACACAAAGAATCCAGCAATAAGTAATAAAATATTTAAATGGGCAATATTTTAAAAGATTTCTCAGTTTAACTCACTTTGGCTGTATAAAAATTTGTTATCAAGAATTAAAAAGAATACTCACTTTAAAATCTGTACTGATGTCCTGTTTTATTTTTTGATCCAGGAATGGGATCTTCTGTTCCATATTTATTTTGCAATCTGAAAAGAAAAATAAATTATTTGTAACAAAATGTTAGACAATTAGTTACATCCTGGTTATATGAGATATTGATATCACAAGAAATATCACTCAAAGTTTTTTTTTTTTTTGTAATAATGGTTAAAAAAATATAACAACCTGAAAATATTAGGAAGAGTGATACATGTTTAATGGTAGTATATCCAATGTCGGTAAACAAAGAGCCAAGGATCCAGACCCCGAGGACGACCCAAAGTCCGCTGGGAGGACAACATTAGACAATCTTTGAAGGATCAAGGACTAGAATGGAACCAGGCCAGGGGAAGACAGCCGATAGGATAGTCTGGCGCTCTCTCTTCCAAACCTCTACACCTCATGGTAGAAGGGGAACGACTAAGTAAGTAAGTAAGTATATCCAATGTCACTTTAAACAGTCTTTGCCATTTCAATTTTTTCTGAATGATTCACAGCTGTCAGGTGCATACAACATGTGTATATTATCATTTAAAAAAATTATAACTTCTGAATTTAATCAATCTATACCTGTGCTTTACACACTACACTACAGCATCTGAGATAGTAAAACATGAGAAAATTATAAACATGCTAGAAAGCATCAACATTGATGGCAAGGACCTGAGAATTATAAACAACATGTACTGGCAACAAACATCAGCTATAACAATTAGAAGCCATACAGGAACATTTTAGCAGACTAAAGAAGGGTTTTATACATGTTTGATGATAGTATGTATGTCTGTGATGACATTTTAAACAGTTTGTGTTTTATTGATTTTTTTCTGAGTGATTCAGAGATTTTCAAATGTATACTAAATGTGTGTAAGATCATGTTTGAAAAATGTAACTTTTCCCATTTGATAGCTAGAATCTAATGGGAATTTTTACAAAAGTAATTTTTTTGTACTGTTCTTGAAATCAGATATACAGACAAGTTACAAATTGTGCCAGAAAGTGTGACATTTTAGTAACTTCTATAACAGAATAACAAAATAAATGAAGGAAATTTGCTTTAAATTTTCCCATTTAGCTACTTTATTTCATTTTGTGAGCAATAGATCTCTTGTGCTCCTTACGATTTAGCTCCTTGTGATGTACAGTGTAGTCACATTTTATGAGCACTAATGAAAACCTCACATAATTCAAAACTAGTGTTCTCACAGGAATAAATGTACAGTAAGGGGTATTTTTTCTCACAGGAATAAATATAAAGTAGGGGGTGTGTTCTCACAGGAATAAAAGTAAATTAAGGGGTGTGTTCTCACAGGAATAAATTTATGGAGTGTGTTCTTAGATGCATAAATTTTCAACCACTACAGCATTTTTGTTGCTTTTAAACATGACAATTTTGCTGATTAATGTCATCTTCCCCTTTTATTACAGTATCATATAATAATTATAGAACAAATATAGGCCATCTTACAAGTACCCTGTTGAGCTGTACACAGAAGTGCTAGTGAGGTCTGATAGCTTTACAAACAATGACTGCTATGCACTGGGAGCAGAGACTATTGTTTCAAATGTATCATCAGCTGGTCATGTCAGTAATCGAATATGAGTTGGGAATACTGATGCTGTCAATATTAAAATGTAAATGGCTGGGAACACTATCAAAATGAAGTGATGTATATTATCTTGGGGCTGTGCATGAGATAAACCCACTGTGAGCATGAAGTACATGCTAAGATCAGTTTTGATTAGATCCAGATATGTGATGGTCCAGGTAAAAAGTCTACATGCTGATAACCACAGACAGAAGACACACCTTTTATGGGAACATAGCTGGCATAAAAGGAGAACGAATAAAGAAAGATGTTATGAATGGCAGACGGAACAATAGATCAGGTGACCACAGTTACAAATATATTCAATGGTGAACAGTGGAGTAAGGTGAGAACTAAATAAAGTATCAGCAAGTCATCAACAGCCTTAATAGGGAGTGCAGAGCATGAGGTGATGGAAAAGTGGAGCTTGAATTTAAGGTTGGCCACATCCTCAGAGGGGGCCCTGATGCCATCACAAGAACAGCTATGCTATGGACCCCCGAGGGAAAGCGAAAGAGAGGCCGACCAAAAATAACTTGGCGAAGAGCTGTGGAGGCTGAGATGCAGGGAATGAACCACAGTTGGGGCACTTTATGAAGGATGGCCGCAGACCAAGCACAGTGGAATCAATTTGTTGCTGCCCTACAAGACGCCACCAGGCGTGATGGCCACTGACTGCTTTGACGGTTGGTGGTTATGGATCAAAGAAGAAGAAAAGAAGAGGTACAAGTGCTACATATTGCTGATGACAAATTAAAAGCACATACAAAAATTAGTCCAAACATTTCAAGCCTTCATATTACTCTACTTCTTTCCCATGACTTTTTATTTTATATTTTTTTGGTTGTTACATTAATTTACATTATTTACAGCAACTAGACAGGAAAAGTGAAGCCACATCAGGTTTTGGCAACTGAAGAAATTATCTGGACTTAGTGGCACCACAGGGCCTATATCGTAATTATAACTGAGGTGAAACTGAATATTTGTATTCATACATTTAAAAAAAATATAATGGGAGTTTGGATAAGGAGACTGTGTCTCTAATGTTTCTAGACTAGCTATTGAGAAGAAGCAATACTACACCGGCATTCTCAACATTATCTTCAGAAATTTTCCCTTCAAACTGAAGATCCTGCACCTTAGTTATCTTGAATACAGATGGTACATGACACAAACAAGCAAGATGTTGTGTACAGCCTTTAGAGATAAAAAGGTTAAGAAATCAGTTTTTCTTGTGTTTTCTCAGGCCTAAGTAGAGACCTAAACCACATGGAAGCACACTGTAACGCTGATAATTATAGTTCAATAAATGTGTATGACCTCCTAGACCAAAGAGTTGGTTATTACGGTGTAGATAATAGAAAAAGTTAAAAATAGTTGGAAAAAACTTCTTCTGGCTGCTTGAAGAAGAGGAGGTCAGTGCTTCAATGGTATACTGTTTTCATCATTGTGCAGTTCAAGAGAAATCTGCTTCACCAACTAACATAATCTTCTGCTGTTTTGAGTACACTAAGTGTCCAAGAAAATGCAGTTACTGATATTGTTAGACCTAAGCAGCTTCAGCAATGAAGAACTTCTGTGACACAAGACATAACTGTATCTTCTGCCGCACACCTGCTTGTTATCAGCACTCTATCGTTATTGCACTGGTTGTCAAAACCAGCCACAATGTATTTATGACTACCATGACAGCATATGAATAGAGCCAAAATTCGTCTGGGAAACATAAAATAGAATTTGGTATATGTAAATAATATTAGTTATAGTAGTTTCATCTTTGGTTTTTACAGAAATATGTGGTTTTGGAAAAAGAATCATAAAAATTATATCTAGGAAGTGATAGTGACAAAAAAGGGTTGATGTGTTTTAAAATTGATGCACATTTACTTAATCTTTTTTACAGTTATTTTCAATCAGGTCTACACTTCACAAAACACAGACACTTTTTCACAGAACATAATAGTTTAAAAACATTTAACAAGATTTCTAAGCTAATTTCCCATCATTTTATTCATATCATTCATAGCACATGCAACTACTGATTAAATAGAAGTTCTATATTTTTATGGCAGTTCTCATATACTTATATTTTTACTTCCTGTTTTTAAAACAACATTTAGATTTTTTTTAATGCAGCATTTTGGGTGCCCATTTTTATAAAAAATATATGTTCTCTTTAAAAAAAATTATATATGTCAAGTGGTAAAGATGCAAATATGTAGATATATTCCATACAAAATGTGTATTGATATTATGAACATTTTATTGCCATAGATTTAACTCATTCCCCCCCCCCAGGCTGTTTTTGGGTTTTACCCAGGCCGGAAAATGGATGCAATTTTTTCAGACAGGTGAGGTTTTAAAAACAGACAGTGGACAAATACATAAGTTCAGTAGGTAGTTGTGTTATACATTTAAATGTGTGAAATTGACTGGAGAATCTTATGAATTGCTTCATATAATTAATTAATATGAATAGGTGTATGTTATGTCTTGTGAAGTGTAGACTTGCTTAAAAAAGTGTTAAAAATTTTTTTTTAATTGTATACTTAAACTTAAATATTTCAGCTCCCAATTAATGTATGGCAATAAAATGTTCAGAATATCAGTGCACATTTAGTTTGAAACATATCTAGAAACTTTTATCACTATCACTTCATAGATGTAATTTTTATGATTTTTTTTCTCAAAGCCACATATGTTTGTAAAAACAACCGCTAAAAATGTTTGCAATTTTTCTCTTCAGGTTATATTAAAAAAACAGGCAGTAGATACACATTTTATTTAACTATGTGTTAATGTTATACATTTAAATGTGTGAAATTGACTGGAGAATCTTATGAATTGATTCATATAATTAATTGATATGAATAGGTGTGTGTTATGTCTTGTGAAGTGTAGACTTGATTTTAAAAATGTTTAAAAAATAAAATAAAATTGTATACTTAAATTTAAATATTTCAGCTCCCAATTAATGTATGGCAATAAAATGTTCAGAATATCAGTGCACATTTAGTTTGAAACATATCTAGAAACTTTTATCACTATCACTTCATAGATGTAATTTTTATGATTTTTTTTCTCAAAGCCACATATGTTTGTAAAAACAACCGCTCAAAATGTTTGCAATTTTTCTCTTCAGGTTATATTAAAAAAACAGGCAGTAGATACACATTTTATTTAACTAGGTGTTAATGTTATACATTTAAATGTGTGAAATTGACTGGAAAATCTTATGAATTGATTCATATAATTAATTGATATGAATAGGTGTGTGTTATGTCTTGTGAAGTGTAGACTTGATTTTAAAAATGTTTAAAAAATAAAATAAAATTGTATACTTAAATTTAAATATTTCAGCTCCCAATTAATGTATGGCAATAAAATGTTCAGAATATCAGTGCACATTTAGTTTGAAACATATCTAGAAACTTTTATCACTATCACTTCATAGATGTAATTTTTATGATTTTTTTTCTCAAAGCCACATATGTTTGTAAAGACAATCGCTCAAAATGTTGGCAATTTTTCTCTTCAGGTTATATTAAAAAAACAGGCAGTAGATACACATTTTATTTAACTAGGTGTTAATGTTATACATTTAAATGTGTGAAATTGACTGGAGAATCTTATGAATTGATTCATATAATTAATTGATATGAATAGGTGTGTGTTATGTCTTGTGAAGTGTAGACTTGATTTTAAAAATGTTTAAAAAATAAAATAAAATTGTATACTTAAATTTAAATATTTCAGCTCCCAATTAATGTATGGCAATAAAATATTAAGACTATCAGTGCACATTTAGTTTGAAACATATCTGGAAACTTTTATCACTATCACTTCATAGATGTAATTTTTATGATTTTTTGTTCTCAAAACCACATATGTTTGTAAAAACCACCGCTCAAAATATTTGCAATTTTTCTCTTCAGGTTATATTTTAAAAACAGGCAGTAGATACACATTTTATTTAACTAGGTGTTGATGTTATACATCAACATGTGGGAAATTGACTGAAGAATCTTGTGAAATGCTGTAGATAATTATTTGATGTAGGAAAAGAGTCTGTCATGTTACGTGAAGTGTAGACCTAATCAAAAATAACTGGAAAAAAGATAAATAAACTGTACTCACATATGTCAGCTCCAGTTTAATCCATAGCAGAAAAATCTCAGAATATCAGTGCACATCCATTTTGAAACACAACACATTTTACCACAATCACTTCAAATATATATAAATTATATATGATTTTGTTCCTACACCACAAATTTCTGTAAATACAAAACAACTATGACTAATATTATTTACACCAACTATATTCTATCATTTTTGGTTTGACAATGTGCTTCCACTTTGGCCTGAGAAGATACAAGGAAAACCTTGGATTATACTGCTTATATTGCCATCTGCCTTTATACCCTATTACCACTTCATTCAAACTGAGATTTTGGAATGGGTAAAAGGCACTCTGAATATTTTGCAACAATATGTTCATAAAATCTTTTCTTTTCCTTGTGAATTTTCATCAGAGGCATGAAGCATTGTATGATATAATGCTTCAAATCTACTTCTTGAAAACATTTGAAGAAACCAAGGAGTATAAAATTCTGCAGATGTAGACCAGTAGTTGCGAATGCATGGTCTTTTCTGAATCCCAATATTTATTAGGACAGCAATAAACTTATCAAGTTCATGGCGTGTGACTTTGGTCCACCGAGAATACAATGAATATTGTTTCGCAGGGTTATTTTGAATAGATTTGAGTCTGGTATAATCATTGATGCACTGGAACATGAAATCTTGAACCTCATCTGTAAACAAAACACTGAAACATTTCAATGGGGTTGACAGGTCAAACCCCTCAGTCACACCTGGTGTTCTCTTTGGACAAAATCGAAATGCATTTTGTGTCATCCCCTCAGCAATTTCTAACCACTCTGGGAACATCTTGTGAGGATGCACCTGCCTCTAGACTTGTGGCAGTTCTCATAGCTTTACTTTTGGTCTCACTGGTTTTGGTGCCGCTTTGTCTTTCTCCTTTAGTGACTGAAAGTTTTGCTCTTTTTATACCAGCCTACCTGACGCATGTTCAATCAGCTGATCGACATCGCCCTCAGAATGATCACTTTCATGAATATTCTGACACAAAGTCTTTACAATGTCTTCATTGGAATTACTAAACCTAACTTCTAAAATCCGTGTCGCTCGAGTTATCTTCTGTCCACTGAGAAATTAGCGTCATGCTTGCTCAGCCGAAAGCAGGTGTTTAGAAGAAGATTCTCGATCCATTTTGTATGTAAACAAAGAAATAGAAATGGATATAAAACACACAATTTTAGCTTCACAAATTTGTTTTTCGCTCACAAACGTCCATAAACATGTCCTAGATGTAATAAAATGATTTAAAAACCAGCTAGTTGCTAGGTATTTATAACTTTTCGTTCAAACTCAACATATATCGCACTGACGCGCCATTGGTCTGAAGATTCTCGATCCATTTTGTATGTAAACAAAGGAATAGAAATGGATATAAAGTGAAGGACACATTTTAATTTAATTAAATTATTTTTTATAACATCTGCACTTCACAAGGAATAATACACACACTTTCATACCAAATAATGATTTAAATCATGTCCCAAGATTTTTTTGTTCAATTTCTTATATTTTTATATACACTAAAAGCACCTACTGAAATAACATAATGTATTTACTGCCTGTTTTTAAAACATCAGCTCAAGAGAAATTCTGCACCAATTTTGGGTGCCCGTTTTTACAGAAATATGTGGTTTTGAAGAAAAAAAAAAATTTTTTATTACATATTTGAACTGACTGTGATAACAATCTGTAGATACATTTCAAACTAAATGTGCACTGGCATTCCGAAAATTTTATTGAAATTATATAAGTGTAAGCTCGCAATTTTACTTTTGTTTGTTTAGGAGGGTTTTTTTTTTTCCCCAGTAAGGTCTACATTTCACAAAACTTGACGGGAGCCGCGCTAGCGTAGTGGTTACCACACCGCTCTGGCGACCGGGTGATCCAGGATCAAACCCGGGTGATGGCATTTGAGGATTTTTCGTCGACCGGGAATAGGACTGGATTAACTCGAGACCTGGCGAGGACATTTGAAGGAGTGTCATCGACCAGGGACTGGCGGCTCCTGAGCCGACCCAGCTGTAATGGGTACCTCCGAAATCGGCGAGTATTTGCCTGAATGGCGAGGGACACATGTCTCTGTACAAGAAAAAAGGGATACTCACGTAAAATCAATGTCAGGTTAGACAATAATAATAACCTGAGATTTCGCCTCGAGTATTAGCGGGTGTACAAAAAAACAAAAAAACAAAACAAAAACAAAACTTGACAGATAGGGCCTTCTTTGTCCCATCAAAGAACAATTTATAGCATTTCATAAGATTTCCTTGCCAATTTGTAACATTTTTATGTAGCCTAAAACATGTGCACTTACTGAAATAATGTAGTTGTTAAGGTTTTAGCTTCTGTGGGAGACGCATGTCATTTTCAACCTAGACAAAGTATGTTGGTTATATCTGAGCGCAATTCGCCAATCGCCATTCAAAAATAAGTGAACTCTCTTAACTGAACCGCTGTGTTGATGAAATATAAGCCCAGAAAAGGACTACTAGCATCCATCAGCAAGCATGAAATAGCCTCGAAATGGACTGCTAGCCCAACTAGGGTTGATAGACACTATGTTCTAAAAAGAACTAACTATCTATCTGCTAGCGTGATGAAGCCCTGAAAAGGTCTTGTCCTGAAAAAGACTGCCAGCTACGCCAATGCTGCTCATACTTTTTTTTTTTAAATTAATGAAGGAAAATATCCCGTTCAACCTCTGATGGGTTATAATTATAATACACATTATTTTCTTTCAATTCCAAATTATATGAACAACTGCCGATATGAGAAAGTGGCATCACACCTGTCAAATCATTGTAAATAGGGAAAATAGCAACTACCATTTATGCCTATATGTTAAAAAAAAAAACAACAAACAAACAAACAAAATCAAGAAGAAACTCTAAACAAGAATAATATTAAAGTGGAGGGTGTAAAGGCCTGGTGGTTCCAGTTATATAACGGACTTTAACAGATATTTAATTACTTTCATCTGTTAAAAGTCATATGCATTGTAAGAACAGCATCAGACCTTCACATTCCCAACCACTATATATTAAAATTTGTTTGTGTTAAATATTGTTTCACTATATTATGCAGTTCCCTAGGTCTGTCTATTCTCAACACCTCCTCTATATTTATAGGTAAGTTTGATGCCTGCAAATAATCTAATATTGGTATTCTTATTTGTTCATACCTCTTACATTTTAACAAGAAATGTTCTATATTATTGTATTGTAGACATTCTGTACAGTAAGGTTTTTCTATTCTGAAATAGCCTTTTCCCAGCTGTAGTCTGAGAAGTTTCTTATTACTGGGAATTTTCAATTCCCTAGATATCTGACATTTTCTTGTTGGAGCCTTGAACATCTTATATGCATGTCTTCCTTTCAGATTTTTATCCCACTCTGCTTTCCATTCATCTGTTATTAAATCTTTAATTAAGCTCTTAATCTCTGATTTATTCATCCCAACATTTATTAGATTTTTATCAGATCTACCTTTCTTGGCTTCTCTATCTGCCTTTTCATTTCCCTCTATGCCAACATGTGAAGGTATCCAAGCAATTAAGACTGAACATCCTCTGGAATAGAAGGAAGTACCTTATAATACTGAAAATTCATCATATTTAAATGCAGATATTACAATGAAAGAAGTTAAACATACAATAAAGGACAAAACAAATACATCAGAAGAGCATGACATCTTGAGCTACGAAATTCAGAAACACATACCACAAAATACCATAGAAATTATAACATCCTTTTTTGACAAAATTTGGAATACAAGAAAAATTCCCAAAACATGGAAAACAGCAGTAATTATTCCAATACTAAAACCAGAAAAAGATGCCCATGATGCCAGTTCATACAGACCAATTTCTTTAACTTCCCATCTAGGTAAAATATTAGAAACCATAGTAAATAAAAGATTAAAGTTTTATTTGGAAAAGAATAATTTATATACTCAAACTCAGTCAGGATTTAGGAAGACCAGATGCACTATGGATCAGATAATAAAATTGGAACATGAAGAAATATTAGGATTTCAAAAGAAAGAAAAAACTGTGGCAGTATTTTTAGATATAGCTAGGGCTTATGATGAATGTTGGAGAGAGGGTGCACTTTTTAAAATGAAGAAGATAGTAACTGGTAAAATATATAATTATTTAGAGAATTTTCTGCAAGACAGATATTTGACTGTTCAGGTAGATAGATCAGAACTGTATGAACAACAAAATGGAATACCCCAAGGATCAGTAATATCTTCTTCAATTTTTACAATAATGGTAAATGATTTAGGTGAAGAATTTAATGATATAGCAAATACATTGTCCACCCGTGTGTTACCGGGGCCTGAAAGGGGAGCAAAGATTAGTAACACTGTTCCCTGCCATGCATGTCATAGAAAGTGACTATGGAGGGTTGGGCATGGGGCTGGTTACCCCACCCTGTAACAAATTTAAACCACAAAAAACTTCAACAAACATGAACAAGTCAATTAAGGAAAATAAAACACAGCCACCCAAGACAGGGGAAGGTCCTCTCACAGGGAGGCATATGATGCAACACAGAGAAAGCCAAAAGGAGTCTGTGTTACTGACTAACCTTCTTTCTTCTAGGAGAATTTTGAGATTTGGCACCTGGAATGTTCAGACATTAAACAAACAAGGGAAAGTGGCACAAGTAGCAGCAGAAATGAGGGAATATAAAATCGAGGTTCTGGGATTGTGTGAAACAAAGTGGAAGGGGGTAGACAAGAAGAAACTCATCACAGGTGAATTAGTGCTGTCCTCAGGACAAGAAGACATAAGTTCACACCACAGTAGAGGGGTAGCTTTATGTTATCTAAAGAAGCACAGAAAGCACTCATTGAATGGGAAGCCGTTGGACCCAGAATAATAACAGCTAAAAAGAAAATAAATGTAAATGTCATCCAATGTTATGCACCAACTAATGACAAAGAAGAGTCTGTGAAAGAAGCCTTTTATACTAGACTACAGGACATTATGGAAAAAGTAAAAAGAAGAGACATCACAATTTTGATGGGTGACATGAATGCAAAGATAGGTATAGTCAACACCGGCTTTGAAGAAGTCATGGGAAAACATGGGCTAGGAATAATGAATGAAAATGGGGAACTATTCTCAAACTTCTGTGCTTCAAATCAACTGGCTACAGGAGGAAGCATGTTTCCCCATAAGAGAATACACAAGGCAACATGGATATCACCAGACCATAGAACAGAAAATCAGATTGATCATATATGCATAAACAAGAAGTTTAGATCATCATTGCAGGATGTAAAGGTATATAGAGGAGCAGATGTGGCATCAGATCACCACCTTCTGATAGCCAAAGTAAAAATGAAACTTAAGAGATATGCAACAATGCAAAATTATAGACAACAATTTAATGTAGGACATCTAAGAAATCAAGAAACAAGAGACAAATTTGTGGTCATAATATCCATTAAATTCCAAGTGCTCCAACAGCTGGAAGATGTAGAGAATACAGAAGACTATTGGCAGCAAATCAAAACTGTATGGAATGAGACATGTGAAGAAATACTGGTGGAAAGGGAACAACAACAAAAAGCATGGATAACAACAGAAACCATCAATAAGATAAAAGACAGAAAAAACAAGAAAGCAGATTTAAACACAGGCAAAACCAGAAGTTCCAAAGCCAAGGCTCAAGAAGTGTAACCAGAAGCAAACAGAGAAGTAAAAAGAAGTATCAAAAGAGACGAGGAAGTATATTGAGGAGTTGGCAAGAGAGGCAGAAGATGCTGCAGCCAAAGGAAATATGAGAGAACTGTATAGCAGCCCAAAGAAGCTAACAGGAAAATACAAGCAAACAAGTTGCCTCATAAAAGACAAGAATGGAAAACTGCATCAGCAATATACAAGAGCAAATGATGAGGTTGACAGAATATTTTGAGGACCTTCTCAATAGACCAGCTCCACAAAACCCCCCGGACATCCAGCAAGCAGAAGAAGAGCTACAAATTAACGGTGAAAGACCAACGAAGGAAGAAATAAAGAAAGCCATAAAGCTTCTAAGAGATGGAAAAGCGTCTGGACCTGATGGCATTCCAGCAGAGGCCATCAAAGCAGATATCGATATGGCTACAGAGATATTATATAAATTACTTGGTAAAGTCTGGGAAAAGGAAAAGATACCAGCAGAATGGAAGGATGGATATCTGGTTAAGTTGCCCAAGAAGGGAAATTTACAAGAATGCACAAATTATAGAAGAATAATGTTACTATCAGTGCCAGGAAAAGTATTAAACAGGATTATCCTTGAGAGATTAAAAGAGTCCATAGACAAGAATCTGAGAGATGAACAAGCAGGTTTTCAACACAACAGATCATGTACAGACCAGATAGCCACTTTGAGAATAATAGTTGAACAAAGTCTGGAATGGAATTCACCATTGATGAGGCATTATGGAGTTCCCCTGAAGATCATTAATTTAATAAAGAAAACCTATGAAGACATGACATGCAGAGTTTTTCATGAAGGACAGCTTACAGAACCGTTTGGGATAAGAACAGGAGTGCGACAGGGATTCCTCTTATCTCCATTTCTTTTCTTACTAGCAATAGACAGGGTTATGAGATCATCGACAACACACAACAGAAATGGAATCCAGTGGACTCTGACTAAGCAGTTGGATGATCTGGATTTTGCTGATGACTTGGCTTTTCTGTCCCATAACTGTAATCAGATGCAGGACAAATTGAAAATGCTCGATGAGAGGTCACAGCAATTGGGTCTCAAAATACACGCGGAAAAGACAAAAATAATGAGAATAAATGCAGGTAATGATAACAGGGTTGAACTTGAAGAAACACCAATACAAGATGTAGAATCGTACACATATCTTGGCAGTAATATAGACAAAGTTGGAGGGACAGACAGTGATATCAAAATAAGGATACAAAAGGCAAGAGGAGCTTTCATTGCATTGGGAAATATATGGAGATCAAGAGAAATCGGATCCAACACGAAAATAAGAATCTTCAACTCAAATGTGAAGTCAGTCCTATTGTATGGCTCTGAGACATGGAGAACAACAAAGACACCAACCAAAAAGCTACAGACTTTCATAAATGAGTGCTTGCATAGAATAGAGGGATTAAAATGGTATGACATGGTTACTAATGTGGAACTGATGACAAGAACTAGACAAGTGCCAGTGGAACAAGAGATGAGAAGAAGACAATAGCGATGGATTGGACACACACTGAGGAGACCTGTTGATAGCATTACAAGGCAGTCCTTGTTCTGGAACCCCCAGGGCAAGAGAGGCAGAGGTAGACAATGAAGTACACGGAGAAGAGAGCTGGAAACAGAGGTGAAAATGATGAGGCAAACGTGGAAAAAACTTGAGATGATGGCACGTGACAGGAAGACTTGGCTTGTGTTTTTTGAAGGCCCATGCTCCTTTGGGAGTGGAGGGTTATGAATGAATGAAGAAATACATTGTCACAGTTTGCAGATGCTGTTGCTATATGGAGGACTAGGAAACATCTGATAAAATTATATAAGGATCTACAAAAGCAAATAAAGTATGTAAATGGATGACAAAATGGGGTTTTCAGCTGAATACAAATAAAACACTGGGTATGATCTTCAGTAAAGGTAGGGTTGTAAAAAACGAAATTATTGACATAAATGTCCAAGGGCAAAACATTAATACAGTGTAAACCACTCAATATCTAGGAATGACATTGGACCAACTGCTAAACTGGAATAAACACATTGATAAACTAGTGGAGTCTTGCAGAGGATTGACTAACTTATTAAGATATTTGAAAGGTAATAGATGGGGTGCAAGCACTCATACAATGCTCACTTTTTATAAATCTTTTATTAGAGGAAAAATAGATTATGGAAGTATAATATATGACTGCTGCACACAGCAACAAGATTAAATTAGACAGAATTCAGCATCAGGCTTTATGTGCAATAGCAGGTTCAATCAGATCAACATCAATGGGAGCTATAGAGGTGGCTTTAGGAATTCTACCCTTAGAATTATGGAGAAAGGAGTTAAGACTAAATTACATGAAGAGAGTTATGTTAGATTAGTCTCACCCAGCACATACAGCTTTTACCAGATGCCAACTAACAACTCAGGCCAATCCAATGAATACCACTAGATACCCTACAGGATGGAAGTGTATGGAGGAAATTGTCCATCTGCTTACATTAATTACATCAATTAATAACAGTTGTAAATACAAGCCAGTGATTCCACCCAGGGAAATCAATAAACCAGATACGGACTCAACCTATCAGAAATACTTAAGAAAACAAATAATTTAGAAAATACTAAAAACACAGCCAATAAATATATACAGCAAATATCATAAGACAGCATTACTATATACACGGATCCAAGGGAGAGCATGGCAAATTGAGGATAGGAATATATATTTCAGTAGGCCTATGGAAAATGGCAAAAGAATATAGTATCACGGAAAATACATCCATTTTCACAGCAGAAATGGTGGCAATACTAAAAGCACAAGAAATATTCTCTAATAACCCTCCCAAAAAACTAACAGTTTTTACTGACTCTTTCAACAATACAAGCACTTAGAAACTTACGAGACTGTAGTAGACCTGGTATAGCAGAGGTATCCATTTTGGTGAATGGCTCAAATAAAACATACAAAACTACACAGCATAGAAAGAGTGGTAATTTTCTATCTTTCGTACCTTTTTGGTCCGCAGTGAATATATGTAGTTAGGTGTTGTTTCGTAGCAGTTAGGGTTAGGATTAGTATTATGGTTAACACTTACCTTAACACAAACCCTAACCCTAATCCTAACCCTAATTCTAACCCTAATCCTAACCCTAAGCGCTACGAAACAACACCTAGCTATACATATTCACTGCGGAGCAAAAAGGTACGAAAGATAGGAAATTACCGAAAGAGTTAACATAGGCCTATCTATCACCATCACGGTTTCGAGCTTTGCCAAAAATAATATCGTCCGAAAAACACTGAGGTCGCTGTGAAAATAAAATCACAAATCCAACATGGAGGTCTCCAGTAATACTGTCATTTAACCACGAAATTGATATAGGCCTACAGCATCGAGCGAAAATAAAATTGGAACCGTCATTGTTAGCTACGCCAGAGAGAACAATACCTGAAGATGACAAAGGTACATTTTCCTCGTATCTGTTTATAAATAATGACAATTTTCATAACTTACACGGATTCTTCAGCCCTGAGCAAAGGTATTGTAGTCTAGTCGCCAGTGTACCCAATTTTTTTTTTTTTTGGTCGTTTTTTTTTTTGTGTGTACAACATAGTGCCTTAAAAAAAATGAATGTTGACTATGAACTGTCAAGAATAAATTCATGTCGACATTATGAGTAGCGTAAGGTGGCACTTAAATTTAAGACAAATTATATTAACGGTAATATTGTTTGGAATCAGAAGGTACAGCTTTCCAAAAATGTGTCTTCCTGACATAAAAATCGATTGCATAACTGATAATTGTTTTTTTTAATACATTTGACATGTCACTTTTAAAAAGGTTTTCTAATATGTGTAATAAAATATATTAAAATACGAAACTATACATGAGCAGCATTAGGAAATAAAGTCTAATGGCGGCAAGTTGTCCAAGTGTTATTGTGTATATCGTGAACCTTATGTGTGCGTGTGAGGAGGAAGTAGTCAAACTTAAATACATACATAATAACATTACATGGTGGCAGCGGCCGATACCGGACCAATGCAAAAAAAAACTACACGATAACACATTAGTACCGTTTGTTCGACTAACTTTCAACGTTGAGGTCAAACATGGCAGCCAAACACTACCGCAGCACACTCCAAATGTGCTTCGCCGGTCGAGATGATAAAAGTGAAGCTTTCCTGTTATGGCGCAAAAAAGTAGACCTCTATTCCAAGACCACTGGTAAAGCCTTAACTCCATACATTTTAGAAGCACTGGATGCTGGAGGTTTGAAAATTTACAATAGCTTTGCTACCGCCATGCCCGCAGACTCAGCAACTGAACCCGTAGCCATATTGGACGAATTTGAAGAACGCCTCATCATAAAGCACACAAACTTTAGAGTGGACAGATTCGAACTTCACTGCGACAAAAATCTGATGAAAGTGTAGATAATTTCATCACATGCATTAAGGACACAACAAGTTTATGTAAATTTAGCAAAAAAGAAGGAATGGAGCGAATTATTGAACAGATACTGCTTAGCACACCAATGCCAAACAACGGGCTGATCACCCGTTTGCCAGTCACTTCGATTACGGAAACAACAGCTAATGGGTTGATTTGCCGTTGCCCTAAAGACGCCACTAGGCGTGATGGGAAACAATGGCAAAGAAAACCTATCTGCTGTTGCCCTAAGACGCCACTAGGCGTAATGGCCACTGACTGCTTTGACGGTCGGTGGCTAAGGACGGAAGAAGAAGAAGAACACCAATGCCAGAGTTTCAGAAAAAGCTTCTAAGCCAGAGTGATACACTAACTTTACAACAACTTCTGGATGAAGGCAGGAAACACGAGACACAAAAACTAAATGTTAAACAAATTCAGCAAGGTACATTAGCAGCCCAGGTGGATACAGTAAAAAGCTATAAACCTAAACACAACAAAGCAGCTGGTACTAAGCAACAAGAAAAACACAATACAAGCAGAGATCTATCTATCTATAACCCTCCACTCCCAAAGGAGCATAGGCCTTCAACAAACACTTGCCAAGTCCTCCTGTCACGTGCCATCATCTCAAGTTCTTTCCACGTTCTCCTTATCATTTTCATCTCTGTTTCCAGCTCTCTTCTCCGTGTATTTCTTGGTCTACCTCTGCCTCTCTTGCCCTGGGGGTTCCAGAACAAGGACTGTCTTGTAATGCTATCAACAGTTTTCCTCAGTGTGAGGGCATTCATCTTCTTCTCATCTCTTGTTCCACTGGCACTTGTCTAGTTCTTGTCCTCAGTTCCACATTGGTAACCTTGTAAAACAATTTAATCCCTCTATTCTATGCAAACACCCATTTATGAAAGTCTGTAGCTTTTTGGTTGTTGTCTTTGTTGTTCTCCATGTTTCAGAGCCATACAATAGGACTGACTTCATATTTGAGTTGAAGATTCTTATTTTCGTGTTGGATCCGATTTCTATTGATCTCCATATATTTCTCAAATGCAATGAAAGCTCCTCTTGCTTTTTGTATTCTTATTTTGATATCACTGTCTGTCCCTCCAACTTTAATAAATAATTTCACAGGAACGTACTCAATCCAAGTATCGGTTGAAAAGAAGATTTGAACTTTCAAGGCGACAACATCTCAAACTTGGAACCTAGTGTGATGATGAATCAGAATCAACTTACGGTTACCAAATGCTCAAGGTCATCAATCAACCTCCACGTCAAGTTTTACAGTGACTGACTGCCTTGGGATCACCTATTCGTCATTATTACGTGCGAGCTGTTGTTATATACGCAGAGCGAAGTATTTTATCCTCAGACGTACATCCACGGAGACGAGGCACATTGTTTTTCCCGGCACACGCGAGATGAGTATAACGTGCTTTCGTTGTACATTTTATTACTTTTAGCTGTGCCTTCTATAGTTATGTCCATCTTTACATTTTCCATGTTATATGTTATATGTTGTACATTCGTCGTGGGAGGTAGGGAGGTTGATCTGACGAACGAGATCCATCTCGAAGCCAATTTGGGCTCTTCGTCAGACGTTCTGTAGGGCTCAACTTGTAAGTTTCAATTGAGCGATAATTCCGGTCCAAGGCTAGAAACCTTGCCGAAGTTCCGATCGCTAATTGTTCCTTATGATAGTATCTGTTTAGCTGTTTCGTCACGTTTACTTGTTGTTTTTGGTAGTTATTTTTACTCGTATTTAGTTTTATGATGAAAACATAGGTTTTGTAAAAAACTGAACGATAGGAAAGGTGAGACGGACGCATAATACAAACAAAATTCATCATAAAACTAAATACGAGTAAAAATAACTACCAAAAACAACAAGTAAACGTGACGAAACAGCTAAACAGATACTATCATAAGGAACAATTAGCGATCGGAACTTCGGCAAGGTTTCTAGCCTTGGACCGGAATTATCGCTCAATTGAAACTTACAAGTTGAGCCCTACAGAACGTCTGACGAAGAGCCCGAATTGGCTTCGAGATGGATCTCGTTCGTCAGATCAACCTCCCTACCTCCCACGACGAATGTACAACATATAACATATAACATGGAAAATGTAAAGATGGACATAACTATAGAAGGCACAGCTAAAAGTAATAAAATGTACAACGAAAGCACGTTATACTCATCTCGCGTGTGCCGGGAAAAACAATGTGCCTCGTCTCCGTGGATGTACGTCTGAGGATAAAATACTTCGCTCTGCGTATATAACAACAGCTCGCACGTAATAATGACGAATAGGTGATCCCAAGGCAGTCAGTCACTGTAAAACTTGACGTGGAGGTTGATTGATGACCTTGAGCATTTGGTAACCGTAAGTTGATTCTGATTCATCATCACACTAGGTTCCAAGTTTGAGATGTTGTCGCCTTGAAAGTTCAAATCTTCTTTTCAACCGATACTTGGATTGAGTACGTTCCTGTGAAATTATTTATTTCCAGACCACACTGGCATACCATTTACTGTTGGGTGTTCATTCTAATGGTAAAGAACTTCATTACGCGAATGGTTGCAAAGGAACAAAAATGTCAGAAAATGTTCTTCAAAACGAACCCCAACAAGTAGTGTTTAACTGGTCACTTACTGGCAGCACACAAGTCTGTGATGACTGTACATATATTTTATTTAACGTGACACATACGGAGTGGAACAAGACGATCATAGTTACAGGTGCAAAAGGGTCATACGTCAAAAATGTTGATAATTACTTTTCAAGTTCATGAAGATTCTCTAACAATTAAGTCCTCTTATTCAAGTGACTAAGGGTCACTTCCTCTACCATATCATATGTATTGCAGTCAAGTCCGTTGACCTTCTTTCAAGGACGTATCTTATGGCCAACGGATTCATTCTCAAGGAGCAATACTTCTTATCATACTTGTAACAATTCCAGACTTTTTTCCATACGGTACTTAGGTAGCATATATATAAAATCCAAACAAAGTCATCCACGACAATACGACCAGGTTAGAGTTCTGTGTTGACTAACCTCTCTATATCCATGCCACGACTTTGGCATTGACGAAAATACGGCATATAAAAACATGTGAAGCATACAAATCAATTAACTTCGTTTACTCGTAGGTATCCTCCCTCTACGGTAATTCAAAAGGGCTAACGACTCCGTCTGTCCATTCTAGGAATGACATACTACGATGAATTCCCGCTAGACCAAAACTAGGAGCGGCCTGATACTTTAATTTAACTCAATAAACATTCGATGTGACATGGGGCGACACTTACTTGATACTTCCACTATTGGCTTCATCATGAATACCAGTAGATATCATTACAAAATAATGGCTTCTTCAAACTTGCCAGAAAAATCCAAGAAATATATATCGGACATAAACATGGTCCGAACTGCCCCGTTCAAAACATGACGTCAGAATCCTTCAACTAGGTTACCCGTGCGTCCAAAGCAACTCACACTGCATTGTGCACGTCAGTGCGTGAATCAATCGAACGCACAAATAATATAACTATATTAAGACTGGTGCGTACATTTGGCAGGACCGAAGACTACCCCCTTTTAGGTAATAAATGTACGTAACACTGCCACAAAACAACTTTAAGTTAAAGATTCTGTATAGTGTAATGCCCTTGTCTTGTTGTTAGTTCTCTGTACTCTAATGACTTCACAAGTGACGCAACAGCAAACATACCTACTTTGACATGTAAGAAGATAAAACGAGGTGAACCCTGCTCTGGTTTTCACAAGTTAATACACCACTTTATTTACAGTAGTCAGAAGAAACGTTCATCTCAAGTAAAATTGCTCTTCTCAAATCTTCACATTTAATTTCTCTTATCTCTCTGTTATATGATACTTCATGATTTTATACAATGTTTCGATCATTAGGAATCTCTACTCAATATAATGATGACAATGTTTTCTTCTCAGTTATATTGTTGTTGATCTTTAAACAAAAATGTTCATCCTGATCTTCTGCTCTCAAATCTTTTGATCCTGCTTGGTTAGTTTTACTAATTTAACTGCTAGGAGAACAGGTCCTGGAGCAGGTCGACCACTTTAAATACCTTGCAGCTGTCATAGGAGGCATCAAAGAAGAGTTGGCTACCAGAAGAGCAACAGCTGGGAGACTTTTTCAGGCCATTAATCGAGGATTCCTCAGCAAGAGAGAGGTTGGTAAGAAAATGAAGATGGCTGTATACCCTTCCACCTATGTCCCAGTCTTGACTTATAGATGCAAGTCATGGGCAATGACTACTACCCACAAAAGCCAGATCCAAACCCCAGAACTGAGGTATCTGAGGAAGGTGGTTGAAGTAACAAGAAGTGACATGGTCTGCCACCAGACGATACGTCAAGGCCTAAAATCCCACCCCGTGCAGACCCAAGTAGAACAGTCCCAACTAAGATGGTTTGGCCATGTCTGCAGAATGGGAGAAGATCGGCTACCACGACAAACATGTAAACTAAGAGCCAGACCTCCAGGACGACCCAAAGTCCACTGGGAGGACAACAATAGACAATCTTTGAAGGACCGGGAACTAGATGGAACCAAGCCAGGAGAAACACAGCCGTTATAATAGAATGGCGCTCTCTCTTACAAACCTCTACACCTCACGGTAGAAGAGGAACGAATAAGTAAGTAACTACTAGGGCGTTGTAATTTCCCACGAAGATTCTACTTTCCTTGTAACCAGGGCCGTAGACAGGACATAATAAAGTGCGGGGGAGGGGGGGGGGGTAATACAAAAAATTTTAATGCGCTATTTTATTACAGTACAATTTCCCCACAAAAGTTTTTTTTAATAAACCATAAATTGGGGGAGGTTTGAAGCCCTCACACCGCCCGTATCTACGGCCTTGCTCGTAACACACGAGTGAAATATATTGAATCATTTAATTTAGTAACACCTACAAACGTTTTCATATCTCTGAAAATGTCCTCGAAATATCCTTCACATTTCCTTCATAATAAACAATCTCTTCATTCTTTCAATAATATCTTGACTTAAATAATTGCCGACTTGAGTTGCGCTATCTGTTCACCAAAGATCTTCAGCATCTTTCACGCTGGGTGACAAAACTCAAACTATCTGTTCACCACAGATCTGCAGCATCTTGCACGCTGTGTTACAAAACTCAAACTATCTGTTCACCAAAGATCTGCAGCATCTTGCACGCTGTGTTACAAAACTCAAACTATCTGTTCACCACAGATGTGCAGCATCTTTCACGCTGGGTGACAAATCACAAACTATCTGTTCACTACAGATCTGCAGCATCTTTCATGCTGTGTGACAAAACTCAAACTATCTCTTCACCACAGATCTGCAGCATCTTTCACACTGGGTGACAAAACTCAAACTCTATTCACCACAGATGTGCAGCATCTTTCACGCTGGGTGACAAAATTCAAACTATCTGTTCACCACAGATTTGCAGCATCTTTCACGCTAGGTGACAAAACTCAAACTATCCGTTCACCACAGATCTGCAGCATCTTTCACGCTGGGTGACAAAACTCAAACTATCTGTTCACCACAGATCTGCAGCATCTTTCACGCTGTGTGACAAAACTCAAACTATCTCTTCACCACAGATCTGCAGCATCTTTCACACTGGGTGACAAAACTCAAACTCTATTCACCACAGATGTGCAGCATCTTTCACGCTGGGTGACAAAACTCAAACTATCTGCTTGCCACAGATCTGCAGCATCTTTCATGCTGGGTGACAAAATTCAAACTATATGTTCACTACAAATCTGCAGCATCTTTCACGCTAGGTGACAAAACTCAAACTATCCATTCACCACAGATCTGCAGCATGTTTCACGCTGGGTGACAAAACTCAAACTATCTGTTCAGCACAGAACTGCAGCATCTTTCACGTTGAATGACAAAACTCAAACTATTTGTTCACCACAGATCTGCAGCATCTTTCACGCTGGGTGACAAAACGCAAACTATCTGTTCACCACAGATCTTCAGCATCTTTCACGCTGTGTGACAAAACTCAAACTATCTCTTCACCACAGATCTGCAGCATCTTTCACACTGGGTGACAAAACTCAAACTCTATTCACCACAGATGTGCAGCATCTTTCACGCTGTGTGACAAAACTCAAACTATCTCTTCACCACAGATCTGCAGCATCTTGCACGCTGTGTTACAAAACTCAAACTATCTGTTCACCACAGATGTGCAGCATCTTTCACGCTGGGTGACAAATCGCAAACTATCTGTTCACTACAGATCTGCAGCATCTTTCATGCTGTGTGACAAAACTCAAACTATCTCTTCACCACAGATCTGCAACATCTTTCACACTGGGTGACAAAACTCAAACTCTATTCACAACAGATGTGCAGCATCTTTCACGCTGGGTGACAAAATTCAAACTATCTGTTCACCACAGATTTGCAGCATCTTTCACGCTAGGTGACAAAACTCAAACTATCCGTTCACCACAGATCTGCAGCATCTTTCACGCTGGGTGACAAAACTCAAACTATCTGTTCACCACAGATCTGCAGCATCTTTCACGCTGTGTGACAAAACTCAAACTATCTCTTCACCACAGATCTGCAGCATCTTTCACACTGGGTGACAAAACTCAAACTCTATTCACCACAGATGTGCAGCATCTTTCACGCTGGGTGACAAAACTCAAACTATCTGCTTGCCACAGATCTGCAGCATCTTTCATGCTGGGTGACAAAATTCAAACTATCTGTTCACTACAAATCTGCAGCATCTTTCACGCTAGGTGACAAAACTCAAACTATCCATTCACCACAGATCTGCAGCATGTTTCACGCTGGGTGACAAAACTCAAACTATCTGTTCAGCACAGAACTGCAGCATCTTTCACGTTGAATGACAAAACTCAAACTATTTGTTCACCACAGATCTGCAGCATCTTTCACGCTGGGTGACAAAACGCAAACTATCTGTTCACCACAGATCTTCAGCATCTTTCACGCTGTGTGACAAAACTCAAACTATCTCTTCACCACAGATCTGCAGCATCTTTCACACTGGGTGACAAAACTCAAACTCTATTCACCACAGATGTGCAGCATCTTTCACGCTGTGTGACAAAACTCAAACTATCTCTTCACCACAGATCTGCAGCATCTTGCACGCTGTGTTACAAAACTCAAACTATCTGTTCACCACAGATGTGCAGCATCTTTCACGCTGGGTGACAAATCGCAAACTATCTGTTCACTACAGATCTGCAGCATCTTTCATGCTGTGTGACAAAACTCAAACTATCCGTTCACCACTGATCTGCAGCATCTTTCACGCTGGGTGACAAAACTCAAACTATCTGTTCACCACAGATCTGCAGCATCTTTCACGCTGTGTGACAAAACTCAAACTATCTCTTCACCACAGATCTGCAGCATCTTTCACACTGGGTGACAAAACTCAAACTCTATTCACCACAGATGTGCAGCATCTTTCACGCTGGGTGACAAAACTCAAACTATCTGCTTGCCACAGATCTGCAGCATCTTTCATGCTGGGTGACAAAATTCAAACTATCTGTTCACTACAAATCTGCAGCATCTTTCACGCTAGGTGACAAAACTCAAACTATCCATTCACCACAGATCTGCAGCATGTTTCACGCTGGGTGACAAAACTCAAACTATCTGTTCAGCACAGAACTGCAGCATCTTTCACGTTGAATGACAAAACTCAAACTATTTGTTCACCACAGATCTGCAGCATCTTTCACGCTGGGTGACAAAACGCAAACTATCTGTTCACCACAGATCTTCAGCATCTTTCACGCTGTGTGACAAAACTCAAACTATCTCTTCACCACAGATCTGCAGCATCTTTCACACTGGGTGACAAAACTCAAACTCTATTCACCACAGATGTGCAGCATCTTTCACGCTGGGTGACAAAACTCAAACTATCTGCTCGCCACAGATCTGCAACATCTTTCACGCTAGGTGACAAAATTCAAACTATCTGTTCGCCACAGATCTGCAGCATCTTTCACGCTAGGTGACAAAACTCAAACTATCTATTCACCACAGATCTGCAGCATCTTTCACGCTGTGTGACAAAACTCAAACTACTGTTCACCACAGATCTGCTGCATCTTTCACGCTGGGTGACAAAACTCAAACTATCTGTTCAGCACAGAACTGCAGCATCTTTTACGCTGGGAGACAAAACACAAACTATCTGTTCACCACAGATCTGCAGCATCTTTCACACTGAGTGACAAAACTCAGACTCTATTTACCACAGATGTGCAGCATCTTTCACGCTGGGTGACAAAATTCAAACTATCTGTTCACCACAGATCTGCAGCAAGTTTCACGCTAGGTGACAAAACTCAAACTATCCGTTCACCACAGATCTGCAGCATCTTTCACGCTGGGTGACAAAACTCAAACTGAACTCACAGTTGTTAATTCAAGATTAACTCTCATCGGCGGGTGCCTCTAATTTTAGCGTTATCATGTCATGTGACTCAGCCTGACCAGAACGATCTCAGTATCTCTGATAATTACTTGGGGGCGGTGAAGGGGGTGTCTATTTTTAAAGAACGCATTTTATGGTTATCTTTTCCCGAAGGAATGTAACTACACCTCTGTCTACATTATTTCATAACTTCGTTTTCATCGCGCCACAATATTTTACAAACCGGGAAAAAAAAATCCTAATGTCTTTAACATTACCGAAAGCCAAATTAAATGTTGCTCTATTCACCAGGAGAATTGGAACAAGTATAACAATGAGTGGAAATATAAATGTGTACGCGAAGAAATGTTTTGAAACGTGTATTTGTTACCTATTACTGGCAATGTTTCATTGCAACATGTCTTTGTAAATTTCCACGGAATGTGAAGAATGCGTCCCAATATAACTGACGGATAATGTGTCTAGGTTGAATGAGAGGAACCTCGCTAAATGAGGCAATTTTGATAAAAGCATGTAGCGCCAGACTCTTCTGTCCCAAAACCGTTATCAGATGCACGACAAATCGAAAACACTCGATGAGAGGTCACAGCAATTGGGTCTGAAAATACACAGGGAAAAGACAAAAATAATGAGAATAAATGCAGGTAATGATAACAGGGTTGAACTTGAAGAAACACCAATACAAGATGTAGAATCGTACACATATCTTGTCAGCAATATAGACAAAGTTGGAGGGACAGACAGTGATATCAAAATAAGAATACAAAAGACAAGAGGAGCTTTCATTGCTTTTGGGAAATATATGGAGATCAAGAGAAATCGGATCCAACACGAAAATAAGAATCTTCAACTCAAATGTGAAGTCAGTCCTATTGTATGGCTCTGAGACATGGAGAACAACAAAGCCCACAACCAAAAACCTACAGACTTTCATAAATGGGTGCTTTCGTAGAACAGAGGGAATAAAATGGTATGACAAGGTTACCAACGTGGAACTGATGGCAAGAACTAGACAATTGCCAGTGGAACACGAGATGAGAAGAAGACGATGGCGATGGATCGGACACACACTTAGAAGACCTGTTGATAGCATACAAGGCAGTCCTTGTTCTGGAACCCTCAGGGCAAGAGAGGCAGAGTTAGACCAAGAAGCACACGGAGAAGAGAGCTGGAAACAGAGGTGAAAATGATGAGGAGAACGTGGAAAGAACTTGGGATGACGACACGTGACAGGATGACTTGGCATGTGTTTGTTGAAGGCCTATGCTCCTTTGGGAGTGGAGGGTTATGAAAAATGTAGCGACAGACACATTGCCAAAGCGTTATTTCACAGTGCATCTTATGTATTGTGGTCGGCGATAGGTCACTCGGAAAGGCCGAGGTTAGCCGAACTGGTGGCTCATGTGATTATCGGAAGTCGGGTGGAAAAGACGCAAAATTAGGTAGTGAGAAAGTAGCCTTCGTCCAGGGAGGACATATATTTTTCCCTTTTGGCAGCTAGATCGCTGTGTGGGTGATATTATCCATTGTAAGCTGAGTGCCTGTCATATTTTCGGACCTTGGAGATAATTACGTTGTAATTCTAGAGCAGTGTAGGGTCTAGATCGAATTATCTTCAGGCCGCAGTTTGATAAGAGGCCGATGATTTTTGAGTATATCATTTTCATAGTTTGCCGCTCAGGTGAGCGATATTCATTGCAGTGATTTTGTATAATTCGTACCTTTATGTATGAAAGCGATAGTTTAAGCTGCTAAGGCACGTTTACAGTGTTTTTCTCATTATTGTATCTGATGCGTTTGTTGGCCTTGTGAGGTCTTATTGTGTGTATAGAGTATTAAAGGGAAGTACCTGTTGAAGGAGTTTATTTCTTATGTCAGCCATTGTTGTGTGGTTATACTCTTGGAAGACGAGCCTTTATTTGTTATTATAAATCCACAGTGCAGTGGTGTAACCAGTGGGGTGTTCTCCACGGTAGATGGTTCATGACACACATAAATAAAAGGAAACATCACGGTTATGCCATAGCTTTTTAAACTGTCGCATTTTACTGTGTTTTCAGAGTGTGCTGTTCTAACCAAGATGAAACTAACACTGAGAGACAAAATCTTATTCATAAAACAAATATGAAACTAACACTGAGAGACAAAATCTTATTCATAAAACAAATATGAAACTAAAACTGAGAAACAAAATCTTGGTCATAAAACCAAGATGAAACAAAGACTGAAAGAGAAAATCTAACATAAAAAAAAATAATCTGAAACTAATGCAGACATCGATCTTCTATATACATTTGTAGGTGTCTGAAACTTGGACATTAAAAGTCAAAGAAGCACTACAAATACAGTAGAGATAAAAGGCTAAACAATGCAGTTTAAATTATCAACTGTACCAGTGCACTTTCAGTTTGAAATCTGTTTAGATTCTCATTCAAACCAAAAGCGTGTAGGTGATAATTTAAACTGTATTATTATTACTATAATTTGTGTGTGTGTGTGTGTGAAGCGTACAGCTGATCATTTCAAACTTTATTAATTTGTGTGTTATAAATAAAGTAATACCATAAATAAATAGCATATTTTATTATTGTGTAATTACTACATAATCGAAACATTCTTTGCCGTAAATTCTGGCGACCAGGGCAATAAAGTAATGTGATTTTTCTTTCATTAATAGTAGTCAATGCCTTAAATTTATTTAATTGTGCCAGATTATAACCAAGGACTCTGCATCTAGATTGAACAGGGCAAGCCTCGCCAAAACTAGGCAACTTATTATTCTAAAACATATATAGATCGACACTTAAATAAAACGAGGCATTGATGATAACATTTCGAATGCATCCAATAAATTTTTTTTTTTTTCTGAGCTCTTAAAAAAAATTTCCTGCGTTACTTTATAGCAAAAACAATTATTACGGTTTAAATTATTGACTGAAAATATTTTGTTTAAATGAAAATCTAAACAGATTTTGGGTTCTAACTACACTTACGCTCGTCACGGATTGCCTCCCCTGCTTTGCTGTAGTGGTCCAACAGTGACCAATACTCAAGAGTATCTAATATTGTCTCCCGAGGTGTCTACCTGCGCGCAAGATTACTCTTGGCAGAGATGTAGGTAGAAGGTTAATGACACTTCTACCTTAAGGTAACTCCACAAGATATTTCCAGAAGTCATGAAGTGCTAAACCTGTCAATCGTTCATCTCCTGTTGCATTCCTAAGCCAATTTTAAAGTCGTCTTAAAGTGGAAAAGCATCTTTCGGGAGTTGCTGTGGAACATGGCAGGGTCATCAGAATCTGCAAAAGTCTTTTTATAATAGGGAAAAGTACATCATTACAAACAATGAAGGAACCGTTTTTGGTTTATCATCTTCTGACAGTAAATTCCATTTGTGCTGCCAGAGCTCAAATTCCACTGTTAGCTTTCCATATTCTTCACCATACATTTCATAGGTGTCTTTGAGTGTTTCTGGCTTAACGTCTTTTCAATTATAAAAAAAAAAAAAAACAGAAGATGCATTTTAACTATTAATTTGTTGAGTGGTGAAAAACGATCCTTTAGTTCAACTGAAAAATGATCAAGAAACGGTATAAATAAATTACGTCTGTAATATTCATTGGCATCGCTTGATGGGGCATTTTGCAGATGTGATTGTCATCCAGTTACTCTAGGTTTGGTAATTTCACCTCCCACTTCGTGTAACATATATAATCTGATGATTAAATCCACTTTTATCTTTTGAAGACTTTTGCATAAATTTACACTATAAGAAAATACCTTATTTAATGTTAATAGTGCAATAACGAATTCAGCATTAGTCGTAGCAATCATAAGTTGGTATGTTTGTTGTGAAGTTTCTTTAGTTCCCGATTCTTTAAGTTCATTGAGAGATGCTACTATTGCAGGATATAATTCAACGAAATGGGACACTGAGTCTTGTTTCTCTGACCATCATTTTTTTTTTCAAAAACCAGGTACCAGTACCGTACAGTTTTATGTGATAGGCTCCCATTTTCATTTGCTATTTTTTTTCTAAAACACCATGCCCCTGAGATGAGAGGCGAAAGTAATTCACCACAGACTTAATAATGCAAATACAATTTCTAATAACTGACAAGTCACACGATTGTCTAATACTTACTTACTTAGTCGTTCCCCTTCTACCATGAGGTGTAGAGGTTTGGAAGAGAGAGCGCCAGACTATCCTATCGGCTGTCTTCCTCCTGGCCTGGTTCCATTCTAGTCCTCGGTCCTTCAGAGATTGTCTAATGTTGTCCTCCCAGCGGACTCTGGGTCGTCCTCGGGGTCTGGATCCTTGGCTCTTTGTTTCCCATGCTTGTCATGGTATCCGATCTTCTCCCATTCTGCAGACATGGCCAAACCATCTCAATTGGGACTGTTCTACTTGGGTCTGCAGGGGGTAGGATTTAAGGCCTTGACGTATTGTCTGGTTGCGTACCATGCCTCTTCTTGTTACTTCAACCACCTTCCTCAGATACCTCATTTCTGAGGTTTGGATCTGGCTTTTATGGGTTGTAGTCATTGCCCATGACTCGCATCCATATGTCAAGACTGGGACATAGGTGGAGCGGTATACAGCCATCTTCGTTTTCTTACCAACCTCTCTCTTGCTGAGGAATCCTTGATTTATGGCCTGAAAAAGTCTCCCAGCCGCTGCTTTTCGAGTGGCCAACTCTTCTTTGATGCCTCCCTTTCGGTCTATAATAGCTCCGAGGTATTTAAAGTGGTTGACCTGCTCCAGGACCTGTTCTCCCAGCTTAATCTGATGTCTTCTTTCTTCTCGTGATATCACCATGGATTTTGTTTTAGAGCTGCTTATGACCATCCCTCTCTTCTCCAGCTCTTCCTTCCAGACTTGCTGGTTGGATTGGAGATGTGCCTCTGATTTAGCAATCAGGGCAACATCATCAGCAAATGCCAGCTCCGAAATATAGACTCATCTTCCAGTATCCCACTGAATACTTTCTTGTTCTCTCCTTACATGCCTTGATGACATTGTCCATAAGGAGTAAGAAGAGGTAAGGTGATAGGATATCACCTTGTCTTACACCAGTGGTGGTCCTGAACTCTTCTGACTTATGGTTTGCTGTCCTCACATAATTTCTGCAAGACTTGTAGAAGCTCTGTATAGCATGAATCAGAGGTGCTGGAATATTCTTCCTTGCCAAACAGTCCCAAAGTTTGCTCCAGGGGACCCTGTCAAACGCCTTTTCCAGATCTATGAAACAAAGATGGATCTCACTCTTATACTCAAGGGCCTTTTCACTCAGCTGTCTGAGTGTGAAGATTAGGTCTTGAGTACTTCGGTTTGCTCGGAATCCACACTGGACCTCATCCAATTGTGGCTCAGCTAGGCGTCGGAGTCTCTGCTCTAGGATTCTAGAGTAGATTTTACCAGGGACACTGAGAAGGGATATGCCTCTATGGTTTCCACACTGTCGATTGTCACCCTTTTTGAAAATTGGTGTTATGATGGCAATCTCCCAATCCTTTGGTATGGTCTTGTTGCACCATGCTGCCTGTAGGACCCTTAAGAGTAATAGGTCGCCTGATGCTCCCATGTACTTAACCATTTCTGGTGTTATACCATCATGCCCTGCTGCTTTGCCCATCTTGATTTTCTCCAGTGCTGCCTTCAGTTCTTCCATCTTTATGTCATCTTCATCATCATTTGTTTCATCTTCTGTGCTAGTGGTTATCGTTTCTGATGCTTGACCTTGCTCACCATCAAGGAGTTCTGAGAAATATTCTTTCCATTACTTCGTTTGGGGCAGTGAGCAATTTGCCTTGATTGTCTAATAACTAAGTTTAAAACGTGGGCACTACAGTGGACAAATTGCGCTTTTGTATATTTTTCAGATATCAGTGTGCAAACTCCTCTGTACTTTCCACTCATTACAGCAGCACCATCGTAGCCTTGACCAATCATGTTATTCAAATTTACTCCAAGTTGAGTACATGTAGAGAGAAGACCAATAACCAAACCCTTACCAGAAACATCAGATAAAGAAGCAAAACATAAAAAATCTTCTCAAATCGCAGGGGAGCCTTTACTATCAATATACCGAATACAAATGGCTAACTACTTTCCTGGATATATCTTGTGTCTCGTCAGCCAATAATGAAAATATTTAGCATCACTTATCCGAGAAACGATAGATTCTTGTAATATATATCTCTGCAGATTCCAATAATTTCATTCTGAATATTTGGACTAGTATACATATTTCTGGAGCCTGATGACAAAGTAATATAACTTAAAAGGTTTGTATCTCCTCCTTTAGCACGGTAGGGCCTATCGCAAAAGAGCCCTAAAGTTGCCATCATTGTGTTCTGCTTCATAGAGAGAAATGGGACCTGAATCGTTTGTATCTCATAGAGAAATTTCCCACCATTAAAGAAATTTGAGAACTTCCTTTATGTTCTTTCCAGTACTAAAACTTTTGTTTGCACGAAGCAAAGCGTGGGTTTCTGCCGCTAAATATAATACTTCTGACCTGTATATCATTCTCAAAATAGTGTGTTGGGAAAGCTAGTTCAGTAACTCAGAGTTACTCAGGATCAAATAAAATTTGCTGACAACATTTTATACACTCTGAACTCTTTTACAGATTCAATAGAATTAATGGCCTTTTCGTGACATGCTCGTAAATCTGTTCAAAGTTGTTAACCTAGAAGTAGTGGCTCAGCATTTTAAGGACCGCGGGCTCATTTTACATTTATTAAGAAGCGACGTGAGATGTCTTCTAGATCAGCGTATCTCAAACTGTGATCCGTGGAGCCCTAGTGTTCCAAGAGCAATTAAAACGTGCTCCGCAAAAAAAAAATGTAGAAGCGGTTGCTAAAAACTTATTTTCAAACATTCTTTTTTAAATGGATAAGAAATCCATTTGCAATTGCAGCCAAACCAGCATTCTTATCAGCTAATAACTAAGAGTTTGATTTATTTGACTTCAGACTCTGGAATAAAACAAAAATTTAATTAACTTTCTCTAAATGATTTTTGGAGCAGTATTTTGTAAGAATGCCCCAACATTGCAAAACGGGCAATTCAAGTGCTTCTTCCATTTGCCACTACATACTTATGTGAAACAGAATTTTTCTCACGCAGGTAAGAAAACAAAATACAGGAACAGATTTGACACTGCCCCAGACATAAGAATTCAATTTTCAAACATTGTACCAAATATTAAGCGAATATGTGATAGTGAAAAGCAAAAGCATTCTTCTCATTGATGGAAAATGTTCAGTTACTAGTGGATGTACTTTACTTTTATTAGTAATAAAAAAATAAACATGATTAAACTACCGATATTTCTAATTATAATTATTTTAGCTAAATTAATTAATTTCTTTATTTTCATAACCCTCCACTCCCAAAGGAGCATAGGCCTTCAACAAACACATGCCAAGTCCTCCTGTCACGTGCCATCATCTCAAGTTCTTTCCACGTTCTCCTCATCATTTTCACCTCTGTTTCCAGCTCTCTTCTCCGTGTGCTTCTTGGTCTAACTCTGCCTCTCTTGCCTTAGGGGTTCCAGAACAAGGACTGCCTTGTAATGCTATCAACAGGTCTCCTCAGTGTGTCCTATCCATCACCATCGTCGTCTTCTCATCTCTTGTTCCACTGGCACTTGTCTAGTTCTTGTCATCAGTCCCACGTTGGTAACCTTGTCATACCATTTTAATCCATCTATTCTAGGCAAGCACCCATTTATAAAAGTCTGTAGTTTTTTGGTTGTTGTCTTTGTTGTTCTCCATGTCTCAGAGCCATACAATAGGACTGACTTCACATTTGAGTTGAAGATTCTTATTTTCGTGTTGGATCTGATTTCTCTTGATCTCCATATATTTCCCAATGCAATGAAAGCTCCTCTTGCCTTTTGTATTCCTATTTTGATATCACTGTCTGCCCCTCCAATTTTGTCTATGTTGCTGCCAAGATATGTGTACGATTCTACATCTTGTATTGGTGTTTCTTCAAGTTCAACCCTGTTATAATTACCTGCATTTATTCTAATTATTTTTGTCTTTTCCCTGTGTATTTTCAGACCCAATTACTGTGACCTCTCATCGAGTGTTTTCAATGTGTGCTGCATCTGATTACGGTTATGGGACAGAAGAGCCAAGTCATCAGCAAAATCTAGATTATCCAACTGCTTAGACAGAGTTCATTTCTTTATTTACACAGCTTAAACTTCATTTTAATTAATAGCAAAATATAATGTAAAATGCTACTTCAAGTCAAATTTTTAGATTACTGTTCCGTCAATTCATTTCAAGTAAAAGTTTGAGAAACGCTATTCTAGAACCAGGGACCGCATCAGGTTTCAATGATGCGAATAAGACAAATGATCAAGTTTCCCACAGACATTAGGCCTACCGTGCTCATCTAGGATTGATTTAAATCGTCAGAAGTGAGGCATAGAATTGCAAATAAAAAGACTTGCATTGCCGCAAAACAAATTTGGTACAGTATCAGTTCACCACAAATGTTTTCCACCAAACCCTAAGGGGGGGGGGGGGGGGGGGGTTTCAAATCTCCAAACTCCCAAAACATGCCCAACTGTTTGCTACAGCATATTAGTACTATTAGAAATACATGCAGTGACTGTCATAGACATATGGCAACGTGTGACTTAAGACAGAAATGACAACGATCATAATAACTGACATAACACTGGCCTATGCCAAATCCTTCCAATCAAACAAGAGGACAATACAACCAGCAGATACTGTGTGACCTACAGACCTGAATAATTCATCTCTTAATTCAAGTACAAGCGGCCAGAGATGGTGACACTGACTAGCTGACTCTCTCAGGAGACAGCAAAATACAACCACACAGGTCTCAATCTGGTATGTGCAGGGAAAGAGGAAAGTGTGGTGATCATGGAAGACACTGAGATCAAGAGCAGAAAAGAAGAACAATACATATTATTGTGAAAGCTGAAGGTGTCAGCTAAGAAAACAGTAAGCAGGTAGACTGCTCTAGTGACTTTATGCTCCATTAGCAGCTCACGTGAATAAATGAAAGTCATGACTTGACAATGTGCGTTAACTTTTGACAAGTGAAAAAAATGAACTTCATGACTTGACAATGTATGTTAACTTTTGACAAGAAATGTATCCAAGAACAAGATCAACAAAAGATGTCATTAAATCAGGAGATGTCCACAACAAAACTATCTGTTATCTAACCAGATGCCCACAACAAAACTACATGTTATCTAACCAGATGTTAACATCAAACCTACCAGATGTCCACATTTGTGGACAGAACAATTCATTATGCTACCACAAAGTGCGAGGATCTGGACATTTCTATGGAGAGACGAATAAAGCTCAGAAAAAAGATGCCAGGAGAGCTGGCAAGGGATGCTGGTTTAAGTTTGCTGGAGGAAATGAAAAGGGCAAAGTTTGAATGTCGATCGCTTTTATCACGAACTGGAGATTCGTTCTAAGAGAATGGATGGAATCCTATCAATCTTTGCGGTCATTCAGCCAGAAGTTTGATTGTTGCAACGGAAGAAGAAATTAGAAAGCATGTTTCAAATTTGACAACAATTTTTGATGAATTCTCCAATGAAGATATCAGTTTGGACATTGGACGACTTCGAAGGCATTTGGAAGCTGCCAAAATCAAAGCTGAAGAGGCCATATATGTCAGCATAGTCTATGACAGCTTCAAACAAAGCAAAATGACAGAATTCAAAATGCAGCCATGAGAACCATTACAGGCGCATTCAAATCAACATCAGTAGACGCACTAGAAGTAGCTCTCAGCATACTGCCCCTTGACCTAAGACGAAAAGAACTAAGATTAAATTATTGGAGCAAAGTAGCACAAGAGGTACCCACCCAGCACATAAAGCATTTGTCCACAACCAGCAAAGTGTATGGGACATCCCCTTGCAAATAGAAAGATATCCAACAGAGTGGAGAACTATAGAAGGTCTAATATGGTTCAAAGAACTGTCAAACACAATTAATAATAAATATAGAAACACTATACCACCCTGGGAACAAAAGGCATCACAATCACTAAAAAGGTTAAACAACACACAGAAGATAAGGAAGCCAGAATGGTAATAAGAAAGTTCATAAATCAACTTACACAACAAAGTGCTGTTTATACTGATGGATCCAAGAGTGACAGTGGGCAACTAGGTGCAGGGGTAATAATATCACAGTGGGGAATTAAGAAAGCTACAGTGTAACTGAAAGTGCTTCGTTTTTAACAATGGAGATGGTAGCAATTCTAAAACGTTTATAAATAATTGAACATAATCTGTCAGAAGTAGTTACGATATTTACAGATTCCCTGTCATCACTACAAGCACTAGAACACCCAGGTAAATGCAGCCAGCAAGACACAAAAGAAGAAATACTCTCAATTAATACATCGCTAGGGAACAGAGGATGCAGTGTGAGGGTATTGTGGGTTCCGGCACACATAGGTATAGCTGGTAACGAGTTGGCAGAGCAGACTGCCAAATTTGGAAGAACAAGTAAAAGCAGGGCTTGAAAAATCGAAGGTTAAGAGCCAAGTGAAGATAACCATAAACGAAGAATGGAAGACAACATGGACGGACAGTAATAAAGGCAGACACGTATTCAAACTTCTGAAAGAACCAACAAGGACGTGTCAGGTCAGAGACGAACTATAGGTACTCTCAAACAAAAAGCTGTGTCGTCTCAGTGCAACATACTTTATGATAGAGGAACCACAATGCCAAGAATGTCAGGAAGAAAATTATATAGACCACTACCTGATCCACTATAAAAAGTACGAACAACAAAGGCTTGAATTAAAAATTTACTTAAACTAAAACAATACTAAAACTATTAATAGACAATATGAGGTTAATAACAGTGACAATACTAGTAATAATAACAATAATAATACTTCAGAAAAACAATTATTCTTTTTCTGTGTTCGTCCTGAAAAGGACGTTTGTTATGTTGTGTTGCCGCTTACAGCAAAGCTGCGATATTTGCGCCTTTTGGCCAGACACATCCTGTTTCAGCACGGCATTTTTGGGACCAGGTTAGCCTTCCCTCTTCAATCCCTACTCTCTCAGCCAGACTGCAGTGATGCAGCCTGTTTCCAGGACCACCACTTGGAGTTGGAGTAGGGTCTTGGTCATCTCTGGTTCGCTGACCCTGACGCAAGCAGTCAAGCTATGGGTCGCTGACTGCATTTATCACTGTTGCTGCATCTTCGGTTCCAGAACAGCAATTTAACCAAATAGAAATTTACACGACTCATAATATTCTTCTTCTTTGATCCTTAGCTGCTGACCATCAAAGCAGTCAGTGGCCATCACACCTAGTGGCATCTTGTATGGCACCAACAAATTGATTCCACTTTGCTTGGTCGGTGGCCATTCTTCGTACAGTGCCCCAACTCTGGTTCATTCTTTGCATCTCAGCCTCCACAGTCCTCCGCCAAGTTGTTTTTGGTCAGCCTCTCTGTGACGACTGGCCCAATCTTCTCTTCTTTTTTTATTATTTATGAGACGCCATTTTTTTGTCATCATTAATGCATGATCAAGAAGCCCGTAAAATCCGCTCGTGGATGTTCTCCTAGCGTTCGGGGATGTTCTCCTAGCATCTAATACTATTTTTAGATACGACATCATTGTTGACCTGACCTCGGTAGCTAGAAACCCGTTTTAATTTAGGACCGACTACTTAAACTTAGGTAGAACCAGTTTATGCCACTTTAGGAAACCCCCCACCTGACTTTTAACGTTATTGATTAGAGCGTTTATATGATGCCAAAGTCACGTGATGCACGCTTCGGGTCACGTGCCCAAGTGGAAATCACCCGCTAAAAGTGAGCCAAACACGGTAATTTTTTACTTGCGCCCAGGCAAACGAGAAAGCTAGACCTAATCTAAGACAGCTGCGAATTCACGCATTAAAGCACTGAAGCCATGTGTCTATAAATTGCTGATTAGAGTCTATCTCTGAGTAGGTAAGTGAAAATCTTGCTAGAAAATAGTATTGTGATGAAATGTGTAGTACCTTGTTAATCGACGCAAAATTGGTACAAACTGGGTTTACTTTATTCATATTTTTGGTCTTACGATCACATCTAGCCACATGTGATCAGGTGTTTTTTATGATGCGACATTTCTATGATAATTTGGTGGGTTTAACTGACATTTATAATAATTCATCGTGTTACCTTGACGATGAATCAGTACTAAAGAATTATAATACTGCCACTTGGACAGAGAAATATAATAAGAAAGGGGGAGAACTTGATTTCAAGATTAGGCTCTAGACATATGATGTTAGAGACTAAAATCTGAGATGACTGGCAGGCGGACGGCTTAGGGAAAGACGGCTTTCTAAAGCTAGAAAATTAATGAAGCCGTATTAGTCTTCAGTCTATGGTGGAGCCTTGCACGACAGTCCAATCTCAGAGAAGAATACAGAGTCAAGCATAGTGAAGGCAAATCCGAACCATTCAAGACCTACCTGGTGCAACATCATAAGTAGACCGGAGAACTAACCATGCTTCACTATCAGCCAGAGGCTGAAAAGCTAAGTTCCTATAAAAAGGGAACTCATCATATCAATGCCCCATCTTAAGCCAGCCATGATGAAAAACACTTGAGACACATATTACATACAGCAGACACTAATTCCATCGACAATACTATCATTCACCATCCATTCATTTTAATTTTAATAAACGAATTGGGTGTATATAATGTACCCCATGCCTTGTTCCTTCTATTAGATGTTACATATTGTCTGATGTTTATCTTCCTGTATAAGGGGGGGGGGGGGGGGTGGGGGGGGGGTGGGGGGGGGGGGGGGGGGGGGGGGGGGGGGCGGGGGGGGGCGGGGGGGGGGGCCTCGTAAAATATAATATAATCCCAGTATAATTAAGGATAATAATAATAGATATCTGAGAAGAGGACGACGGTAGCGAGAGACCAAATATCTCCTTACAACCTTTGCCAGACCTGTCTAGTTAGGAGAATTTACCCTCTTTGTCTCCCTTCAGCTGGTGGAGAAACCCAACAGGATTTCTTGAGCCAAATCTTCCTCGGGGTGATCCAGGAAAACTTCACATTCATAAATCATTTCTATTATTTCTTCTAAAATAAATTCTTAACCTTCCTACGCTACGCCACACTCTCTTTCGTTTTTCTTCAGGGTGTCCATAGCCATAGCTGTTCTTGTGATGGCATCGGGGTCTCTTCTGAGGACATGGCCAACCCAGCTCCAGCATCTACCAGCTATGATGGTGTGCATTTCCTCTTGCTTGCTCTGAGTAAGCAGATCTTGGTTGGTGATGTTATTTGGCCAAAAGATTCAGAGAATTTTTCTTAAGCATGTGGTGTGAAAAGAGGACAATTTCTACATTTCCTTCTCTGTAACTCTCCAGCATTCCGCACCATAGAGAAGCACAGAAAGCACACAGCTCTGATATAATCTAAATTTACTCATAATATAAGGAAAGACAATGAAGTAAGGAAATAAACACGACTTAAAAAGAACAAATTCTAATATAAATTTAAGCCATTAATAGCAGAAGACAATAGTTATCTCAATAGAACACAAAACAGAAAATAAAATGACACTAAATACCTAAATTATAAGCAACTTTTAGGTTGAACAGGGTAGACCAAGATGGTGAATGAGCAGAGGCAAAAACGGTCAGCTGTTAAGTGCCTTCTCTCCAACCATGACCTTTTAAACAACAATCAAAGACCCATTGATCAGCTGATTACTCATTTCTTGCAGGTTCAGGTCCATGTGCCAGACAACAATGGCTCCTCACATATCAGCAGGTTTGGTGATGATGTATTTCTATGGCGGAGCAGGGAGACAGCACGTGACTCTACAGATGAGAGTTTGGAATAATACAGTCTCCGACGGCAGAGCTGATGAACATCGCGAAGGTGATCTGGATGTACAGGTTAATGATGTGAGACATCCGGGAGAGGGTATAAGGAGGAGCAGCACAACATGTGTAGACGTCATCAGATTCGGCCTGAGAATGCTTGACGTCATCATCATTTCTAAAGTGAAAGCTTCAGTCGCACGTGACAGTGAAACTGGTGAGCATCCTGGAGGAGATTATAATGGTCTGAGGGAGGACAAAGAGGAACAAAGTAGATGCACTTGCTGAGAACAGACAGCTCACCCTCAGAAAGTGGAAGATCATAGGAAATGCAGGCAATCTGATTAAGGGATGGAGTGGATGATGGAAGGGCAGCGGTGGGGGTGGTGGAGATGAGAAAGTTTGTGTTGTTTCATATTGGATAAGAACAGATGCAGTTGTCGGTTCCGTATGTGAGTGGTGGAGCATACCATAGAGTAGAGAGGAAAGTTGTTGAGGGCGAGACTCCGATGGTGGAGCAAAAGCCGAGAATGCTCATGTCGGATAGGAGGCAGGAGTTGCTGGCAGCAACAATGCCCATGCGCTGAAAACCACATTTGGTCTCAGTGTATTGCAAGAGGCATTGTTCCTTGTATTCAGTGTGCCAGCCAATGAATTGAACTGGGATGAAAACTCATGAGGAAGAATCTTTTGGTGGAGGCCTTGCTTTGGAAGATCCAAAATGGATGGCTAAGGCATGAATGGAAAACCTCCATAGCAGCCTCAAATCTTCAGGAACTGGTGTAGATCTATTGCCTGGTCATGCAGCGGTACGCGGCAATGAAAGAGCTGATAAACTAGAGTTACTGAAGACAATTAATGATCACCTGTTAGAGAATGACACTGCAATCGATGAATCATCGCGGCTGAGATTGCTAGAGTTTGGCATTTGGCGTGGGACTGGCAGGAATGGACATATGAGAGGATGCATCTGGCGTATGTACAATCAGCGTGCAACAGGAACTGTTAGCATTCATATCCTTTGACATTTGCTGAAGGAGACTGAGCACCTATGGGTTTGCCTGGAGTGCTATGATGTCGATTTTGAACAACAATAACAATAAGGAAAATGGCAAAAGAATATAGTGTCATGGAATACACATCCATTTTTACTGCAGAGATGATGGCAATACTAAAAGCACTAGAAATACTCTCTAACAACCCTCCCAAGAAACTAACAATATTAACAGACTCTTTCAACAATTCAAGCACTAAGAAACATACAATAATGAAGAATGTAGTAGACCTGATATAGCAGAAGAAATATTTCTGGCTACTACATACGTATATTCCACAGGATGTTCAGTCGTAATCATTTGGATATCTTCACATGTTGCGATAGAGGGAAATGAAAAGGCAGATAAAGAAGCCAAGAAAGGTAAATCTGATAAACATCTAATAAATGTAGGGATGAGTAAATCAGGGATTAAGAGCTTAATTAAATAAATAATATATTCATTTTAAAATATAATGAAAGTTTTCAAGCTGTTTAATCAGTGTAGATGTTGATGAAAACATTCAATCTATGTTGTGAACATTTTTAAACACTGTAGATGTAAAGATAAATGTAAATCTATTCAATCTAAATGTAATGAAATATTCCAACCTTTTTAAAAGGTAAATGTAAATCTATTCAATCCACATGTAATGTTTTTTCACTCCTTGGGATTAAAATTAATTCTCATCGAGGTAAAAGTTCTGAGGTAGATGAGATGGTGGAATAGGAAGAAGAGGGGGACACATGTATGTGTCGGGAAACTCAATACTCAGCAAGGTATTTGTTTCTCTTCTTTTGCCAACTAGTTTTTGGTACCAGTTGAGGGTATTATTTCTGGAACACGTGAGGGTACAAATGGCCTGAAGTTGACACTAGACGCCATCATCAGACGGGTCGTAGAGACATAGGACCAACTTTGTAGACACTCCCTGATACTTCTAGGAGTGTGCTGTGCCCTACACCACTGACCAGGGTCATGAGAAATCCAGTCAGCTATCTACAAAGAACCAAACCACATGCGGGAGCAGAAACCTCATTGGCAGTTAAGTGCAAATAAAAGCTGCCAAGTGACTTCTTATATAAAACGTCCTACCATCACACGATGATGAGTAATTTTGTTTGTTAAATAATTATTCATTCTTTACAATCTGTTAAAACATAACTGATTATTAACCCTTTTGCAACGACGGGTTTTTCATTCCCCATGACCACACCATTTTCAGCTTAGTTCGTTCCCCTGAATGACAGGATAATTGTAATTTTAGGGGTCATATTTTTAATTTGACTGTAAACAGTTTATCGTAAATGGAAACCCATTAAAAGTATATTCTGAACTAGACTACACATACTCTGACCCTGAATCTGGGTAATCTTTACATTTAGTGCCGTTGAGTATGTATAATATGTGTATTGAGTCAGCATTAGAATTAGGGTAACCCTAAACCTAACCTCAACCCTAAATGGTATGAAAATAAACATATTAAACATACTCGATGGCACTAAAGGTATATCACCAGAATCTCAGTAAAAAGAGTTGTCAGAATGATTCAAGTTGAATAAATTCAGCTCAAACAAGAATTTTTGTGCTTTTTCCACAAGATGTTTATGGTTCGGCAGTACAGCAGCGTCCATGTTTGTGAACTTTCGCTTTTGTAAAATCACTATTATCAGTTCTACTGTATTCGCTAGCAGTAAAATATTTTGTTCGTTTCAAGCTTAGTGGCCAGATTTTTCAATGCTAAATCCGATTATGCCCAGCAATTGCTGATAAGGTTGTAAACAGGACGTATGCTGTACATCATATAGGTGAATGGGAACGAGGTATCGCGCTGCTTGTGATGTATGCGGTACGGCACAGCGACAAAAATTGTGAAGATTTATGCCGTACGGCGTACGTCATACTGGTGCAGAAAGGGTTAAATTTGTTCCTTGTTTATATACATGATTTAATTACTTTGAATGGAGTACACTCGTTTGTCTCAGCCAATTTCATAAATACACTTTAAATAGAGCAATACCATAATAAAAAGAATTCTACTGAGTAAATCACAGTGGGGGCTTGAACAAGCTGAAATGAATCATTGTATAAATCTTCAGAGAAGGATGGTCATAAGCAGCTCTAAAACAAAATCCATGGTGATATCACGAGAAGAAAGAAGACATCAGATTAAGCTGGGAGAACAGGTCCTGGAGCAGGTCAACCACTTTAAATACCTCGGAGCTATTATAGACCGAAAGGGAGGCATCAAAGAAGAGTTGGCCACTCGAAAAGCAGCAGCTGGGAGACTTTTTCAGGCCATAAATCGAGGATTCCTCAGCAAGAGAGAGGTTGGTAAGAAAACGAAGATGGCTGTATACCGCTCCACCTATGTCCCAGTCTTGACATATGGATGCGAGTCATGGGCAATGACTACAACCCATAAAAGCCAGATCCAAACCTCAGAAATGAGGTATCTGAGGAAGGTGGTTGAAGTGACAAGAAGAGACATGGTACGCAACCAGACGATACGTCAAGGCCTTAAATCCTACCCCCTGCAGACCCAAGTAGAACAGTCCCAATTAAGATGGTTTGGCCATGTCTGCAGAATGGGAGAAGATCGGCTACCACGACAAGCATGGGAAAGAAAGAGCCAAGGATCCAGACCCTGAAGATGACCCAGAGTCCGCTGGGAGGACAACATTAGACAATCTTTGAAGGACCGAGGACTAGAATGGAACCAGGCCAGGAGGAAGACAGCCAATAGGATAGTCTGGCGCTCTCTCTTCCAAACCTCTACACCTCACGGTAGAATGGGAACGACTAAGTAAGTAAGTAAGTATAAATCTTCATAAAAGGCGGCGGATCAGACATAAGTTAACAATTACCATGCCCAACGCAGCATTTTTCTTGACTTCTAAAAATATCTTATGAATGCTCCCATGAGATAGAAGCATCATTATCCTTCTATCTACAACTCTACCAAGAGTAATATTGTGTGAAGGTAGACACTTTTGAAGATCCATATTAGATACTCTTGAGTTTTGGCAACTGTTGAACCACTACTCCAAAGCAGGGGAGGCAATTCTGTGACATTCTGCATCACAAACATAACACCAATAAGGATTCACTCCTGTATGTATTATGTTGTTGTAGGTTATCTTTCTCAATAAATGATACACCATAAATATCACACTTGTAGGATTTGTCTTCCTCTATTATCTTGTGAGACTGAATGATTAAATCACTGCAAGCAGCAGCAGCACTCACACTAAGCTATGTATACTTTTATGTCTTTGTAGACTACCACTCTCAGTAAATGCAGCACCACAGCCATAACACTTGTAAGGCTCCTCTCTTGTATGTATTCTTTTATGTCTTTGTGGTTGACCTATCTGTAAATGTTGCACCACAAACATCATACTTGTAAGGCTTCTCTCCTCAACGTATTCTTTTAAGATTTTGTACATTACTGCGGTGAGTAATTGCTGCACCACAAACATAACACTTGTATGGCTTATTTCCAGTATGTATTCTTTTATGTCTTTCTAGGTGACATATCTGAGTAAATGCTGCATCAAAAACATCACACATGTAAGGTTAATTTCCTGTATCTATTCTTTTATGTCTTTGTAGACTACCACTCTCAGTAAATGCAGCACCACAGACATCACACTTGTAAAATTTATCTACTGTATGTATTCTTTTGTCTTTCTAGGTTACCGATCACAGTAAAGCAGCACCACAAACATCACATGTGCGCGGCTTATTTCCTGTATGCATTCTTTTATGTCTTGGTAGTGATCTAATCACAGTAAATGCTGTCCCATTGACATCACACTTGTAAGGCTTCTCTCCTGTATGTATTCTTTTATGATTTTGTAGGTGACATATCTGAGTAAATGCTGCATCACAGGCATCACACTTCTGTATATATTATTTTATGACTTTGTTAGCCACCTGTCTCAATAAATGCTGCTCCACAAACATCACACTTCTGAGGCTTCTCTCCTGAATGTATTTTTTATGTCTTTCTAGATGACTTCATGACTCTTTAGGTTAGCTGTCTGAGTAAATGCTGCTCTACCAACTTGTCAGGTTTCTCTCCTGCACCTATTCTTTTATGACTTTGTAGTTTACCTGTCATATCATACTAGTAAGGCTTCTCTCCTGTATGTATTCTTTTATGACTATGTAGTTTACCTGTCATATCATACTAGTAAGGCTTCTCTCCTGTATGTATTCTTTTATGACTATGTAGTTTACCTGTCATATCATACTAGTAAGGCTTCTCTCCTGAATGTATTCTATTATGTTTTTGTAGACTACTTCTCAGAGTAAATGCTGCATCACACCTGTAAGGTTTATTTCCAGTATGTATTCTTTTATGACTTTCTAGGCTACCTTTGTGAGTAAATGCTGCTCCACAAACATTATACCTGTAAGGCTTCTGTCCTATATGTATTATTTTATGATTTATTTAGACTACTGCTCAGAGTAAATGCTTCTCCCCTGTATGTTTTCTTTTATGACTTTGTAGACTACCACCCTCAGAAAATGCTGCTTCACAAACATCACACTTGTAAGGCTCCTCTCCTGTATGTATTCTTTTATGATTTTTTAAACTATTGCTCAGAGTAAATGCTGCACAACAAACATCACACTTGTAAGGCTTCTCACGTGTATGTGTTCTTTTATGACTTTGTAGACTATCACTCCGAGTAAATGCTGCTCCACAAACATCACACTTGTAAGGCTTCTCTCCTGTATGTGTTCTTTTATGAATATGTAGGTAAGCTGTCCGAGCAAATGCTACTCTACAAACATCACACTTGTAAGGTTTATATTCTATATGTAATCTTTTATGATTTGTTAGATTACCACTCGCAGTAAATGCTGTTCCACAAATATCACACTTGTAAGGCTTCTCTCCTGTATGTATTCTTTTATGATTTGTTAGATTACCACTCGCAGTAAATGCTGTTCCACAAATATCACACTTGAAAGGCTTCTCTCCTGTATGTATTCTTTTATGATTTGTTAGATTACCGCTCACAGTAAATGCTGCTTCACAAACATCACACTTGTAAGGCTTCTCTCCTGTATGTTTTCTTTTATGACTTTGTAGACTACGACGCTCAGTAAATGCTGCTCCACAGACATCACACTTGTAAGGCTCCTCTCCTGTATGTATTCTTTTATGATTTTTTAGACTACCTATGTGAGTAAATGCTGCTCCACAAACATCACACTTGTAAGGCTTCTCACCTGTATGTATTCTTATATGACTTTGTAGGCTACCTATGTGAGTAAATGCTGCTCCACAAACATCACACTTGTAAGGCTTCTCTCCTGTATGTATTCTTTTATGATTCTTTAGATTACTACTCTGAGTAAATGCTGCTCCACAAACATCACACTTGTATGGCTTCTCTCCTGTATGTATTCTTTTATGATTTTTTAGATTACCATTCTGAGTAAATGCTGCACCACAAACATCACACTTGAAAGGTTTATTTCCTGTATGTATTCTTTTATGACTTTGTAGGTTACCTGTCTGAGTAAATACATCACACTTGTTAGGCTTCTGTCCTGTATGTATTCTTTTATGTTGCTGTAGGTTATATTTCACAGAAAATGATGCGCCATTACTGTCACACTTGTAGGACTTGTCTTCTGCTATATTCTTGAGAGACTGAATGCTTAAATCACTGCAAGCAGCAACAGCTCTGTCAGTCACACAAAGTTGAACATTTATCTCACTGGCAGAAAATGGTTTACTACAATTTATGTTACAGACTTGATTTTTACAAACTGATGTATTACTGTGTAGGTTGTCAAACATTGTAGCTGTCCTTTCCTGACTGTTGATGAGGTTCACTGATGATTCATTACAAGGGAGTCTCAGGTTGATGCCATCTTCTCTTGCTACATCAGTAAAAGTGGCATCTCCAATCTTATTCACTGCTTCATTCATGTTAATTAGACTGTCCTGTGGTAACACATTCTGAAGATCACTGCATTTATTATCAAACTCCAAGCTTCCATCTCTGTGTACTTTTGTCATATGCTTATCCAGGACATCAAGTTGGAAGAAATGAGTGTTGCACAGGTGACAAGAATAAACACCTGTAATAATAAAAATAATGAGCAAAGATAAATAATGAAATGCATGTCTTATATGTTTAGTTAAAATTTGTTAGCAAAATGTAGTAACAAATACATAAGCACAATATCCTGATAATTATGTGATTGTTATTCAGGATCAGCATCATTACAATCCAGGCAAACCCATTGGTGCTAAGTCTCCCTCAGCAAATGTTGAAGTGTATGAATGTTTACTGTACTGTAGCATCCTGATTGTATACATGTATGATGTATCCTCTCATACGTTATACCTGCTAGTCTTATGTCTGGTGCCACATTACAGCTATCTTAGCCTTGTTGATTCATCTGATGCAGTGTTGTTTTCTAACAGATGATCATTAACTATCCTCAGTATCTCTACCTTGTGCAGGACTAGTGCCCCCACAATTGGTGTGCGTGAAGCTAGTCAACACTCATATTGCCATGTCATACACCTGAATGACTTGTACAGTAGATTCACACCAGCTTCTGAAGATTTAAGGCCTCTTTGTTTTCTACTCATGCAACAGACATCCATTTTGAACCTTTAAAAGCTCTGACACAATAACTACCCTGGTTACTGCAGTAACAGCCTCTATCTCCATTATGTATATATTTAGCAAGTTTAATTAAAGTTTGTACATAGATTTAATTCTCTAAGAAAGGTCCACTCTCTGCTTAGTATTAAATGTTATACTGTGCAGGTAATTAAATCATGTAAACTTCTTCTTCTTCTATGATCCTTAGCCGCCGACCGTCAAAGCAGTCAGTGGCCATAACGCCTGGTGGCATCTTGTAGGGCAACAACAAATTGATTCCACTTTGCTCAATCGGTGGCCATCATTCATACAGTGCACCAACTCTGGTTCATTCTTTGCATCTCAGCTTCCACAGTCCTCCACCAAGTTATTTTTGGTCAGCCTCTTTTTCATTTTCCTTCAGGGGTCCATAGCATAGCTGTTCTTGTGATAGCATCGGATCTCTTCTAAGGACATGGCCAATCCAGCTCCAGCATCTGCCAGCTATGGTGGTGTGCATGTCCTCTTGCTTGCTCCGAGTAAGAAAATCTTGGTTGGTGATGGTATTCGGCCAAAAGATTCGGAGAATTTTTTTTAGGCATGTTGTGTGAAAAGAGGACAATTTTGACATTTCCTTCTATGTAACTCTCCAGCATTCTGCACCATAGAGAAGCACAGAGAGCACACAGCTTTGATGTAATTTTAATTTTGTGCTTGTGCTGTATTGAGAGGACTTCCAGATGTTGTTTAGGCTAAAAAAGGCTGCTCTTGCTTTGTTCATTCTGTTGTTGATGTCTTTGCTTGCTCCGCCGTCTGGTGTTACTACGCATCCTAGGTATGTGAAGGTATCTGTCTGTTCCAGTTGCTGATTCCTTTCTGATATGGGCTCAGGGTTGCTCACATTGAGCGTCATGACCTCTGTCTTCTTTAGATTGATGTTCAAGCCCACCTGCTGGCTATACTTATTAAGTCTATCCATTTTTTCCTGGATGTGTTGATGTGAATGTGCTAGTAGTGCAATGTCATCTGCATATTCCAGATCTTCCAATGTAGAAATTGTAGTCCATCTTATTCCTCTTGGACTGCCCTCTGTTGACTGGCGCATCACCCAGTCTATGACTGTTAAAAATAGAGAGGTTGATAACGGGCATCCCTGTCATACTCCTGTCTTCACCTCAAAGGTTAGGTTGCTCCGCCCAACGCTTAACGTAAAGTTGGCATAGAGGCATTTTATGATTGACACTTTGCAGCTTGGAATTCCATAAGCCCTCAGTATTTTCCATAAACTGTCCCTATGTATACTGTCAAACGCCTTTTCAAAATTGTCACAGTGCTATTTCGCAGTGATGAAAAGTTAGCCGGGCGACACTGTTTTGGCAACACTGGGATAACTAAACCCGGCAAGGCATGTGACGGCCAAAAGCGGCTAAAAACTAGGAGCGAAGGTGGTCAGTCAGAATCTAGTCTCTTGTCCGAAAAGGACGAATTTATCCTTCCCTTTGCCAGCGTTAGCTGTGGAGTCCATGTCGCAGACTATGTGTTAGAAATGCTTGCCATTTTTTCAGTTCGATTGGATTATTAATAAAGATTCTAGGACAGTGTAGTGTCTGGATTGGATTTGTTACAGGTCATTATAAGTTGCCGAAGATTTGAGTATGTCTTTGTCATAGGTTTTGCCGCTCTTGGTGAGCGTTATTCACTGCAGTTTATCAGCGTAGGTAATACTGTTGTGTATGATATTGACAGTCTAAGTTGTTAAGGCATTTCATTATTGTATTGCATTTCATACGTTTGTTGGCCGTGTGAGGCCTTATTGTGTGTGCTTTAATATTAAAGGGAAGTACCTGTAGAAGGTGTTGATTTTCTTATGTCAGCCATTGTGGTGTGGCCATACTCCTAGTGCAGCGAGCCTATTACTATTATTATTATTAGTCCACATTACAGTGGTGCTACCTTAGTAAACAGGTGTCTAACAAGAGGACATTGTTTATCCAGTCTCTTGTTCTGACAAAAATCAACTAAATTAATGTACAGCTGTCTTTGCCATTCTGAGCACTGCTCTATAATGATCCTGAGGGTAAATATATGATCTACACATCTTCTGTTCTTTCTAAATCCTGCTTGTTCTTTCCTCAGTTTGTAGTCTACTGCTTTTGAAATTCTCTGTATAATTATCCTGCCTAGTATTTTGCTGGGAACTGAGAGAAGAGTTATTCCTCTCCAATTATTGCAGTCTGCAAGATCTCCCTTCTTGGGCAATTTGACAATTATTCCTTTGTTCCACTCTGTTGGTGTTGTCCCTGTTTTCCAGACTTGTGCAAATAGTGGTTCTAATACTTCTGCTGCTAGCTCAGGGTCTGTCTTAAATAGCTCTGCATTTAAGTTATCATGGCCAGGAGCTTTTCCATTCTTTAACCATTTGATTGCTCTTTTTGAGGATGGGCTGGATCCTATTTGGTTCCCCCACTCCAGTTCAGCTCATGTATGGCTCCTCGAGTCTGCTTGTGTACGGCAGCGCCACCCCCCCGGGCAACGGCTTTGACTGGCCGGCCAAACTACATGAGTAAATTGAAAAAGGGAGGTCCCCCTTAAACAGTACACACAACTGCTGGCCGAACGGGCGGATGATCAATAATATTTTGACAACGGCTTCTAGGGCAGGAGTTGGAAAGGCCTGGTATCGGGCTGAGGGCGCACCATGGACTGTAATGGTAAGCGGCCAGAACCATCCAGAAAGCAATGGCAAACTACTGGATGTACAATGCCAAGAAATCCATAATGGCTAATCTGAATACTACACAAAGATCTGGTGGTGAGGCCCCCAGGCCAGACAGATCATATTTAACTGGGGAAGAGATCGTTGGCAGCGTCAGTACAGGTAATCGTGATGACGGCCAAAAGCCTGACTGTGTTACCACGGAAAACCATGTCATCGGTCTTAGAAAAATAATCAAAATAGGAACATGGAACGTCAGAAGCTTATACCAAGGAAAACAGTACATAGTGAAGAACGAGATGGAAAGGCTAAACATCGATATCCTGGGCATCTCAGAGCACAGATGGTCGGGCCAGGGACACTTTTTGATTCCATCAGGAGGAACATTCATATACTCAGGCAAAGAGAGAGGAGGTCAGAGCGGCGTCGGCTTCTACCTGTCTAAAAGGACAGCTGCCTCCCTATTAGGATATAATCCCATAAATGACCGCATTGTCACAATCAGACTGAAAGGAAAAAGAAAGAACATCACAATTATACAAACATATGCGCCAACAGCAGCTGCTGAAGAACAGGAAATTGAAGATTTTTACAATGAACTGCAAAATGCATTAGAGAAAGCAAATAAGCAAGATATTAGGATAATAATGGGAGATTTTAATGCCAAAGTTGGAAACGAAAGATTAGAACATGAAAAAAGAGTGAAAGGAAGTTATGGATTGGGCCAGAGAAATGAGAGAGGAGAACGCTTGACAACATTCTGCCTAGAAAACAACCTAGTCATCACGAATACTCTTTTTATGCAACACCCTAGAAGACTATATACATGGACGTCACCGAACGGAAAAAGCAAGAACCAAATAGATTATATCTTAATACAACAAAGGTGGCGATCTTGTATCTCATCCATCAAGACGTTCCCAGGAGCAGACTGTGACTCCGACCATGAACTTCTTGCTGCAAACTTCAAGATCAAATTGAAAAAAGTCGTTACAAGCGACAAAGTAATACGTTATGACACAAGCGCCATACCAGAAGAGTACAGTGTCGATATTCAGAACAAATTTGACATTCTTATGGCAGTACAGGAGGAAATGACACCAGATGAACTTGCTAATAACATCAGAGATGTATATATTACAAATGCACAGAGGTTAATTCCTAAAAGAAGTATAAAGAGACGAGAATACTGTCATGAAATATTCTAATCCACATATATAAATTATTAGGTAAATATAAAGCCTAACAAATAAAATTAATAAAGAGAAGAGCAATGGGAAAATGACAGTGCTGTCACAAGGAATGTACTCGAAATCCCCCTTGTTTTCTGCTTCGTCTGCAAATTGTAACGCTTTCACGTTGATAGTAAAAGCTTACTGTATTATACCCGCTTTCTTCAATGAAACGTGTGCTGTATTTCTTGGAAAAACATTAAGAGGCAGACTGCGTAATGACCTAAATTTTAAATTCCATTCATGTCTTTTTCTACATTACGTTACCAAAACGAACGAACAGTTGGACTAAAGGATAGCGAGAAGGGAGAGGAAGCCGAACACTAAACACGCTTCGCGCGATACGCAAATGCTGCCATCACGCGTGTAAGTCTACATGCACTAATTTTTTTCAGACGGACAGTGATAAAATACACTACCCTTTCCCAGAGTTAGGTTTATAAATCATAACAGACTCTTATTAGAAAAGATAACATTAGATGGGTTTACGGTTGAAAACATAACAGTACCCAGACAGCACATCTTCGGAACAGGAGGTAGAAGAAATTGCATATTTTGAACGCAGCCACGTAGCTCCTTTAAATTAGTAATTTTGGGTTCCTTAGGGCTTGCTGACAAATAATATGTAAAACGTTACGCAAATAGTCCAGGAATTAATAAATTATACCCAAAATAAAATATTGGGGGTGCCTGACAGCATAAAATCATTTCTGCTCATAAGATTTTTTTTTAACGTGTTTGAAAAAAATTTACGTTACAGAAATAGCCTACCATGTAAACTCCAAATTGATTGGAGCGCAACAAATGAAAGCCTAACCACGATTGGTCGGGCTATAAATACTATCTTGGTTGTTAGGGGAGACGGGAAAAGATAACATTTTTTTCAAACACTTGTCGAAACGTGGCTCATTGGCCAGTCTCGCTGATATACACACTTGGGAGCGTTAGTTCGAAACCACTTGTTTAAATACACTTGATAAAGCATCAGTGCGTTGAAGCCAGCTTATATTTGGCTCAATAAAAGCCTGGAAGATAAGCAGAAGGAAATTTGTGCCAGTTTGTGCCAGAATTCATTGCTAATCAACGTATCTGTGTTATTCGTATGAATTGTGGTAAGCTTGAACCATTTAATATCTTTTAATGAAATTGAATGTGAATTGTTGATTTATGCCTGTATATATATGTGTAGTTCAGTGGCAAACGTGAGGTAAAGCCTAAAATGCTCCAGCCTGAACAGAGGGTGTCGGAGAGAAGTAAAACGGCATGGAATGGCCAAACAGTACACTGACACCTGGATGATTGACTAGAAAGAAATAATGCTGGAAGTGCAGAGGCGTAGTAACCATTAAGAAGGGTAATACTGGAATAAAGTATTTCAAATGAAGCTGACTGTTGGCCTAACGCTCTGAACGCAATGTTTGTGCTGTATTGTGATCAGTGTAAAAGAGAATATAAATTAGTTATGAAGTAGAAGGTACATCCTTCTTGATTTCAGGGACAGTGGTCTTGATGGTACTGAGCAGCATCTGGTCAGAGATTTGCTGAATCCAGAGTCGGACAGCATACTCCTTGGTCTTTTTAGCTATCAGTGAGGTGTCTCCTGAGCCCAGAGGAGAATTCGAGCAGAGGAGTCCTTTCCTGCCGCCATCACTCAAGATAAGCAGAGTTGGCCAGCTGAGCTCAACATTATGTCCCCTCATCTTGAAATAACTTTATAAAAATACTATTCAGAGGGGAATTTACTTGTCTTAAAATCAGGAACTTTGAACATCTCAAATACTGGTCCCTAAAGACAAACTATTGAAGTCATGATGACAAATACCAACAGAGCTTGAACAAAACAAAACCAGTATTACCTCATTTTACTACTACACAACTGACACACATAGAACATTTGTAATAATATATGTCACTACAATATTCATATTAAATACATTCTGTACATAACTTGTAATTTAAATTGATTGTGATTCCTGGTTCCCTTGTAGTTGAATCAGGACACATATTCATTCATGCTAGTAATGAATACATATTGTTATTTGAACCGTTACGAGTGACTTCTTTAAGCTATTCTCATAGAGTGTTATATGTATGTGAGTGTCACAGTGTTGTTAAGAGTAGTGGATTAAATTAAATTGTTTATCTGTCTGTTGTTGTGACTTACACTTCACCATACTCATACCCTAGACACATAACGTAGCATCACACTATTCCAGAATAATTCTGACTGAGATATATAGATATGTGGTAGCAAGTAAGGTTATCTATAATACACTACTCTTAATAGATATAGATACCTTCACAGCTGATCTCAGTCAGTACACTAAGTTCCCTATAAGTATTTATAACATCCCACTTCACCACATATATTTGGGGTCTCGCTCTTGGGATTTTGAATCTTTAACTATTAAAAATATTGGGGGTAATTCACTTCAGGGAATATAAGAATTAAAAGGTATCCTTGGGTGGAATTAAATAAGGTTGAGCTCACGGTGCCTGTGTTGTCCATTAGAGATTGAATTGTTGGTTAGACATTGTATAAATTTACATAATAGACAATGGCGGACCTGGCCAAATTTCGATCTGCTGCGGTTCAGACTGCAAAAGAGTTAGGATTAGATGGGCAAGTTATGGTTGCCTATGTCACGACGGAATGTGACAAATTTATTGAACGCGAAGAAAGAAGGTTTGAAGCCGAAAGAAAGTTAGAGGCTGACAGGGAAATTAAGAAGTTACAATTTGAAGCTGAGGCTGAGACTAAGAGGTTGCAAGCTGAGGCTGAGACTAAGAGGTTGCAGATTGAGGCTGACAAAGAGGCTAAAGCATTGGAAGCCGAGGAAAGAAGACAAGCTGCAGAAAGAGAAGAGAAGAAATTAGCTGCAGAAAGAGAAGAGAAGAGATTAGCTGCAGAGAGGGAAGCAGAAAAGGAGGAGAAGAGATTACAAAGGGAACATGAGTTACGACTAAGGGAGTTTGAGTTTCAAGGCCATGCTCCTGAAAATGGTGCCAGTCCCTTTGCCTCTGATGCTACGGTTACTCAGGGAGCCTCAACCTCAGCTATGAACTTTCATTTAGATCATTTTGTTGAGAAAGACGATGATATTGAGAGCTATATAAATAGGTATGAACTATTAGCTACCACGTATGGGTTAGAGAGAGAAAGGTGGAGCTTAAAGTTATCTCAGGGACTTCGTGGGGCAGCTTATGAAGTTTTTGCAAAAATGAGCAGAGGTGATCAGGAAAATTATGACATGCTAAAGCAGGCTCTTTTGTTAAGGTATGAAAAGAATGCAGAGTTTTACAGGAAAAAATTTAGGAATGCAAAACTACTGTCAGGTGAAACCTATCACCAGTTCTCTGCACGCATAGAGACATACTTGGAGAAATGGACTTCTCTGGGGAAAACCCAAGATCTTAAGGAAATGGTCCTTATAGAGCAACTAAGAGAGTCCATGGCTCCAGACCTGAGAAAGTTTCTCATGGAACAAGGTGCAGAGAGGCTGGGTGAGTTGCTAAATGTTGCTGAAAGGTATCAAGCAGCTCAAGCAGAGGTAACAGGTAATAAAAAGAAACAGGTGGATAACTTTAGGGCACCACAGAACTTTAATAAATTTGATCCTTAGGATCAAAATAAAGGTAAGCACCAATTTGATAGGCCACGGTATGAAAATAAAAATAAATTCCCACAATTCGATGAAAGGAAATATAATGAAAGAAAATCTTTCAACCAAGGAAAAAGGTGGTGTAAGAATTGTCAGATGGACAATCATGACACTGACCGTTGCAGAAGGAAACCTGTGTATATGGCAACCCTTCAGGTCAGGTCGACCTCAAGACAGGAGGAGGATATTATGTTGGATACCACTCCAGAAGAGATGAGGAAGGCACAGGCTGGGGATAAAACACTCAAGCCTTGTTTCAGAAAATTGTCAACTTGTCATACAACTCCAGGCAAGGGAGATTTTTACATGAAAAACAAGTTGATGTATAGGAAGACTGGAGCTAGATCCAAAGGTCAGGGACAGCTGGTTCTTCCAAAAAGATATAGGACAGAATTAATAAGGAGCCTACATGTGAAACCAGATGGGGACCATGAGAAGATAGGTACCATCATTCAAAAGGTGGCTCACAATTATTATTGGCCCAAAGCAAGATGGGACATTGAGAACTTTGTAGAAAGGTGTAGCATAGCACATGAGGGAACACCCACAAGTGGGAACATGGATCAGGACCTGGACACGCCACGAGGCAAAATTAGGCCTGACAATAAAAAGAAATATAGATTTGATAAAGTGGACCAAATGGAATGGGAAGCCCCTTTTCACGGACAAGCTTCACTTAACTGTTTTACAATGGCCACTATGCGGAGAGTGCAAAAAGATGTCTTACCCCAGGATAAGCCGACAATCCCTCAATCGGACTTAAACAAACTGGAGGAAGAAGATGTAGAGAGGAAATCTCTCATCAAGAATTTTAAGTGGGGAGGAAACCCCAGGAAAAGAAAAATTGGTAGCGGTCGTTTTGTGAATGATAATTCTGGGAGGAAAAATCATCACTATAAAGCTTCAAGTGGAAGAGACCATACCGGTGCATGGACAAATAGGTCCACACAATTAAAGGTCCATATGTAGCTTTGTTAAGAACGTGGACTGATGAAAAGGCAGAGGAAAACATTACATCTTCATACCAATATGTGAATGAGCTGACCACTCGGTTAAAAACTGGCTGGAAACTTGCCAATGAAAATTTGAAACAAGCCAGGAAGAAACATGCTGCCTATTATAACAGGAAGGCGAAAGACAGAAATTTGGCTGTGGGAGAGAAAGTACTGCTTCTTTTGCCTGGGAGTCAGAATAAGTTACAAATTGGATGGCAGGGTCCATATACAGTTCTAGAGAAGGTGTCTAGAACAAATTATAAGATAGATAAGAAGGGGAAAGAAAAAATCTATCATGTGAATCTCCTGAAGAAATATTTGGAAAGAGAACATCAGGAAGAGACACACTTGTTGACCTTGTCCATCGCCATGGAGATGAAAAAGGAACCACTTTCATCATTTGAATATCCATTACACCCCTGTGAGACAGCAGCACAGGTGAAAATCAGTACACATTTAACGAAAACTCAGAAAGAGAGAGTGCAACAGGTTCTAAATAATCATGCAGAGGTGTTAACAGACCGACCAGGGCATACAAACCTATTGGAATATGATATGAAACTCATAGACTCCACTCCTGTCTGTATGAAACCATATTCGATTCCGTTTGCTAAGGAAAAAGCTTTGAAGGAAGAGATAGACTATCTATTGAAGGAAGGAATTATTTCGCACAGTGAGTCTTCGTATAGCTCCGGTGTTGTACTCTTAAGGAAGCCCTCTGGAGAACATAGACTCTGTATAGATTACAGGAGACTGAACGCTATTACAGAAGGACAGGTGGATCCATTGCCGGATACAAATCAGCTGTTTGCCAGACTAAATAAAGCTAAATATTTCTCAAAAGTGGATCTGAGTAGAGGATACTATCAGATTCCAGTAAAGCCTGAGGTTAGACCATACCTAGCTTTTAGTACCTCAGAAGGACACTATGAGTTTAATAGATTGCCATTTGGATTGAAGAATGCGCCTAGTGTCTTCTCTAGAATGATGAGAAAATTATTGGATCCTCTGAATAATCCCTGTATAACAAATTTTATGGATGATATCCTTATAGCAACAGAAACATTTGAGGAACACATTGACTCTCTGAACATGCTGTTTGATCGACTTAGGGAGGCAAATTTAACAGCCCGACCAACCAAATGTTGCGTTGGATGTAAAGAATTGGAATTTTTGGGACACACAGTTTATCAGGGAAACATGACCCCTGACCCAAAGAACTTAGAGAAACTACAGAAAGCCCCGAGACCACAAACCAAGAAGGACGTGAGATCCTTTGTCTCATTATGTGGTTTCTACCAGAAGTATATCAAAAACTTTAATTCCATATGTGCACCTTTAACGGAATTGACACGTAAAGGACTTCCAGATCGCATTACATGGACACCACAATGTGAAATGACTTACCAAGAATTGAAGGAAAAGCTCACAAGTAAACCCATTTTGAAATTACCTGACTTAAGTCAAGAATTCATAGTAAGGACGGATGCAAGTAATATTGGGTTAGGTGCAACTTTACTACAGAAATCAGATGCATTGGATGGGGAATTAAGCCCAGTGGCATATGCTAGCAGAAAGTTGAATAAAGCTGAAATCAACTACTCAACTAGCGAAAAAGAATGTCTTGCAGTAATATGGGCAATAAAGAAATTCAATATTTATCTATATGGGAAGGCATTTAAGTTGCAAACTGACCACAAACCTTTATCGTTTTTAGCACAGGCTAAGCATGAGAACTCTAGGTTACTCCGATGGTCTTTGCTTCTGGCTCCATATAATTTTAGCATTGAATATATATCTGGAAAAACCAATCTGGGAGCGGATTTTTTTAAGCCGCCATCCGTGTGATGAGAATCACCGTAAACCCCAGAAATAATAATAAATTTCTCTATGTGTATATAGAATAAAGGACTGACATATAATGTCTGTTTTAAGAGGGGAGGTGTCATGAAATATTCTAATCCACATATATAAATTATTAGGTAAATATAAAGCCTAACAAATAAAATTAATAAAGAGAAGAGCAATGGGAAAATGACAGTGCTGTCACAAGGAATGTACTCGAAATCCCCCTTGTTTTCTGCTTCGTCTGCAAATTGTAACGCTTTCACGTTGATAGTAAAAGCTTACTGTATTATACCCGCTTTCTTCAATGAAACGTGTGCTGTATTTCTTGGAAAAACATTAAGAGGCAGACTGCGTAAAGACCTAAATTTTAAATTCCATTCATGTCTTTTTCTACATTACGTTACCAAAACGAACGAACAGTTGGACTAAAGGATAGCGAGAAGGGAGAGGAAGCCGAACACTAAACACGCTTCGCGCGATACGCAAATGCTGCCATCACGCGTGTAAGTCTACATGCACTAATTTTTTTTCAGACGGACAGTGATAAAATACACTACCCTTTCCCAGAGTTAGGTTTATAAATCATAACAGACTCTTATTAGAAAAGATAACATTAGATGGGTTTACGGTTGAGAACATAACAGTACCCAGACAGCACATCTTCGGAACAGGAGGTAAAAGAAATTGCATATTTTGAACGCAGCCACGTAGCTCCTTTAAATTAGTAATTTTGGGTTCCTTAGGGCTTGCTGACAAATAATATGTAAAACGTTACGCAAATAGTCCAGGAATTAATAAATTATACCCAAAATAAAATATTGGGGGTGCCTGACAGCATAAAATCATTCTGCTCATAAGATTTTTTTTTAACGTGTTTGAAAAAAATTTACGTTACAGAAATAGCCTACCATGTAAACTCCAAATTGATTGGAGCGCAACAAATGAAAGCCTAACCACGATTGGTCGGGCTATAAATACTATCTTGGTTGTTAGGGGAGACGGGAAAAGATAACATTTTTTCAAACACTTGTCGAAACGTGGCTCATTGGCCAGTCTCGCTGATATACACACTTGGGAGCGTTAGTTCGAAACCACTTGTTTAAATACACTTGATAAAGCATCAGTGCGTTGAAGCCAGCTTATATTTGGCTCAATAAAAGCCTGGAAGATAAGCAGAAGGAAATTTGTGCCAGTTTGTGCCAGAATTCATTGCTAATCAACGTATCTGTGTTATTCGTATGAATTGTGGTAAGCTTGAACCATTTAATATCTTTTAATGAAAATTGAATGTGAATTGTTGATTTATGCCTGTATATATATGTGTAGTTCAGTGGCAAACGTGAGGTAAAGCCTAAAATGCTCCAGCCTGAACAGAGGGTGTCGGAGAGAAGTAAAACGGCATGGAATGGCCAAACAGTACACTGACACCTGGATGATTGACTAGAAAGAAATAATGCTGGAAGTGCAGAGGCGTAGTAACCATTAAGAAGGGTAATACTGGAATAAAGTATTTCAAATGAAGCTGACTGTTGGCCTAACGCTCTGAACGCAATGTTTGTGCTGTATTGTGATCAGTGTAAAAGAGAATATAAATTAGTTATGAAGTAGAAGGTACATCCTTCTTGATTTCAGGGACAGTGGTCTTGATGGTACTGAGCAGCATCTGGTCAGAGATTTGCTGAATCCAGAGTCGGACAGCATACTCCTTGGTCTTTTTAGCTATCAGTGAGGTGTCTCCCGAGCCCAGAGGAGAATTCGAGCAGAGGAGTCCTTTCCTGCCGCCATCACTCAAGATAAGCAGAGTTGGCCAGCTGAGCTCAACATTATGTCCCCTCATCTTGAAATAACTTTATAAAAAATACTATTCAGAGGGGAATTTACTTGTCTTAAAATCAGGAACTTTGAACATCTCAAATACTGGTCCCTAAAGACAAACTATTGAAGTCATGATGACAAATACCAACAGAGCTTGAACAAAACAAAACCAGTATTACCTCATTTTACTACTACACAACTGACACACATAGAACATTTGTAATAATATATGTCACTACAATATTCATATTAAATACATTCTGTACATAACTTGTAATTTAAATTGATTGTGATTCCTGGTTCCCTTGTAGTTGAATCAGGACACATATTCATTCATGCTAGTAATGAATACATATTGTTATTTGAACCGTTACGAGTGACTTCTTTAAGCTATTCTCATAGAGTGTTATATGTATGTGAGTGTCACAGTGTTGTTAAGAGTAGTGGATTAAATTAAATTGTTTATCTGTCTGTTGTTGTGACTTACACTTCACCATACTCATACCCTAGACACATAACGTAGCATCACACTATTCCAGAATAATTCTGACTGAGATATATAGATATGTGGTAGCAAGTAAGGTTATCTATAATACACTACTCTTAATAGATATAGATACCTTCACAGCTGATCTCAGTCAGTACACTAAGTTCCCTATAGTATTTATAACATCCCACTTCACCACAAATACATCTCAGACGAAACACTGAAGTTGGTGGTAGAGAGAAGAAAAATGAAGTCCAAAAAAGATACAGAAAATCAGGAGTTGTACAAGGAATACACAAAGCAGATTAAAAAACGAGTCAGACAAGACAAACAACAATACATAAACGACACCTGCAGGAAAATAGAGGAAATGCGCGAACAGGGATTGAGTAAGAATATGTTTTCTGAAGTAAGAACATTGAAAAACAGCAACTTTAAATCATCACCCCGAGCAATAAACGACAAGAAAGGCGACACTCTAACAGAACGTAAAGATATTCTGAACAGATGGAAGGAGTACTGTCAAGAAATGTATACGGAAATAAACAAAGCGGCAGATAACAACGTCATGAATGAAGCGGAACGTGAACCAGAACCTACCATAGAGGAAGTCCGGAATGCAATCAAACACTTAAAAAGTGGAAAATCTCCTGGTTGTGATGAAATAACAGCTGAAATGATACAGGCAGGAGGAGAAGGCAGCGCTCGTATATACATGCATTATGCTGCAAGATCTGGCAAAGCGGAATTTGGCCCAAGGAATGGAAACGATCAATTTACATACCCTTGCCAAAAAGGGCAACCTGAAACTGTGCACAAACTACAGAACTATAGCTCTTATAAGCCATGCCAGCAAAATACTTTTACAAATCATAATGAAAAGGATGCAACAAAAGCTAGAAACAGAAATAAATGAAGTACAGGCGGGTTTTCGACCAGGTAGAGGCACTAGAGATCATATATTCAACATGAGGATCATCATAGAAAAGTGTAGAGAATTCAACGTTGACCTACATACTTGTTTCATTGATTACACCAAAGCTTTCGATTGTGTACAACATCAGCAGTTATGGGCTATTATGAAAAATATGGGATTTCCAAACCACCTTATACAACTCATCGCACTGCTGTACCAAGAACAACAGGCAGCCGTAAGAATAGAGGGGGAAACATCAGAATGGTTTGAAGTACAGAAAGGAGTAAGACAAGGCTGTACCCTTTCCCCTTACCTGTTTAACATTTATGCCGAGAATATCATGAGAAACGTAAGAGATGACCAAGAACACACAGAGTTTGACTCATTTAACATCGGCGGGTACCAGATCCCGGAAATCAGATATGCTGACGACACAGTCCTCCTATCGACCAACCCAAAAGGACTTGAACAATTACTTCTGTCCACCAAAAAACACAGCGAGGCCCAGAATCTATACCTAAACACCAAGAAGACCAAAGTATTGACAACAGACAAAGTAAAGACCAAACCAGAAATTGAAATTGATAACGAAGAACTGGAAAGTGTCAATGAATTCGAATACTTAGGATCGATCATTAACAGCTCTGGCGACTGTGCAGTAGAAATTAAAAGAAGACTTGCAATTGCTTCACATAAGCTAATACAGATGAAAAACCTATGGCAAGGCACAAGCAAAGAAACAAAGTTACAACTGATCAGAGCATGTATATTCCCAGTAGCAACATACGGCTGCGAGACTTGGACACTCAATAAAACAGTTGCAAAAAAGATTACATCATTCAAAATGAAATGCTACAGAAGGATGTTGAGAATACCCTGGACAGAAAAAAAAGACCAACAGAGAAGTACTGCACTCACTAAACGTACAGGAACATTGGCTCCTAAATACCATCGCAATAAGGAAGCTGAAATTTTTCGGTCATATAAAAAGACATAATAGTCTGGAAAAAACAGTGATGGAAGGCATGGTCCCTGGAAAAAGGGGAAGGGGGTCGACCTAGACGACGGTGGACCCAGGACATCACAGAGAGTCTGAACTTGTCTTTGGCTGATGCAGGTCGACTTGCCCAGAATCGTGATGCGTTCAGAGCAGCTGTAATGGAGACAACGTTCTGGAAAGAATATGTCACATGATGATGATGATTTTATTCTTTTTGTGGAATCTCTGTTTTAACATCTAGATCATTTTCAGCCTCAGGAACATTCAATTGTGTCTCTGGTGGTTCCTTGTTCAGAGTTTCTCTGAAATGCTCTGCCCATCTTGTTTCCTGTCCCTCTGCTGTCATGATGAGATTTCCTTGCTTATCTCTTACTAATGTAATATTGTTTGTGCCTCATTTTCCGCTGATGATTTTAGTTATTTTGTATACTGGGCTTTGTTCATTTCTCAGTGCTGCCTTTTCTGCCTGTCTTGCAAGATTGTCTTGGAAATTCCTTTTGTTGGCTCGGGTTAGGCGTTTAACTTCCTTGTCCAGCTGACTGTATTATTCGCTGTATAGTTGCTTTAACCTGGGGGATTTCACTTCTGTTTTCTTTCTTTTCATTTCCTTCCTCATTGTTATGGTGTTTAATGTTTCTGGTGTTATCCAGTCTTGCTTCTTCCTTTCCTAGAATCCCAATCATGATTTGCTGCTTTCCTTACATATTGTTTGAAAATGGTGTTGAATTTCTGGTTTTTTCCTGACTTTTGGCAAATTGATATCGCTTCTTTATATCAGCCGTAAAAGCTTTTCTGGTAAGGGGGTCCTTCAATTTGCTGATATCAAACCTTTTCTGTGTGTAGTTACAGTTGGTCCAGCCGTTCTTAGTTTCACTTCAGTTTTGCTACTACTAAATGGTGATTACTTCCCACATCCGCACCTCTTCTTACCTTCACATCTTGTAATGCATGTCTCCATCTACCATTAATCATAATGTGGTCTATCTGGTTTCTGACCTGACCATTTGGTGACTCCCATGTCAATTTGTGAATTTCTTTGTGTGGGAAAAGTGTTCCTCCAGTGCCCAGGTTGCTAATGTTACAGAAACTTATTAATTTATCCCCATTTTGGTTTGCTGTTTCGCTGCCGCATTTCCCCATTACTCTTTCATTATATATATTGTGTGTACCAACTTTCGCATTGAGGTCTCCCAATACTTTAATAAGATCATATATGGGTGTGTCTTCCTTTTCTTTCTGCAGTTGTTGATAGAATTCATCCTTGAAATCTTCATCGCTGTCATTCGTTGGTGAGTAGCATTGTATTATTGTAGTGTTGGTGAATCTCCCTCTCAATCTTAATCTTATCAGTCTGTTGTTGATGGGTTTCCATTCCAGTAATGTCCTGCCTATTCCTTTCTGTAGAATAATGGCTACACCTTCATTGTGCTGTCCATCCTCTCTTCCAGAGTAAAGTACTGTTTCTCTTGTTGCAGTTTTAAACTTTTCCTGCTCCTGTCCATCTGCTCTCACTTATCCCTAGAATGTGTAATCTATAGTGTCTCATTTCTGCTGTGACCTGTTTTAGTTTACCCGTCTCGTTCATTGTCCTGAAAATCCAAAATCCTATTCTTGTTTCACGTTTTGCGGTCAGGACGTCCATTTTCGTGTCAAAGGCTTCCTTTCAGCTATCACCACTGACAGTCATACAAGCCTAAGACTCCGGATGTCCATCCCGCAGCAAAGTTTGTTCATTTGTTGTCGTTTCCATAACTTCATTTCTTTTTACATAGACAGGGGTGTCAGCTCAATGCTAAAGCCCCCAACCTGAAGGACCAGGGTATCTGCTTTAGTCTGACCCCTGCCCGCACAAACCTGCCCAGCTTGGTAGAACCTTCCAGGAGTAAAACTACAGCTGGCATAGCTCTGGGGGTAATCAGGGTACGCAAGCCGCCATACCTCGAAAAGGTATTGACACCAGTGATGGCAGCATGTAAACTTATGTAGCCAAAATATGAATTTAAAATAATATCACTGCTATTATACATACCTTTCTCATCTCCAAATAAGCATAAACTGTTGTTGACTTTCTGGCATGTCCAAGAAGTCAGTATACTGTATCTCAGTTTTAGTACAGCTGTTATCACAATCAGCCTGAAACAAATTTTGATCAATCATGGCATTTATGACACATCATCATTATCACTTTTAGCTCCCTAAACAACCTAGGCCTTCAACAAATGTATGCCAACTCCTTTTGTTGTATACTATCAGCTCAAGGTGTCTCCATGACTGACTCATATCTTTGACTTTTGTATCTTGTTCTCTACTATGTACATACTTATAAACACACACATACACAAATATGTTGTTCGTCCATCACAGGTGATGAAGACCACTCTGTTCATCCAATTATTAGGATGTTAGGATAGTCTATGAGTACGAAGGTGACTGATGAGCCCGATGCGGGCCTGGAAGGATCTTGGACAGTGTGGGCAGGGAATGTTTGCTTCATGTGAAGGTTTTATTTCACGATCTTTTCTAGCTTGTCTCCGCTGTTCCGCTGATGCTCTTCTGGAAGATTCGCATGCCACTGCACCTTTACGAAGAGATGTGCGCCAGGCAGTTCGGTCTTGCGCAGCAGCTTCCCATGTGTCTGGGTTTTAGTCAAAGGTTTTTAATGAAGCCTTAAGCGTGTCTTTGAAGCGCTTTTTTCTGGCCACCATGGGAGCGTCTACCCTTCTGCATCGCACCATAAAAGAGTATCTTTGGCAGTCGATGGTCTGGCATGCGGACTACATGACCTGCCCAGCGAATCTGTGACTGCATCAGAATAGTATCGATGCTAGGGATACCAGCTCTGTCAAGAACGGCGGTATCCGGGATCTTGTCTTGCCATTTGATGTTCATTATCTTCCTGAGACAGACTGTATGGAAGTGGTTGAGCTTTTTTACGTGGCGCCTGTATACAGTCCATGTTTCACATGCATAAAGCAGCACTGGAAGCACCGCAGCTCTGTATACCTTCAGCTTTGTCTGTAGACTAATGCCACTTCGATGCCAAACGTTGGTGTATAGTCTGCCAAATGTGCTGCTGGCTTTGGAGATCCTGGTGTTCACCTCATCATCAATGACGATGTTCTGGGATAGTGTACTACCAAGGTATGTGAACCTGTTCACAACATTCAGTTTCTCACCATTCCACTTGATGACTGGCTCAGTATAAATTGTACCAGGAGCTGGTTGGTACATGATTTCTGTTTTCCCCGTGTTGATGGTAAGCCCAAAGTTGGAGCAGGCTTCGGAGAATCTATCAACGCTACGCTGCAGATCAGCCTCTGAGCCAGCACTGAGGGCACAATCGTCAGCAAACAGAAGATCCCTGATGGTGTGTGATTTGACCTTGGTTTTTGCTTGAAGCCTCCTAAGGTTAAACAATTTTCCATCAATACGATATCTGATGTCGATTCCTGTGTCCCCGTCTCTGAAAGCATCAGTCAGCATAGCAGAAAACATGATACTGAAAAGAGTCGGTGCAAGTACACACCCTTGTTTAACTCCATTTGAGACTGGGAAAGGCTCCGATAGCTCACCATTTTCCTGAACTCTAGCCTGCATTCCATCATGCAGCTGCTGCACTATTGAGATAAATTTCTTTGGGCAGCCGTATTTTGCCATGATCTTCCATAGACCCTCTCTACTGACCGTGTCAAACGCCTTTGTCAAGTCGATGAAAGCTGTGTACAGGTCACAGTGCTGTTCTTGGCATTTTTCTTGAAGCTGTCTTGCAGCGAACACCATATCGGTGGTTCCACGTTCTTTCCGGAATCCACACTGACTTTCAGGTAGAAGACCTTTGTCAAGATGAGCCGTAAGGCGATTAAGAAGGATTCTGGCAAATATCTTCCCAGCGATTGATAGTAGTGAGATGCCTCGATGATTGTTACAGTCTTGGCGATTACCTTTACGTTTATAAAGATGTATAATTGACGCATCCTTGAGATTGTGTGGGATGGTTTCACTCTGCCACATTTGCTGGAAGATCATGTGAAGTTTCTCTATCAGAACTGTACCACCATCTTTATAGACCTCAACAGGAATTGAATCGGAGCCGGGGGCCTTTCCACTAGAAAGTTGACGAATCGCTTTTTGAGTCTCCTCCAAAGTCGGTATATCATCTAGTGCTTCATTTATAGGAATTTGGGGCAGTCGGTTGATGGCTTCATCGTTAATAGATGATGGCTGGTTCAGAATATTATTAAAGTGTTCGACCCAGCGTTGGGAAATTTTTTCCTTGTCTGTAATTAGTGTTTTTCCATCTGCATTAAGGAGGGGAAATGATCCTGATGATGTTGGACCATAGACCGCTTTGAGTGCATGGTAAAAATTTTTCAAGTCATGGCTGTCAGCAAAGCCTTGGAGCTCATCTGCTTTATTACTCAGCCATGAATCCCGCATCTGGCGTAGTTTATTATGGACGATTCTACGCATGTTGTTGAAAGCGTCTTTCTTGGATGTAGATTTTGGATCATTTAAATATGCTTTATGGAGATGGTGTTTCTCAGCCAACATCTTCTTTATATCATCTGAGTTCTCATCAAACCAGTCATTTTGTTTCTTGATGGCGGGACCCAGGACCTCTGTAGCAGTGTTGTAGATCTGCTCGCTTAGGGCTGTCCAATTTGTTTCCGCACTTTGGCCGTCTAACGAGATAGATTTGAGACGGTCTTCTAGGGTGTCAGTGAATGACTGTTTAATTTTTGTCTTCTTAGTTTGGTAATATCCAGCCTTTTTTGAGTTTTCTTTCCCTGAGGGCGCCTGGCAGGTTGGATACGAATTTTAAGTTTAGACACAATGAGGCGATGATCAGTCCAGCATTCGGCACCACACATGGACTTGGTCACCCGGACATCTTGCCTGTCCTTCTTCCTAACAATTACATAGTCAATTAGGTGCCAATGCTTCGAGCGAGGGTGCATCCAGGAGGTCCTGTTGCGGATAGGAAGTCAAAAAATGGTGTTGGTGACAAGAAGGTTATGTTCTGCGCAAGTCTGGAGGAGAAGAAGTCCATTGCTGTTACAGCGACCTATGCCATACTTTCCGATAGTGCCATTCCAGGAGATGTTATCTGAGCCTACTCTTGCATTAAAGTCACCAAGAATAATAAGCTTATCTGCTTTGGGAACTGATGCAATGACTGCATGTAGTTCTTCGTAAAACTTGTCCTTGACGTCATCCTGGTTTGTCATAGTTGGTGCATACGCGCTAATGATGGTGGCATGTTTCCTTCCATAAAGTAGCGGGATCTTGACCGTCATGAGTCGGTCATTTATTCCCTTTGGGGGCTTCGCTAGCTTGCCAATAATTGCTGTTTTGATTGCAAATCCAACCCCTGCTTCTCGTCTTTCTTCAGTTCCTCTTCCGCTCCAATAGAATGTATAACCTGCACCCTTTTCGCAAAGTTGGCCCTCGCCTGCAAGTCGAGTTTCACTCAGTGCTGCTATGTCAATGTTGTATCTGGCGCGTTCTCTCCCTATCAGGGCAGTTCGCCTCTTGGGTCTGTTTGTGTTAAAGTCTTTGTCGAGTAGAGTGCGCACATTCCATGCGCCTAGAATGAGGGGGAAAAATCTGTCCTTTCTTTGTCTTATGTGTCGCCCGCTGAAGTAGGGTACCCACCAACCGCAGTAAGCTGGTTAGGTAATGGTGGAGCAGGCAATGTTTAGGGCACCTTTTCTAGCCCCTTCCTCATGCCATGGAGGTGAGCAGTGCTTTCCTAAAGAGGGCTGCTCAGTCACTCAGGGGGCTGCCGAATCCCACTGCTGCTCCGATCAGTGGAAGACGACCATATGGCCTGAGCCGCCTGTGTGTAGGTCTGCGACTACTACTGCCAGCGCACCCACGCCTGCCGCTTCGCCGCTCGCCCATCGCCACAGGACTTGTTGTGAGTGGATGGATGAGTGGATGAGTGGATGAAAGAGTGACTTGCGCAGTGATTTGGTTTTAAAGTGAGGAAGAGTTGCGCAATTCGTCGACCTCACTCTCTCGCCTGGGTCCATCTTAATCCAGTGGCAAGACAAGTCAAGACGACTGGAGATGAAGTCAGGTGCAGTGGATGACCATGGCTTTCTACGTGCCTCGCCATGCTCCTTACGCTCCACAGCGCGTTGCTGGTAATCGCCGTCATGCCCGTTGAACCAACAGGTGGTTTCTTCCGCGCAGTCTACCGAATCCAGTCTTCGCATGCATGGGTAGGCAGACCCTAACTCACCGAAGGTTTATAACCAGTCGGCTACCCTCACCTAGTTGGGGGGTTTTGGGATGTCAGGTATTGGTAGTACCTCTGGTTAAGGAGCTGTCATGCCCTTTTCAGGGCAGCTCGGCCACCTTTGGTCCAAACCTGGCATTCAGCTCTCACCTGTGGCTCCTCGTAGCTGTCAGCATGCGACAGCGGCCACCCCCCGGGAAACGGCTTTGACAGGCCGGCTAAACTAAAAAATACACAGAGCACACAATTATTGTCTACATGAAATAAGACCCTATATGGGCACAGTCAACTTTCAAACACAAAAAAACATGTGAATTGTTTGTGTCAAACATAAAAAAAAACACTGAAATAAAACACAAGCATGTCTAATAAGGCCTCTTGTAGTTTCTGGGGTCTATGAAAGCCGGGACAATAATTTGTTTTCTACATAGAGGTTACTTTCACAATTGCCTCCAGCTGGCAGGAAATAGGAGTGGGCTTGAAAGCTGCAACCAAGGTGGAGTAGGTTCAATTCTCTGCACCAAACAGGAGGCTAACACTTGGGAGTCATGACCAAAGTGGGCCTGGCCCCCTTAGAGTGTAAAGGTGATTAAGGGACTGAAACACTTGATCAACGAAAGGACCACTTTTGATGATAAGATTGCCTCTTGTTGTATCGCTCTGAATAGAGTTTTCTATCATATCAGGCCTCTTGTAGATTCTGTGGTCTCTGATGAGACACAGAAATATTGCTCCCTCAAGATGTTGTACAAGGCACTATTATAAGGCTGATCATGAGGCTGGCAACATCATCATGTCAAACAAATAGCTACAGATACCATCACAGTAAGAGCTTGTGAATGTTTAGTGTAAGCTTCCTGTAGTAGTGGTTCTATCCTCCATAGGGGGTGACCAGGACAATGGTGACCTGTCTGATATAGTTTGTCTAAACAGCAAATACAACATATAAGGTTAATTAACTGTCTGATATAGTTTGTCTGAACAATGGTACATACAACATATAAGGTTAATTAACTGTCTGATATAGTTTGTCTGAACAATGGTACATACAACATATAAGGTTAATTAACTGTCTGATATAGTTTGTCTAAACAATGGTACATACAACATATAAGGTTAATCAACTGTCTGATATAGTTTGTCTAAACAATGGTACATTCAACATATAAGGTTAATTAACTGGCTGATATAGTTTGTCTTAACAACGATACTTATGACCCATAAGGCTAATTAACTGTCTGATATAGTTTGCCAAAACAATGGTACATACAACATCCCACCTCAGTTTTTGCATCATGATTCTGGAAGCCTCCATTATACTCCTGCTTACATTCATCAGAACCTAGATTTTGATTCCAGTACATGACATATTTTAATTATTACATACATTCTGACTGATTCTTTAATGAATTTTGACAAGAAGTTTTGGCTACTATAAAATACAAGAATGTTTGAAAAAATAAATATCTACAGTTGAATAAACTCAGTAAAATGCTTACTTGCATAACAATGGGCTTACAAGAAGAGTCTTTGAAAGTGAATATGAATAGTTCTTCTTAAAAAGAAGTTGTTGTTGATAAACAAGGGCTGTTGAGCTTGTCATCCTTTTGAAGCCAATGCCAAGTTGAAGAATCTGTATGTGTTCTGAGGCTGCTAAATGGTGACTGATTAAAGTGTTTGTGATTGGTGGTTAATAATCAAAATACCCTTTAGCTCCCAAAGGAGCATAGGCCTTCAACAAAAACACATGTCAAGTCCTCATGTCACGTGACAACAGCTCAAGTTCTTTCCATGTTTCACTTGTCTCCAGCTCACGTCTCCATGTTTTTTAGTCTACCTCTGCCTTTCTTCCCCTGGGGATTTCAGAACAAGGACCACATTGTAATGCTATCAACAGGTTTCCGTGTGTCCTATCAATCTCCAGCATCTTTTTCTCATCTCTTGATCCACTAGCACTTGTCTGGTTCTTGTCATCAGTTCCATATTTGTGACTTTGTCCCACCATTTCAAACGTTATATTCTATGCAAGCATCCATTTATGAAAGTCTGTATCATTTTTGTTGTTGATCTTTTTGTTGTTCTCCATCTTTCAGAGCCATATAATAGGACTGACTTGACAGAGCCATACAATAGGACTGACTTGACAGAGCCATACAATAGGACTGACTTGACAGAGCCATACAATAGGACTGACTTGACAGAGCCATACAATAGGACTGACTTGACAGAGCCATACATTAGGACTGACTTGACAGAGCCATACAATAGGACTGACTTGACAGAGCCATACAATAGGACTGACTTGACAGAGCCATACAATAGGACTGACTTGACAGAGCCATACAATAGGACTGACTTGACAGAGCCATACAATAGGCCTGACTTGACAGAGCCATACAATAGGACTGACTTGACAGAGCCATACAATAGGACTGACTTGACATTTGAGTTGAAGATTATTATTTTCATGTCAGACTTGATTTCTTTTGACCTCCATGTTGTTTCCCAATGTAATGAAAGCTCTTACATTTTGTATTCTTATTTGAATATTATTGTCTGTCCCTCCAACTTTGGCTTTATTGCTGCCAAAATATGTGTACGTTTCTACCATCTTTTAGTTGTGTTTCTTCATGTTTAACCATGTTATCATTTCATGCATTTATTCTCATCACCTTTGTCGTTTCCCTCATGAAATGGATAGAAGAATAACTCTGGGAAGGTTAAGGTGGCTGGCATGATGCTGACCACATCACCCCTAGGATGCCGATGGTCAAGAAAATATGGGCCTAACACCATATTCCCTGTGATGATTTCTTCTTTACGTGGAATGTCTGTATTAATACAGACATTCAACGAAAAGAAGAAATCATCACAGCAATCAAAGGGTTAAAGAATGGAAAAGCTCCTGGCCATGATAACTTAAATGCAGAGCTATTTAAGACAGACCCTGAGCTAGCAGCAGAACTATTAGAACCACTATTTGCACAAGTCTGGAAAACAGGGACAACATCAACAGAGTGGAACAAAGGAATAATTGTCAAATTGCCCAAGAAGGGAGATCTTGCAGACTGCAATAATTGGAGAGGAATAACTCTTCTCTCAGTTCCCAGCAAAATACTAGGCAGGATAATTATACAGAGAATTTCAAAAGCAGTAGACCACAAACTGAGGAAAGAACAAGCAGGATTTAGAAAGAACAGAAGATGTGTAGATCATATATTTACTCTCAGGAACATTATAGAGCAGTGCTCAGAATGGCAAAGACAGCTGTACATTAATTTTGTTGATTTTGAAAAGGCTTTTGACAGTATACATAGGGACAGTTTATGGAAAATACTGAAGGCTTATGGAATTCCAAGCTGACTGCATTGACGGTCGGAGGCTAAGGATCAAAGAAGAAGACCATATTCCCAATATGCCTCAATGGGCATGTAAACAGGAACCTACTTGGTCATTCACAGTTGATTTGTAGGTCCTCTTCTGCTGGCTAGATGTCTTGGTTGATTTGTTGGAGCCGTTCTTTTGCGAAGTTCATCAAAATGTTCTGTCCATCTCTACATTTGTTCTTGCATATTCCTAAGCAATTTTCCATTCTTACCTTTGATGAGGCTATTTGCTTGCTTATATTTCCCTCTTAGCTTCTTTGTGTTGTTGCACATTTCTGTTGGCTGCAGCTTCCTTGGCTTCCATTGTCAACTCTTTGATAAACTTCCTATTGTCTTTTTTATGTTTCTTCTTATTTCTTTTTCTTCTAGGTACACTTCATGAACCTTGGCTTTGGAGCTTCTGGTTTTATCTGCTTTTCTGCTTTCTTTTTTTTTTTTTTTTTTTTGCCTTCTATCTTGTTTGTGATTTCTGTTAGTTGTCTATGATTTGTGCTGATGTTCTCTTTTTCCCAGTACCTCTCCACGTCTCATTCCACATATTTTATACTTGTTGCCAATGGTCTTCTGTATCTGCTTCATCATCCAGTTGTTGGAGTAACTGGTATGTGTTGGATACTGCGATTTAAACTTTGTCTCTTATTTCTTGATTTCTTAGATATTCCACATTATACACAGAAATCTCGGGGTAAACCATCCTGGAACTTGAGGAAAGAAGACTGGGACTGCTACAGCTGAGAAACTGATGCAGGGCTCAGTCAAATCATTAGAAATTATAACATTAATACTACTTACAATAACATACGTACCACAATCTTAGCAGCACCCAAAAAGTGGATCCCAAGGGGGAAGCATTAGAAGTATAAACCTTACTGGATAAACTAGCTGAAGCAGTCAAAGAGAGGAGAGAGGCCAGGAAAAATGCTGAAAAATACCTTACCACCTTAAATAAACAGGTGGACAGCAAAAGTAAGGTATGTCACCAAGAAGAATAAGAGGGAGACTTGGAAAGAAAATTGCAATAAACTAGATCTAAAAAGAGAAGGGACTTGCAAATGCTGTTCTCACTTTATTCATTCTGTTGTTGATGTCCCTGCTTGTTCCGCTGTCTGGTGTTACTATGCATCCTAGGTACATAAATATGCCTGTCTGGTCTAGCTTCTGGTTCCTTATTGTTATTATCTCAAGATTGCCTACATTGAAATCTGTCTTCTTTAGATTGATGTTCAGACCTACATGCTGGGGGTCAAGTCAGTATCACGGTACGATGTGTCGGTGTTGTGGGTAGTGGGGTTTCCTCCATATTGATCCTTCCTCTTGCTTCACCTTAGGCCTAGTGGACTATTTTTCATGAAAGGAGCATCCTCTGTGGTGTCAGCCTCTTGGTCTAGCATAACCTCTCAAACCCAAAGATCGTTGTGCGTGGTGAAGAGCCACACCCTTCTCGAGGTGGCCTTGGTCACTGGGGTGTAAATCCTCAGGCTGAACATATTGGATGTAGAGGAGCAAACCTTGATAATAAACTTGGTGCACTAACACCATACAATCACTATTTGCACAAGTCTGGGAAACTGAGACAACACCAACAGAGTGGAGTAAAGGAATAATTGTCAAATTGCCCAAGAAGGGCGACCTTGCAGACTGCAACAAATGGAGAAGAATTACCCTCCTCTCAGTTCCCAGCAAAATACTAGGCAGGATAATCATCCAGAGAATTTCAAAAGCAGTTGACCATAAACTGAGGAAAGAACAAGCGGGCTTCAGAAAGAACAAAAGATGTGCAGATCATATATTTGCCCTCAGGAACATTATAGAGCAGTGCTCAGAATGGCAGAGACAGCTGTACATTAACTTTGTTGATTTTGAAAAGGCTTTCAACAGCATACACAGGGACAGCCTATGGAAAATTCTGAGGGCTTATGGAATTCCCAGCCGCATTGTTTCCATTATAAAAAGCCTCTATTCTAACTTTATGTGCAGTGTTGGATCGAGTAATGTAACCTTCGAAGTGAAAACAGGAGTACGACAGGGATGCCCCTTATCAACAACATTATTTTTGACAGTCATAGATTGGGTGATGCGCCAGACAACAGAGGGCAGTCCAAGAGGAATTAGATGGACAACGTTTTCTACGCTGGAAGATTTGGAATATGCAGATGACATTGCATTACTCGCGCATTCACATCAACACATTCAAGACAAAACCGATAGACTGAATAAGTATGGCCAGCAGGTTGGCCTGAACACCAATTTGAAGAAGACAGAGGTCATGACACTAAATGTGGGCAATCCTGAGCCAATAACAGTAAGGAACCAGAAGTTAGAACAGACAGACACATTTACTTACCTAGGAAGCATAGTAACACCTGACGGCGGAACAAGCAAGGACATTAACAACAGAATGAATAAAGCCTTTGCTGTTCTCAACAACATTTGGAAGTCTTCCCAGTACAGCACAAACACCAAATTAAGACTGTATGAGAGCTGTGTACTTTCTGTGCTTCTCTATGGTGCGGAATGTTGGAGAGTAACAGAGAAGGAAGTGTCGAAACTGTCCTCCTTCCACACAATCTGCCTAAGGAAAATTCTCTGAATCTTTTGGCCAAACACCATCAGCAACCAAGAACTACTTATTCGGAGTAACCAGGAGGACATGCACACCATCATAGCTGGCAGACGCTGGAGTTGGGTTGGCCACGTCCTCAGAAGGGACCCTGATACCATCACAAGAACAGCTATGCTATGGACCCCCGAGGGAAAGTGAAAGAGAGGCCGACCAAAAACAACTTGGCGGAGAACTGTGGAAGCTGAGATGCAAAGAATGAACCACAGTTGGGGCACTGTACGAAGGATGGCCGCCGACCGAGCAAAGTGGAATCAATTTGTTGCTGCCCTACAAGACGACACCAGGCGTGATGGCCGCTGACTGCTTTGACGGTTGGTGGTTATGGATCAAAGAAGAAGACTAACACCATACACACCCATCTGTAGTAAGAAGGAAGCCAGAGCTATACTGAACAGACTTGGGGGAATGGGAACTAGCATGCGCTGCTCTCTGATGAATGGAACCCATTGTAAAGGCACAAATTCTCAGGATGTGACGATCCTTTCGCTTTGAACTTTTGGTCACATGACTAGAGCCCAAGAGAACTCAGCATAATCAGCAGGTGACTTGGTGGTGGGGATTGAGCAATGTGAACCCTACCTTGGCTACATATCTCAGAGAGATGCAGAAACACTCCTCTTACCATCCAAAGTGCTAGAACAGTGCATATCTGGCTCCTTTCTGGGGTGTGCAGGAGACACAAAGGCATGCTATCATTAAAGACAAGGAGATGCGAAGGATTTCACCCATGCTCTCAGCTGCATCAAACTGGCCCAGCATCAAAATCCCCCCTGTTGAGAACCCAGCATTGCACAGTAAGCTTGGGGGAATCACATGAGCACCAGATTTAATAGTGGTTCATGACTGGATGGCTGCATGCAAGAGAATTCTACAATAGAAAGATGGCAGGTGATGGGTACTCGGAAGTGGCTCTATGCAGGATGTGAGAATTCCTTGGGAGATTCCAGAACCAGAGCACAGCCTCATGTAAGCTCTGCATAATTGGAGAGCCCCCCTGGATGATGGGGAATGCACAGTATGCCACCCCAACTGCTAACTTAAAACCAGATGCTGGGCCCTCTGGAGATTTCAGAACCAGAGCACAGCCTCGTGTAAGCTATGTATAATTGGAGAGCCCCACTGGATGACGGGGAATGCACAGTATGCCACCCCACCTATCCCCAACCACTAACTTAAAACCAGACGTTGGGCCATCTGGATGCAAACCAGGCCAGGATAAAATGCATGGGAAAGAGACTGAAGCTCAGGACTTCCAACTCAATATGTTGCAGAATCACCTGTGTGTTACTGGGGCCCGAAAGGTGAGCAGAGAATAGTAACTCTGTTCCCTTCCATGCATGGAGTAGAAAGTGACTAAGGAGGGTTGGGCATGGGGCTGGTTATCCCATCCTGTAAACAAATTTAAACCACAAAAAACTTCAACAAACATGGACAAGTCAATTAGAGAAAATAAAACACAGCCATCCAAGACAGGGGAAGGTCCTCTCGCAGGGAGGTGTATGATGCAACACAGAGAAAGCGGAAAGGAGTCTGTGTTACTGACTAACCTTCTTTCTTCTAGGAGAACCTCCAGATTTGGCACCTGAAATGTTTGGACATCGAACGAACAAGGGAAAGCAGCACATGCAGCAAAAGAAATGAGGGAATATAAAATCGAGGTGCTGGGACTGTGTGAAACAAAGTGGAAGGGGGTAGACAAGAAGAAACTCATCACATTGGTGCTGTCCTCAGGACATGAAGACAAAAGTTCACACCACAGTGAAGGGGTAGCTCTTATGTTATCTAAAGAAGCACAGAAAGCACTCATTGAATGGGAAGCCGTTGGACCCAGAATAATAACAGCTACTTTTAAAACAGCTAACAAGAGAATAAATGTAAATGTCATCCAATGTTATGCACCAACTAATGACAAAGAAGAGTCTGTGAAAGAAGCATTTTATACTAGACTGCAGGAAATTATGGAAAAAGTAAAAAGAAGAGACATCACAATTTTGATGGGTGACATGAATGCAAAGATAGGTACAGTCAACACCGGCTTTGAAGAAGTCACCATAGAACAGAAAATAAGATTGATCATATATGCATAAACAAGAAGTTTAGATCCTCATTGCAGGATGTAAAGGTATATAGAGGAGCAGATGTGGCATCAGATCACCACCTTCTGATAGCCAAAGTAAAAATGAAACTCAAGAGATACACAACAATGCAAAGTTATAGACAACAATTTAATGTAGGACATCTAAGAAATCAAGAAACAAGAGACCAATTTGAGGTCACAGTATCCAACAAATTCCAAGTGCTCCAACAACTGGAAGATGTGGTGAATACAGAAGACATTGGCAGCTAATCAAAACTGTATGGAATGAGACATGTGAAGAAATACTGGGGAAAAGGGAACGACAACAAACAGCATGGATAACAACATTGATGGTTTCCATCAGTAAGATAAAAGACAGAAAAAACAAGAAAGCAGATTTAAACACAAGCAAAACCAGAAGTTCCAAAGCCAAGGCTCAAGAAGTGTACACAGAAGCAAGCAAAGAAGTAAAAAGACGTATCAAAAGAGACCAGAGGAAGTATATTGAGGAGTTGGCAAGAGAGGCAGAAGATGCTGCAGCTAAAGGAAATATGAGAGAACTGTATAACAGCACAAAGAAGCTAACAGGAAAATACAAGCAAACAAGCTGCCTTATAAAAGACAAGAATGGAAATCTGCTCAGCAATATACAGGCTTCTGTGGCCTAATGGATATGAACGCAGTCATTCCCCTTCTACCGTGAGGTGTAGAGGTTTGGAAGAGAGAGCGCCAGACTATCCTATCGGCTGTCTTCCTCCTGGCCTGGTTCCATTCTAGTCCTCGGTCCTTCAAAGATTGTCTAATGTGTTCCTCCCAGCGGACTCTGGGTCATTCTGGGGGTCTGGATCCCTGGCTCTTTGTTTCCCATGCTTGTCATGGTATCCGATCTTCTCCCATTCTGCAGACATGGCCAAACCATCTTAGTTGGGACTGTTCTACTTGGGCATGCAGGGGGTGGCATTTTAGGCCTTGACATATCGTCTGGTTGTGGACCATGTCTTTTCTTGTTACTTCAACCACCTTCCTCAGATACCTCATTTCTGAGGTTTGGATCTGGCTTTTGTGGGTTGTAGTCATTGCCCATGACTCGCATCCATATGTCAAGACTGGGACATTGGTGGAGCAGTATAAAGCCATCTTCGTTTTCTTATCAACCTCTCTCTTGCTAAGGAATCCTCGATTTATGGCCTGAAAAAGTCTCCCAGCTGCTGCTTTTTGAGTGGCCAACTCTTCTTTGATGCCTCCCTTTCGGTCTATAATAGCTCTGAGATATTTAAAGTGGTCGACCTGCTCCAGGACCTGTTCTCCCAGCTTAATCTGATGTCTTCTTTCTTCTTGTGATATCACCATGGATTTTGTTTTAGAGCTACTTATGACCATCCCTCTCTTCTCCAGCTCTTCCTTCCAGACTTGCAGGTTGGATTGGAGATGTGCCTCTGATTTAGCAATCAGGGCAACATCATCAGCAAATGCCAGCTCTGAAATACATACCTGTCTCATCTTCCAGTACCCCACTGAATACTTTCTTGTTCTCTCCTTACATAACTTGATAACATCGTCCATGAGGAGTATGAAAAGATAAGGTGACAATAATCCAGATATACCAGGTTTGAAACCTGCTGCAGGCGGTTTGGTAGCAGATCGCTTTGTGTGGATTTTTAACAATGGTATAAGCGCTGTACCATTCAGAAAGCAATGGCAAACTACTGAATGAAAAAATTAACCAGAAAAATCACAAAAACAGCCAATAAAAGCTGGGGCTGATTGCCACATCCTGTAAAGAATAAGCAACTAATTAATATACAGGAGCTAATGAAGAGGTGAACGGAATATTCTGAGGACCTTCTCAATAGACCAGCTCCATAAAACCCCTCAGACATCCAGCCAGCAGAAGAAGAGCTACAAATTAACTGTGAAAGACCAACGAAGGAAGAAATAAAGAAAGCCATAAAGCTTCTAAGAGATGGAAAAGTGGCTGGACCAGATGGCATTCCAGCAGAGGCCATCATGGCAGATATCGACATGGCTACAGAGATGTTATATAAATTACTTGGTAAAGTCTGGGAAAAGGAAGAGATACCAGCAGAATGGAAGGAAGGATATCTGGGGTTAAGGTGCCTACGAAGGGAAATTTACAAGAGTGCACACATTATAGGAATATTGTTACCAGTGCAAGGAAAAGTATTGAACAGGATTATCTTCGAGAGATTAACTCTTTGACTCCAGACCAATGCTCTGAGCATTGCAAAATTCAACTCGCCGTGCCAGCGCAATGCTCAGAGCGTTGTTTTTAGTTTATCACAAATAAACCCCAAAAATCATCCGTTTAATGCAGTTCGTATTTTAAAACTCAAAGAATGACTTCCGCTACTATTTAAACAATTAAATTGACTGTAGTTAAGCAAGTCTAGCAGCACATATGCGTGTTTTGATGTTATTATCACAATTTGTGTGACGATTCGCGTGTTTGCTTTTTTCGTTGTTATTGCTAGAGAAATACGTCACGCTTTATATTACATTTTCTAAGTCTCCTAAGCAAATAATTGTGTCAAACTACTTTGAAACATTGCTGACATTGATGATGATTGTTTGGTAGTCACAGTTTGTTGTCAAAATACGTAATCGGTGCAGAACAGCCAGACACATTAGATTTAGTTGATGAGTGGACGTAGTCATATTCTGGCCGATCAAAAAGCAACAAAACTAGACCTACCATAACATCTAATCACTAGTCCTAGGTAGAAGATGAAGCTAGGGACTACAATTAAAACATTAAACAAGTGTAAACAAGTTTTTATATGACGTTATTCTTCATTTGTTTGAAAATTACGTAATTCCTGATTGCATAATTAATTTTTTTCTTACGAGGGACCACAGTAAAAACTGGTGTGAATAACACTAAATGTATTAATTGTGGCCATAAGCAATGTGTTTTTTACTTTGTATATGGATTAACTTTATGTTTGAAGACAAAAAAGAAAGTTTTATTGTCTACAACAGTAATTTGTCTTTGGTAAGATCATATTCTTCATCGACAACACACAACAGAAATGGAATCCAGTGGACTCTGACTAAGCAGTTGGATGATCTGGATTTTGCTGATGACTTGGCTCTTCTGTCCCATAACCGTAATCAGATGCAGGACAAATTGAAAACACTCGATGAGAGGTCACAGCAATTGGGTTTGAAAATACACAGGGAAAAGACAAAAATAATGAGAATAAATGCAGGTAATGATAACAGGATTGAACTTGAAGAAACACCAATTCAAGATGTAGAATCATACACATATCTTGGCAGTAATATAGACAAAGTTGGAGGGACAGACAGCGATATCAAAATAAGAATACAAAAGGCAAGAGGAGCTTTCATTGCATTGGGAAATATATGGAGATCAAGAGAAATCGGATCCAACACGAAAATAAGAATCTTCAACTCAAATGTGAAGTCAGTCCTATTGTATGGCTCGAAGACATGGAGAACAACAAAGACAACAACCAAAAAGCTACAGACTTTCATAAATGGGTGCTTGCGTAGAATAGAGGGATTAAAATGGTATGACAAGGTTACCAACGTGGAACTGATGACAAGAACTAGACAAGTGCCAGTGGAACAAGAGATGAGAAGAAGACGATGGTGATGGATAGGACACACACTGAGGAAACCTGGTGATAGCATTACAAGGCAGTCCTTGTTCTGGAACCCCCAGGGCAAGAGAGGCAGAGGAAGACCAAGAAGTACATGGAGAAGAGAGTTGGAAACAGAGGTGAAAATGATGAGGAGAACATGGAAAGAACTTTAGATGATGGCACGGGACAGGAGGACTTGGCATGTGTTTGTTGAAGGCCTATGCTCCTTTGGGAGTGGAGGGTTATGAATGAATGAAGATCATATTCTACAATTAACTTTTTAGTGTTTTTCAATTTTACATGCAAAATATTTTAAGTATACCGAACACACTTGTGTTAATACTACCAAAGACGTTATATATTACAATTCTCTATCCATTTCCCTACAGTATGGTTTATAATAAGTACATGTTCACAAAAAAGATTAACATAAAATTTACACTAAAAGACAGTACACTTCACCGTTTAGAATTCTTCAAAAAATAATTATGGCACAGGGTGGAAATTAATTATGGAGTCAAAGAGTTAAAAGAGTCCATAGACAAGCAACTGAGAGATGAACAAACAGGTTTTCAACAAAACAGATCCTGTACAGACCAGATAGAAACTTTGAGAATAATAGTTGAACAAAGTCTGGAATGGAATTCACCACTATACATTGGATTTGTGGACTATGAAAAGGTATTTGACAGTGTAGACAGAAAATCACTTTGGAAATTGATGAGGCATTATGGAGTTCTCCTGAAGATCATTAATTTAATAAAGAAAACATATGAAGACATGACGTGCAGAGTTCTTCATGAAGGACAGCTTACAGAACCGTTTGGGATAAGAACAGGAGTGCGACAGGAATGCCTCTTGTCTCCATTTCTTTTCTTACTAAAAATAAACTGGGTTATGAGAACATCGACAACACACAACAGAAATGGAATCAGATGCAGGACAAATTGAAAACACTTGGTCACAGAAATTGAGTCTGAAAATACACAGGGAAAAGACCAAAAAAATGAGAATAAATGCAGGTAATGATAACAGGGTTGAACTTGAAGAAACACCATTACAAGATGTAGAATCATACACAAATCTTGGCAGCAATATAGACAAAGTTGGAGGGACAGACTGATATCAAAATAAGAATACAAAAAGCAAGAGGAGCTTTCATTGCATTGGGAATTATATGGAGATCAAAAGAAATCGGATCCAACACGAAAATAAGAATCTTCAACTCAAATGTGAAGTTAACAACAAAGACAACAATCAAAAAGCTACAGTCTTTCATAAATGGGTGCTTGCATAGAATAGAAGGATTAAAATGGTATGACAAGGTTACCAACGTGGAACTGATGACAAGAACTAGACTGCCAGTTGAACAAGAGATGAGAAGAAGACGATGGTGATGGATAAGACACACACTGAGGAAACCTGTTGATTGCATTACAAGGCAGTCCTTGTTCTGGAACCCCCAGGGCAAGAGAGGCAGAGGTAGACCAAGAAGCACATGGAGAAGAGAGCTGGAAACAGAGGTGAAAATGATGAGAACGTGGAAAGAACTTGAGATGATTTCACGTGACAGGAGAACTTGGCATGTGTTTGTTGAAGGTCTTTGCAGAAAAGCCACAGGAAAGACCTAGGTCTATTTTGAAGATAATGCCAAGCACAACAGTCGCCTCAGTAAACAAGGTCCGCACTGTGCAGTGACACCACAAGTTGCTTGAGAAAAGTCTACTACTGGGAACATAAACATATTACAAATCAACATATAGGCATACAAAACAAGAAAGAAGAACTGCTCAAAACATTAACCCTTTCGCAACGACGGGTTTTTTTATTCCCCATGACGACACCATTTTCAGCTTAGTTCATTCCCCTGAACGACAGGATAATTGTAATTTTTGGGGTCATATTTTTAATTTGACAGTATACAATTTATCATAAAAGGAAACCCATTAAAAATATATATATTATGAAAGAGCATAAAACAAAGTTTCAGAATATGTTAATCAAGGCCAACATAAGTCAAGGTCAAGGTCACAGGGTACGTACATTAACTGATTCCATACGCAAGATCTTTTAAAAGAAGCAATGGCTGACTGCTGTGACCGCAAGATCTTTTAAAAGATGCTGATTTATTTCGTTGTTTCTTTCTATTCTGATATTTTATACTGCCCGGAATTTATCTCGAACGGAAGTAAACACAAAACTGGGCAAATTTCAACAAGCTTCAACGTCTTTTATTTGCGTTTGAACGGATTTTTTCACATTTATCTTCATCTTTAATCGTGTTTTGTCGTATCGCCATAATGGCCGAAAACACACAGGATATGTTACTAATATGTGAACAGTGAACAAACTGTGTGATCAACCATAACTTTCTTACTTTTTCTGTGTTTCTAAATGGATTACCTGCACAAAGAGAGCAGTGAAACTGTATTGTGATAACAATTTATGTTACAAGCCTTATGTAAGTCGAAAATTTTTGTTCAAAATTTCAAGTTATCTTTTTTCCGTGTACGTTATCTGTTATAACATAAACATAACATAAAATTAGCTAGAAAGGCATATGGATTTATATTGTTCATCCAATGTACTTTAATTTGATATATAATATGTTATACTTAACTCATAATTAGACACACATTGTCAGTAAATGTAAATTATGTATGTGTAAATTTTTGGGGCTTAAAAATAATTCCGTCCAGAGCTGAAAATAATTACGTACTGAATCAGTTAATGAAAATTGAGAGAAAAATAAACAAAAATTATTTGTATGAGCCACAAAAGCTTTGTTGTTTTCATTTTATTATGATGAAAGAACGTGGAAACACTGCTGGCACTTGTTTTCTTGAGTTTGCTTACATTTTTACAGTTACAAGTTGGGCTGAGTGTGGTAAGTTTCAAAGCATTCCCCAAGGCACAAACCCGGCTTGCTGTTTGTGTCATTCACTATTAGTATCCAAAAGTTTTCATTCAGAAACTCATTCATGAAATCATGGCATTCACAATCAGTATGATCAAAGAGTAGACCAGACTGTGCTGTAAACTCAGGCTGGGCAGCATGGTTTTCTTGTCTCCTTCATGACTTACGTTTGCATCTACATTATTTTCTTCCCCTGCCTCTGGTACCAGTGTCTTTTAGGTGACGTTCTTCCTTGGTAACCCTAAACCTAACCCTAACTCTAAATGGTACGAAAATACACATATTATACATACTCGACGGCACTAAAGGTAAAGATTACCAGAATCTCACTAATCTCAGTAAAAAGAATCGTCAGAATCATTCAAGTTGAATAAATTCAACTCAAACAAGAATTTTCGTGCTCTTTTTACACCAGATGTTTATGGTTCGGCAGCGTCCATGTTTGTGAACTTTCGCTTTTGTAAAATCGCTATTATCAGTTCTACTGTATTCGCAAGCAGTAAAATATTTTGTTCATTTCAAGCTTAGTAGGCCAGATTTTTCAATGCTGAATCCGATTATGCTCAGCAATTGCCGATACGCTTGTAAACAGAAGAGTTCTGGTGCTTTTAAAATAGGATGTACGCCGTACAGGTTAATGGGAATGAAATATTGCGCTACTTCCATGATGTACGCTGTACGGCACAGCGACAAAAATTGTAGATTTATGCCGTATGGCGTACGTCATACTGGTGCTGAAAAGGTTAAATAACAAGATTCATATTGCAGTAGTCTAGGAAATGTCAAGGACTTATGACACTCATAAGAAATGACTGACTGACAAGCAGATGTACAAAACATCCCCAGCAGTGGTGACATAGACATGCAGCAAGTTTGCTGCTGGTTCAGAGGAAACAAATACACCATCTATAATGTTTACTGCCCCACAGCATCTGCAGGAAACATCAATATCCAGTACACCACATATCAGAGAACTATAATAGCTGAAGACTTCAACGCCCATTCACCATCATAGGGATATAAAACATACAACAAAAAAGGCATACAGCTGTACATTAACTTTGTTGATTTTGAAAAGGCTTTCAACAGCATACACAGGGACAGCCTATGGAAAATTCTGAGGGCTTATGGAATTCCCAGCCGCATTGTTTCCATTATAAAAAGCCTCTATTCTAACTTTACGTGCAGTGTTGGATCGAGTAATGTAACTTTCGAAGTGAAAACAGGAGTACGACAGGGATGCCCCTTATCAACAACATTATTTTTGACAGTCATAGATTGGGTGATGCGCCAGACAACAGAGGGCAGTCCAAGAGGAATTAGATGGACAACATTTTCTACACTGGAAGATTTGGAATATGCAGATGACTTTGCACTACTCGCACATTCACATCAACACATTCAAGACAAAACCAATAGACTGAATAAGTATGGCCAGCAGGTTGGCCTGAACATCAATTTGAAGAAGACAGAGGTCATGACACTAAATGTGGGCAATCCTGAGCCAATAACAGTAAGGAACCAGAAGTTAAAACAGACAGACACATTTACTTACCTAGGAAGCATAGTAACATCTGACGGCGGAACAAGCAAGGACATTAACAACAGAATGAATAAAGCGAGAACAGCCTTTGCTGTTCTCAACAACATTTGGAAGTCTTCCCAGTACAGCACAAACACCAAATTAAGACTGTATGAGAGCTGTGTACTTTCTGTACTTCTCTATGGTGCGGAATGTTGGAGAGTAACAGAGAAGGAAATGTCAAAACTGTCCTCCTTCCACACAATCTGCCTAAGGAAAATTCTCCAAATCTTTTGGCCAAACACCATCAGCAACCAAGAACTACTTATTCGGAGTAACCAGGAGGGCATGCACACCATCATAGCTTGCAGACGCTGGAGTTGGGTTGGCCACATTCTCAGAAGGGACCCTGATACCATCACAAGAACAGCTATGCTATGGACCCCCGAGGGAAAGCGAAAGAGAGGCTGACCAAAAACAACTTGGCAGAGAACTGTGGAAGCTGAGATGCAAAGAATGAACCACAGTTGGGGCACTATACGAAGGATGGCCGCCGACCGAGCAAAGTGGAATCAATTTGTTGCTGCCCTACAAGACGCCACTAGGCGTGATGGCCACTGACTGCTTTGACGGTCTGCGGCTAAGGATCAAAGAAGAAGAAGAAAAAAGGCATGGAAGTAAAAGAAATCTTCAACACGTCCAACCTGATCCTACAACAGAAAAAAAAGTCAGAACTTACTCTTTTGCAAAGAGCTTCAGGCACAGCCAGCAGAGCTGATTGATTTTACCATAGTATCTGCTGACAATGCAGACACTTGCACTTACACAGTCCTGGAAGATATTGGAAGTGACCATTGGCCAATATTAATTACTATAGATAGACAGAATAAACCCAGACAAAAGAGAAAGACCTACTGGAATTACAAAAGGGCTAACTGGACAACATATGCAACACTTTCAGATAGCAGATTCAGCAGCATCAACATATTAGATACAGTAGAGAATACATACAACAATATCAAAAAGACTATTCTTGAAATAGCAAACACAACAATAATAAAAGGCAGCCACAAACGTTTCAGCCATTTCTGGACTCCAGAACTAGAAAATATTGTTAAAGAGTGCAGACAAGCCAGAAGAAAGGTGGAAAAAGAACCCACCAGAGCCAACAAAATTTTTTTTTTTTACAAACTCACAGCACAGGTAAGATTTCACATTAAGAAAGCAAAGCAAGAAAGAAGGATGAATTCCGCCAAGGCCAGTACCTAGCCCGGCTGAAAAAGGAGGAGGGCGGCCTGCATGGAGGCAGCCCCTCCACCATGTAAAGGCACAACAGGCCAATCAACTGTTTGCTTTAAATCATGACTATGAGCAATACAAGAGAGAAAACTAATTCTAATGGACTGATTCTAAAGACGACGAACTGGAACGGACTACGGACTACAACTTATGGAACTTGGAACACAAGAAGTATAAACGAGAAAGAAGAGGAGCTGGTGGTTGTGACAAGTAGGGTGTATGTGGGTGGATGTAGAAGATCAGACAACACTTATACACCGCTCATCTAGCTCACTGTCTAAGGAGTAATACACCAACACCATATCAATCTCCGTAAATATATAATATCACAAATAAGTCACAATGGGAGCAGGGTCATTACAAATATTGGAGACATAACAATTCCCGAGTATTCTACGATCACTCTGATCCTCGGAATAACTACAGCCACAAATAGGCTACTTCATAAATCCACTGCACAACTCTGGCCCTCTACTCGCACACTACTATAGACATCCACCCTTCTCTTCTCTACGCTCTTCACTGTCTTTTGTCTACTCTCTACTGACTCAACTCTCTACTAACCCACACACACTACTGACTCAACACACATCTCTCTCTGACTGACCCCTTTCATTTGTATTCACCAGACATGTGAAAACCTTCCACGCTCCACTGATCTTCATTCACGCATGACTATAGCTAACTGCTTGTCTTAACCTCTGTTCACAACATTGCTTGTAACTAAAATATTACAAGGCAAGCATTCCAAACTCACAACAACTCAAATGATTAATAAACTCCCGCTGGAGCATGGGAACATTCATACATGCAAAATACCCTCAAAACACTCCGTGACAGTGGTAGAGATGAGGAAAGCAAAATTAGAAATCCTGGCTATAACAGAAATGAAGAAAAAGGGACAAGGAGTCATGGATCTTGATGGTGACACGCTGCTCTACAGTGGTGTATCCACATCTGAAAGAGCTAAAGGAGGTGTGGGTTGCATTGTGGCGAAAAAGTAAAAAGATATTATCAAGATATGGAGCTTTGTCTCAGAGCGCATTATGGTTGTAAAATTAATGAAAAAGAAATCATAGTCAACCTGGTCATTGTGTATGGGCCAAATGAGGATGAAAGAGCAGAGGTCAAGGAGGAATTCTTTGAGCTGCTTCAAAGGACAGTGGATGACTGCCTAGATGAAGTTATCATGCTCGGAGATTTCAATGCCAGAGTTGGAAATGACCATGCTAGATGGGGTGGAGTTATTGGAAGAAATGGAGAAGATACTCTTAATGACAATGGAAAGCAACTCCTTAGATTCTGCAGTGAACAGAATCTGATCATTACAAACACAAAGTTCCCCCACAAGCACATACATGCATACACTAGATGTGAACCAACAAAGAATGAGAAGTCAGTGATCGACTATGCCACAGTAAGGAGAAGCTCATTCAAGTATGTCCAGGATGCTAGAGTCTGGAGGGGGCCAGAGATTGAAAGTGATCACTACCTGCTAACCATCAAAAGAACAACTGAAAGAGTTGCTCAGCCTAGGAACTGCCTAACATTATGCAAGAAATTAAGTAAACAAACAGGAGAAATGAGCATTAAGACCTACAACCTGAGAGAGCCAGAAATTAAGACCAGATATAAGTGGCTTATTGCTGCAGCAGTGAGCAACACAGAAAACAACCTGATGACTTAGAAACCCTCTGGCTTAAATTCAAGGTCATCATAAAAACAGCTGCTGCAGAAGCATGTGGTGAAGTCTGACTTGGGAACAAGAGAAAGAGGACACCTTGGTGGACAGAGGCTTGGTGGACAGAGGCTTGGTGGACAGAAGTCAATGAGAAAATAAGAGAGAAGAAAATGGCATGGAAACAATACTTAGGAGCTAAAAACACAGCAAGACTATATAGAGAATATGTGATATTCAGAACAGAAGCAAAGAACAAGATGCTAGCAGCAAAACAGAAGAATTTAGAGAACAGCTATGAAAAGATGCACAAGAAAACCAGAAATTGTTCTGTAAGACCGTAAAGAATATGAGGAAGGAAAAAACAATGCCCTCTCAAATTTATAAAGGACAAGCAAAGCAAATTGCTTACTGCCCCGAAGGAAGTAATGGAAAGATGGACAGAATATTTCTCAGAACTCCTTGATGGTCAGCAAGGTCAAGCATCAGAAATGATAACCACTAGCATAGAAGAGAACACCCATGGTGGTGAAGATGGCATAAAGATGGAAGAACTGAAGGCAGTACTGGAAAAAATCAAGATGGGCAAAGCAGCAGGGCATGATGGTACAACACCAGAAATGGTTAAGTACAGGGGAGCAGCAGGTGACCTATTACTCTTAAGGATCCTACAGGCAGCTTGGTGCAACAAGACCATACCAAAGGATTGGGAGATTGCCATCATAACACCGATTTTCAAAAAGGGTGACAACCGACAATGTGGAAACCATAGAGGCATATCCCTTCTCAGTGTCCCTGGTAAAATCTACTCTAGAATCCTAGAGCAGACTCTCAGACGCCTCGCTGAGCTTCATTTGGAAGAGGTCCAGTGTGGATTCTGATCAAACCCAAAGTACTCAAGACCTAATCTTCACACTCAGACAGCTGAGTGAAAAGGATCTTGAGTATAAGAGTGAGATCCATCTTTGTTTCATAGATCTGGAAAAGACATTTGACAGGGTCCCCTGGAGCAAACTTTGGGACTGTTTGGCAAGGAAGAACATTCCAGCACCTCTTCATAAATGACCTTCCTCCCTTCTTGAAGTATCCAAAACACTGTATGCAGGTGACCTGCTCATTTGGACAGTTGAAAAATACAACAGAATGGTGCAAGCATAGCTAAACAGAGCCCTAGCCACAACAGCTTTGTATTGCAGGCTCTGGAAACTAAAAATAAACACCCAGAAAACTGTTACACAATTTTCATCAGTAGCATCTAGGAAAGTAAGAAGGTGTACCAACTAAAACTGGATGGACAACTACTGCCCAGAGAAAAACATCCAGCTTACTTAGAAGTGGAGCTTGACAGACAGCTACTCCTCAAGACTTTCATGCACAAAATGAAAGGCCAGTAGACACCTGAGCCTAGTTAAACTTCTTGCAAGTACTAGCTGGGGGAGCACACAAAGGAAATCTAACACAGCTGTACCTGGGATACGTCCAGTCATGGATAACAACATTTTGCTGCAGTTGGCTCTACTGGTAGCTGTAAAAACATTATCAGAGTTATTAGAAACTGCCTACCTATCTCCTCTGAGCTCACTCAACATCTCTTTGATCACTTGAAATGCCATTTTACGAAGTATAATTTCACAGAAAAATCAACCACCGAATGTAAAAACGTGCGCCTGATACACAAACTTCAAAATGGCCTCTTTCCACTGGAAACACACACAATCTCTTATGTGCGGGACTTCCATTGTCGCTTAGCAATGAAATAAGAACTTGTTGCTGGGCACTTTTAGGCAAATTGGCTGGTATGATAAAAGATAAAAGTACGGGCACTATTAGGCCAATTGGACTGGAAAGGCTTAAAGATGTGTGTATCAACAATATTTAGTATGTTATGTTTTAGTTTCAAGTGACAGCATTTTGAGCATAGATTGTATTTCTGTTTAAAAAGAAAAAGCAGTGAAACATTGCCAAGTGAACTTTCCCCAGTAGGACAAGCAAATGTCAAACTGATCTTCTTACCCTCCCTCCCTGGAGAAAAATCTTCTTCCTTCTCATCTTTTATCTCTTTCTTCACTGTGTTTACCTGGAAACAAAATATTGTACACTCAAGTTTAAGATAAACCATTCCAATTTTAAACATGGCCACAATTTGATAACCATAATGTAAATTTATTAATAAACATTAACTGACTCCTCATATTAGTTATGATAGCTTATATCCACATGGTAAGTATATGATTTTTTATAAAAAGTTCCATCTGAAGGAAATAAAAGTAATAAAAGTAAAGCTTCACCAAATACATTCTCCTACTGAGTTTAGTTTTTAGTCGTACTAAATCTGAAGGCCTGTCACTAGGATAAATCCCAGTCTTTTACAGTCCTGTACAGCAGCCCCACAGCTTTTGTCTGAGCTCAGCACCCTCATACCAGGTCTGGCATCATAGTCATCGTGGAATAGACAGTTGTGGAGAATGTGTTCAGGGAACTTGATTTCAGTTCTACATTGATATTCATTAGTATGAGACATTATGGCGTGACAGAAGTGGACTAGTAATCTGTAGTGGCCAGTTAAGAGACAGAAAAGGACTGTCTGCTGGTGTGTATGAGGCTGCAGTATTGGGTTAGATCTATCATCTATATCCCCTTCATTCTTCCACTGATAGTTGTAATGGTTGTGCATGATGGTTTTAGAATCTTGATAGGTTAGTGGATGACTGAATTGCTCCACTAGATAAACCATCAGCTCTCACAGTACCCGTGATTTCAGACCAGAAAGGTTACTACAGGAGAGAAACATGGATGATGGTAATCTGAGATCTGATCTCATGCAGCATGTTTTATTTCTGATGTTCTGTACTGAAGTCAGAAGTGATCTGCAGTTGCTAAAGATCACCATCTCAGCTAGTGGTTGCTGTTCTGATAAGTATTCTCAGTGCATGCAGCGGTACGATAGATTCTGCCTTGAAGTTGGTTGGTACAGCCATATTGATGATCCTCATATTGTTTAATCTAATAAAGAGGTCAACTCCTCTATTCTTTAATACCCATCTACAGATCCATCTGTATAAAAGTGCGTCCACTCCATGGGGTTCTATTTGTCATCAGTCATCTCCTGGGCCAAATCTTTTTTGTTGGGGGTGAGGTCTGGTAGTCTTTCTTTCTTTTTCTAGAGACTTCTATGATGACAGTCATAATATTATGGCAGTATTTTGGCTTCTCAAAATCAATTAACATTTCCATTTATGTTGTTGTTGTTGTTTTGAAGAGGTGATGGGTGGAGAGCGGGCACTTAACAGCTGACCGTTATTGCCTCTTCTCGTTCAATCTTGGTCTACCCTGTTCAACCTGAAAATTGGTTATAATTGGGGTATTTAGTGTCATTTTATTTACTAATTTTGTATCCAATTTAAATAACTATTGTCTTTTGCAGTTCCTGGTTTTAATTTATATTACTATTTGTCCATTTTATTTTCTCTTTTGTATCATTTATAGATAACTATTATCCTTTACACTTGGTTTTACTTTGTATTAGTATTTGTTCTTTTTTTTAATTTTTTTTTTTAAACCTCGTTGTCTTTACTTGTCCTTGAGTAGTTAGTACGTTTTTTTTTTTAATGGTTTGTTAGTTCTTGTTGCTTAGATTCTATTTGGTTGACTGTCTTTTCTGAAGTACTAACCTTATATGTTTTCCTTTGTTTTATGTATATATCTTTTAAGTATTGATAGGGTATCTCCTGGGGCATCTATACTTAAAAGCCTTATCACCTGTCATGTCTATATTGTGATTTCTATAGTAAGTTTTTAATTCAAGCCATTGTTGTTTGTACTTTTTACAGTGGATCAGGTAGTGGTCTGTGTCATTCTCTTCCTGGCATTCTTGGCAGTGTGGTTCCTCTATCATAAAGTAAGCTGCACCAAGGCGGAGACGCCACAGTTTTTTGTTCGATGGTATCTTTAATTCTTCTCTGACCTGGCACGTCCTTGTTGGTTCTTTCTGCAGTTTGAACGTGTGTCTGACTTTTCTACTGTTCTTCCATGTTGTCCTCCATTCCTCATTTATAGTTAGCTTCACTTGGCTCTTGATCTCTGACCTGCCCAGCCCCGCTCTTATACTGTTTTTAACTTATTCTTCCATTCTTGGCGTTCTGGTCTGCCAACTCGTTACCAGCTATACCTATGTGTGCTGGAACCCACACTAGCCTCACATTACATCCTCTGTTCCCTAGTGATGTATTAATTGCTAGAATGTCTTCCTTTATGTCTAGCCGGCTACATTAACCAGTGTGTTCTAGTGGTTCTAGTTAAGATAGTGAGTCTGTAAATATTGTAACAGCTTCTGGTGGGTTATCTTTGATTATTTCTAAACTTTTTTAGAATTGCTACCATCTCTGCGGTAAAAATTGAAGCCCCTTCAGTTATACTGTAGCTCTTTTTAATTCCCCATTGTGGTATTACTACTACTGCACCTAGTTGCCCACTATCACCCTTGGATTCATCAGTGTAGACGGCCAGACTTTGTTTTGTTAGTTGATCTATGAACTTTCTACTTATCATTTTGGCTTCCTTATCTTCTAAGTTTTGTTTGATCTTTTCAGTACGTGAGTAGTCTATGATTGGTGTTGTTAGTTCCCAGAGTGGTATTTTGCTTCTTTATTTATTACTATTTTTAATTGCGTTTGACAGTTCTTTGAACTGCGTTAGATCTTCTATAGTTCTCCACCCTGTTGGATATCTATCTTTATTTAAGGAGACGTCCCATACACTTGGTTGGTTTTTGACAAATGCTTTATGTGCTTGGTGGTTCACTTCTTGTGCTACTTTACTCGAATAATTTAATCTTAGTTCTTTCCGTCTTTGACCAAGGGGCGGTATGCCAAGAGCTACTTCTAGTACTTCTACTGGTGTTGATATAAATGCACCTCTAATGGTTCTCATGGCTGCATTTTGAATTCTGTCTGATTTTGCTTTGTTAGAAGCTGCAGCTGAGTCATAAACTATGCTGGCATAATCCAGTTTCCCCCTGTTGAAAGACTTGTAGAACATAAGCATTATTTTATTGCTTCCCCCCCCCCCTCCCCCCATCCATCCATTACCTTTTACTATCCTTAGTATATTTTAGGGGTCCCCTACAGATTTCTACTAAATTCTCTATATGTTTATTCCAATTTAGTTGTTTATCTAAAGTTATGCCCAGAAATTGTGTTGTTGAGGAGGTACTTATTTTCTATCCTTTGATGGTTGTATTGATTTTGTTATTTTTTTTTTTAATTTCCTTTGCTGAATATCATACCTACTGTTTTGTTTACATTAATTTGGAAGCCCCAACTTTTCATCCACTCTGAAACTTTGTCTATTTGTTTTTTAAGTTTTTGGTAAACATGGTCAAAGTTTTTTCCAGATCGGCAAATGGCAGTCATCTGCAAATTGTGATACTGCATTCTTAATGTCATTAAATTCATCTGCTAAATCATTTACAGCTATAGTGAAAATTGAAAGTGAAATCATTGATCCCTGAGGAATCCCATTCTGTTGTTCATATATTTCTGACTTATCATTGTTCACCTGTACAGCAAAATACCTGTAATGTAAAAAGTTTTCTAGATACCTATAGGTTTTACCAGTAATGCCATTTTTTTTCATTTTGTAAAGAGCTCCATCTCTCCAGCATTCATCATATGCGCTAGCAACATCCAAAAAGACTGCCACTGTTTTCTCTTTCCTCTTGAACCCTAGCTTCGTGTTCTAATCTTACAAGCTGGTCTACTGTACTTCTGTCTGCTCTAAACCCTGACTGGTTTGGGCTATCTTAAGTGGTTGTTGTTCTAGGTAGAATTTGACTCTTTTATTTGCAACAGTTTCCAGTATTTTACCTAGTGTTGATATTAAGGAGATAGCCCTATATGAACTTACATCATGGGCTTCCTTATTGGGTTTTAGGATGGGTACTATCATAGCTCTTTCCATGCTTTTGGTATCTTTCCTAAGCTCCAGATTTTGTTATAGAGGGAAGTTATTTTGTTTAGTTTTTTTGGGTACTTTCTTAAGGATTTCATAACTAAGTATATCATGCCCTGATGCAGCATTAGATTTCTCTTTTATTGCACTAGTTACTTCTTCCTCTGTTATATCAGCATCTAAACAGTTTGTTTCATCTATCTGGTCTGGTAGTTTCCTGTGAAACCTGTATCCCAAGTCTTTCTCTTCTCTAATTTTCTTCCTGTCCAAGACTACTTTATGCACTGACTTTATAGAAATATTTCAGCAAGGGCATTAGCTTTTTCTTTATCTGTTTCTGCTCTCTTTGGTAGTTTTGATTGTTGACAATATTGTTTTCTTATTGTTTCCCTTGATTGTCTTAAGCTTTTTCCATACATCTCTAATTGGAGTGCTAGGTGTAAGTGACTGACAAAACTCCTTGCGGGTAGTTACTGTGGCTTTGAATATTATTGTGTTAGATTCATTCCTAATATGTTTTTATACTCATCATAGTTTTTCTTCTGTTATTATTTTCTATATTTTTGTAAGGCCCTTTTTCTTCTCTCACGAATTTCTGCACAGCTTTTATTCCACCAGGCAACTGGTTCTTTATTCCACTGAGTTTTTCTTTTCTTATTAATGTTATTTATAGGTTTAAGGTGCTGTGGCAAATTTTTATTTGGTATATGATTTATTGCTATTTTAAGAATTTCACTGGTCAGTGTTTCTGTCCACAAGTCAGTATCATCTGATTCCATGTCTTTATCTGAAAACTTGAGTAGTTTGATGAATTTTTCCACTGTGTCTTGTCCTGAAAAGGACGTATCAGCCTTGTGTATTTGAGTTTAGCAAAAAAGTGTCTGGCCGCTTCAGAAGTCGGAAGTTGTATGTCTAATTTCTTTAGTTGAAGTGAGGTCAGGTAATCTTTCTTTCTTATTCTAGAGACTTCTATGATGACATTGATAATCTTATGGCAGTAATTTTGCTTCTCAAAATCAATGAACATTTCCATTTCTGTAGGTTGGTGTCATGCAGTTATTTTGGGCGGGGTACCAATTGCTGTACCACTACAGTATTATGAGAATAGCTTATGGAATGTTGTCAAGGTCTATAGAAATTGGCTCGTTAAGAAAGGAAGATATCTAGTCAAGATAGAGACAAGAAGAAGAGAAGGTGAATGCTCTCCAGCAGACAGAGGTTTCTAATAAATAACTAAGAGTTTTCTGTTTCCCTATGACATTAACTTCTGCCCTAAGATCCCAATAATGTCATTGGCTTCAAGTGAATACACTTTTAATGTGCTGATAGAGATTAAAAAAAACTACTACCATTAAACTATAGGACAAGATCATTTGAATGGCCTTGCTACCCTAAACACCAACAATGATATTGGAAAGAAACTAAATTTTTCAACGATAATTGATTCATTTGCACATAAAAAAGCTAGAAAGGCTTTTTTTTAAATAAAAAGGAACATTTGTCAATTTTTGAAATTATTGGAGCAATATCTAACTGCATAGCCATATATGTCAATATTCACTTTTGTTAAACTAATGCATTTTAATGTCATGTGTTTTAAACTTTTCTACTTTGAATGTAAACTAATATATATTTTGTTCTTGTACGTTCTATAACTATTTCTTGTGTACTAAACATTTAAAACTTATATTTTTGCAAATCTGATTATTTAAATCAGTTTTAACAACTTTTGTTTGGCATTTTAAAAATCTAGTTGGGGGCGGGGGAGAGGGCTTCAAAAAGGTAACTGGCCCAAGCCTCTCTCAACCTATGAAAGGCCCTGAGTATGGCCATCATCAATACCATTTCTGTAAAAACTCTACAGAGTAATCAACAACCTCAAGCTGGCTACTGCTGTCTTTGAACACATTCAAGTTGACTTCTGAAAGTGTACAAAGTAGAAGAAAAACGAGATCACTTTCGTTCCTCTACAGTTTTATTAATATGTTCCAGACAATGACTATTGGTCATATCTTTGACCTTCTCAGACTGAAATGACCTATTTTAATCCACCTTACTTTATAACCAATAATATCTTTTTATAAGAACTGGATCACTTATTTTTTCAATAACCTGAATACAAAGTGGCAATATTTTTTATTATCTGGCAATAGGAGTGACAGAGCATGTAAATAAACATGGTACAGTGAAATAACGTCCAAAATTAGCTATAGACTTGGACTTCTACAAAACAAAATTTAATCACATGATTTAAAAGTACTTTTGTGTCGGCTTAAAAACTAGATACTCACCTCACAGTACACTTCCTGTTTTATTCCAGCAGTTACATCTAAATTGTTAGCTTCAACATTTCTTGCTGTCTGATTAATATAAATAATGAAAATTGATACTGACTTAATTCATATAACAGGGGAGGGCATTTGACAGTACATCTACAAAATGTTCATCTATTTTCTTTGTAATTACAATATTGTGAATCTGTAATTTTTTTAAACTTTAAAATAATCTGATCACTTTATTTCAAAACTATTTGTAGCTTGCTTTAAAAGTGAAGGTATTGTAGCTTAAAACATTCACACATTACATAATAATAACAGTAAGAGTTAACATTCAGTAGCAATATATCATAGTTTCATACCTGTCAACCTGTATGAATTTTTCGTACAATGTACATTTAAAAAAATACTTTTAGCAATGCATGACCATACAGATCTGCATACGGACTCCCCCCATCCCCCCCCCCCCCTCCCAATAATTAAATAATCGAAACAAAAATTTTTAATTAATTTTTTTATTACAAAACATATTTTCCAACCCAAGTTATTTTAAATCAGAAAATATTTTCTAGCCCAGGTTTTTTTTAAAAACCAATTTTTTAATTTTTAATTCCAGGAATCCCGGCGTCTGTTTTTAAACTGAGGTCTCTCCCAGCAACCAATCAAATCCTTTTATACCCAACAATTCGGCAAAAACTTTGAATTCGGCCTCAAACACTTTTGGTTTTCAGCATGACATGATGTGTTTTTAAAGTTACCTGTTATCAACGACAACGCTTGCCAAGACACTTTGACGCCATTTTGTTTAAAAAAAAGCTAAGTACTTATAACTTGGTTAAATATTGCTGTTGTTTTGCTTTGTTGCAATTTAATCGCTGTCTTAATCTTTCCAGCTATATCTTGCCCTTCAATATATTTCCAATTAATTAATGTCATAATATTCTGTGTAGGCCCTACATAACTAGGAAAAAACAGTTTGTTTGCGTTGAGTAGGCCTACTTTATTCCAACTGTTGAGATTCACTGCTTTATTATTTAATAAAGTGGGAATCTAGTATCACTGGTCTAGGCTACCAAATCTTAAATAATAATTTATGTACATTTTTGATGGTATGTTTTTTTTCTTCCTAGATTTGATATTCTGTTCATAATTTGGTAATTTTTTTTTTTTTTTTTTTTGCTGCTAGCCATTTGCTTTGCTTCACTGTATTTTTTTGTTGTTGTTGTCGTTCTCTTAATCTTTCCAGTTATATTTATATCATTTAAATATTTCCAATAAATTAATGTCATAATATTCATTGTTGGCCCTACATAACTAGAAAACAAGGTTGCTTGCGTAAACTTCACTGCTCTATTTTTCAATAAAGTGGCGATCTATTATCATTCTTCTAGCAACTTTTTAATAATAATTTTGTAAACTTTGATAACACGTTTTTTCTTCTTCCTAGATTCGTTATTCTGTTTATAATTATGTTTGACTGTTAGCCGTTTGCTTTGCTTCGTTGCATTTTTTAATCATTCTCTTCGTCTACAAAGATTATTAGTTGAAATATTTCATCCACTGAATGATGGCTGAGCCTAATTCAAAGAAACAAAAACATGCAGGTCATGGTAAGTTTCAGGCCGAATGGGTTAAACTCTTCACTGGCATTGCAGATGCATCCAAGTTAGGATCAACCCATGCTTTTTTGTAGATTATGCAGCAAAGATATTAAAGTAGTAGCTTCAGGATTATATGATCTGAAAGTACATTTTAAATCTAAATTGCTTGAACAAATGTTTGCAATGAAGAAGGGAGCATCTATTAAGACCTGCAGGAGATCCATGAATGCAGACACACTCACTTCCTTTTTACAGTGTAAGATTAACATTGATACATGCTGTGCAGACTTTAAGCCCACAAATGCAATTCTGCAAAGTGCTAAAAGTGCATGTGTTGATTATAATACAAAACACTGTGCATCGAAAGAATAGTACCACACGATCACTAAGTTTTTATATGTAAAGAACAGCATGAGACTATTAGAATGTTTTATATCACACTAATTCAAATGCTAATAGATTTGTATGTGTCATTTCTCGTTTTAAAACTGTGTTGTGTATATAATTTTTAAAATATATTTTTTTGCGTAAGGATTTTTTGGGTGTTTGAAAGGATGTTTTTTTGTCCGGCATACAGGTTTTTGTCTCAGGAGGTTGACAGGTATGTACTTTATCAGTTGTATACATTTTGAGGGTTTTAAGATTGTTCTGTGAGTTCAAAAATTAATCTCAAAAACAAACTCTTTTCAGACATTGGTCAGATGGAAACTATCCATTATTCTGGTGGCCTGATGATGAGTGAAGCAATTAGTAGTGTACATTCTTACAAACATACATACTTACATACCATACATACATACTATACCTAGCCTACCATAAAATACCATACCTATCTACCTACCTGCATACATACACACATACACATACACATACAGAGAGACACACACACACATATACATAAGAATCTTTATTCTCCAGAAAATACATTGATATGTACTGACATATATATAATGCAGCATGGCATATAGGAGAATCATTAGAATTTAAAATAAAGTGTGGAAGAACGTCCCTATGCAAGCAGTCCTATGTGGGTGTTTTTTGTTTTTACATCAAATGTTTATGTTACACATATATAACAATCTTTAAGCTTTCTAAAAGACAATGGCATGTAATGATAGGGTAACAACATTTACCAAAAGGAGCATAGGCCTTCAACAAACAACATGCCAAGTCTTCCTGTCACGTGCCATCAGATCAAGTTCTGTCCATGTTTTCCATATCATTTTCACTTCTGTCTCTAGTTCTCTTGTCGTTGTGTTTGTGGTCTACCACTGCCTATCTTTCTCTTCGGATTCCAGAACAAGAACTGCCTTGTAATGCTATCAACAGGTTTCCTCAGTGTATGTCCTTATCCATCGCCAGCGTCTTCTTCTCATCTCTTGTTCCACTGGCAACTTGTCTGGTTTCTTGTCATCAATTCCACATTTGTGACTTTGTCATACCATTTCAGCCCTTTCTATTCTACGCAAAAAGCACCCGTTTTATAAAAGTCCGTAGCTTTATATTTGTTGTTTTTGTTGCTCTCCTATGTCTCAGAGCCATTCACAATAGAGACTGACTTGACATTTGAGTTGAAGATTCTTATTTTCGTGTTGGTTTTAATTTCTCTTGTTCTCCATATATTTCCCAATGCAACGAAAGCTCCTCTTGCTTTTTGTATTCTTATTTTGATATCATTGTCTGTCCCTAAAAAAGTATTTAAAGAAATCATCCTTGAGAGATTAAAAGAGTCCATAGACAAGCAACTGAGAGATGAACAAGCAAGTGTTCGCGACAAAAACAATCCTGTACAGACAGATAGCCACATTGAGAATAATAGTTGAACAAAGTCTGGAATGGAATTCACTGCTGTACATCAGATTCATGGACTACGAAAAGGCATTTGACAGTTGTAGACAGACAATCACTTTTGAAATTGATGAGGCATTATGGAATTCATATGAAGATCATTACCTTAATAAGGAAGACTGAAGAACAATGACATGCAGAGTTCTTTCATGAAGGACAACTTACAGAACCGTTTAGGATTAATATGAAAGTGAGACAGGGATGCCTCTTGTCTCCATTTCTTTTCTTACTAGCAATAGATTGGGTTATGAAAATATCAACATCACACAACAGAAATGGAATCCAGTGGAATCTGACTAAACAGCTTGATGATCTAGATTTTGCAGATGTCTTGGCTCTTCTATCTCATAACCATAATCAGATGCAAGAGAAAATGAAAATTCTTGATGAGAGGTCACCAGACGTGGGCATGAAAGTACACAGGGACAAGACAAAGAGATTATGAGAAATAAATGCAAGAAATGATAACAAGGATTGAACTTGAAGAAACACCACTAAAGGATGTAGATCGTACACATATCTTGGAAGTGATATTGACAAAGTTGGAGTGACAGACAATGATATCAAAATAAGAAATACAAAAAACGCAAGAGGAGCTTTCATTGCATTGGGAAATATATGGAGATCAAGAAAAATCAGATTCAACATGAACATAAGAATCTTACAACCAACAAATGTGTGAAAAGCTACAGACTTTTTATAAATGGGTGCTTGCGTAGAATAGAAGGACTGAAATGGTATGACAAAGTCACAAATGTGGGAATTGATGACAAGACCAGATAAGTGCCAGTGGAACAAGGAGTTGAGAAGGATAGATGCTGGTGATGGATAGGACACACATTGAGGAAACCTGTTGATACATTACAAGGCAGTCCTTGTTCTGTAATTTAAAAATTCATTTGGAGTACCTACTATAAAATGATTGGTTACATATTATGAAATGTTTTACTACATTTCTGTAAATTGTTTTTGCTGTATTAGTATTCTGATTAAGAATTAATAAGAAAAACTCACTTCAAAATCTGTTTTTATTTCCTTTTTTATTAGTTTCTGATCCAGGAATCCTGAACTTCTTGTCCATCTTCCAGCAGTCTGCAAAGAAAAATTACTGATATATGAAATAAAGCTGAACATCTGTGATGAGATACTAGCTACACAGAGATTGCATCACTCAATGTTCTTTGTTATATGAAATAAATATGAAAGTCACAAAGTGTTTGCCTTGTTACTGTTTCAGTTACAGAAGCTTTGTAAGAGGGCCAGTTTGCTCAGCAGTATGTTGTGTTTAGTGTCAGCAGTAGCTGAGTTAAGTTTATTTTAGTTTAGTTTGTTTTCAGGTGTGAAGCCATTTAGCTTGGCTGTAGTGTTGCAATTACGGTCAGCAGTAAGCGAGATGTTATGTTTATTTAAGTTTAAAAGTATTTTCCGTGAGTTGAAGCCGTTTAGCATGGCTTAGTGTTGTGATTAATTGTGAGGCAATAGCTGAGTTTTATTTTGTTATGTCAATGAACTTTAACCCCTCAAGGAGCAAAAGCCATTCAACATAACACAAGCCAAGTCTTCCTGTCATGTGACATCAGCATCTGTTCTGTCCACATCTTCCTCAACATTTTCACTTTCAGTCTCCATTGTCTTCTCCATGTGTTTGTTGGACCACCTCTGCCTCTCTTTACTGGAGATTCATGAATAAGGGCTGCCTTATAATGCTATCAATAGGTGTGCTCAATGTGTGTCTTATCCATTGTCAGCTAGTTACTCCTAATATCTTGTTCCACCAGCACTGCTAATTTCTTGTTATCAGTTTCAATGGTAGTGACATTGTTCAGCTAGTTACTCTAGCAACTTGCTCCACTAGCACTTGTCTGGTTCTTGTTATCAGTTCAATGTTAGTGACATTGTCAGCACCCTAGTTAACTCTAATATCTTGTTCCACTACGCTTGTCTGGTTCTTGTTATCAGTTCAATGTTAGTGACATTGTCAGCTAGTTACTCTAATATTTGTTCCCTAGCACTTGTCTGGTTCTTGTTATCAGGTTCCATGTTAGTGACATTGTCAGCTAGTTACTCTATATATCTTGTTCCCCACTAACACTTGTCTTGGTTTCTTGTTATCAGTTCCATGTTAGGGATGTTGTCAGCTAGTTACTCTAAATCTTTGGTTCCACAATCAACTTGTCTTGGTTCTTGTTATCAGTTCCATGTTTTGCGTGACATTGTCAGCCTTGTTACTCTAATTATCTTTGTTCCCACTAGTACTTGTCTGGTTTCTTGTTATTCAGTTCCATGTTAGTGGGGGACATTGTCAGCTAGTTACTCTAATATCTTGTTCCACCAACATTTGTCTGGCGTTCTTGTTATCAGTTCTATGTTAAGGACATTGTCAGCTGGTTACTCCTAATATTGCGTTCCACTAGCACTTGTCTGTTCTTTGTTATCCAGTATTCCACGTTGTATAGTGACATTGTCAGCTAGTTACTCTAAAATCTTGTTTCCACTAAAAATATACCACTTGTCTGGTTTTCTTGTTATCATTTCCCTGTTTGTGACATTGTCAGCTAGTTTTACTCTACATATCTTTGTTCTACTAGCACTTTGGCTGATTTTTGTTATCAATTCCTGTTTGTGACACTTGTCAGCTAGTTACTCTAATATCTTGTTCCTCTAGCGCTTGTCTGGTTCTTGTTATAATCCAGTTTCATGTTAGTGACATTGTCAGCTAGTTAACTTCTAATATCTTTGTTCCACTAATAAATGCTTGTTTCCACTTGTTATCATTTCTGATTCTTGTTATCATTTCCCCTGTTTCTGGTTCTTGACATTGTCAGTGACTTGTTACTCTAATATCTTTTCCACTAGCACATGTTCCTGGTTCTTGTTAGCATTCCAATGTTAGGGACATTGTCAGCTTGTTACGCTAAATATCTTGTTCCACTTCTCTTGTTCTGGTTTTTCTTGTTATCAATTCCATGTTAGTGACATTGTCAGCTTGTTACTCTAATATCTTGTTCACTTAGCACTTGTCTGCTTTCTTGTTATCAGTTTCCATGTTTGTGACATTGTGTCAGGCTTAGTTTACTCTAATATCTTGTTCCAACTAACACTTGTCCTGGTTCTTGTTATCAGTTCCATGTTAGTGACTGTAAATTGTCACTAGCTTGTCTTACTTCTAATCATCTTGTTCCACTAACATTTTGTACTGCACGTTCTTGTTCTTGTTATCAGTTTCCATGTTAGAGACATTGTCAGCTAGTTTTACTCTAATATCTTGTTCCACTAGCACTTTGTCTGTTCTTGTTATCAGTTCCATGTTCAGTGACATTTGTCAAGCCTAGTTACTCTAATATCTTGTTCCAACTAGCACTTGTCTCTGGAGATTCTTGTTATCAGTTCCCATGTTAGTGACATTGTCAGCTAGTTACTCTAATTATCGTATCTTGTTTCCACTAACAATGGTTCTGGTTCTTGTTATCAGTTCCATGTTAGTGACATTGTCAGCTAGTTACTCTAATATCTTGTTTCACTAACACTTGGCTGGTTCTTGTTATCATTTCCTGTTAGTGAACATTGTTAGCTTGTTAATCAATATGTCCACTAGCATTTGTCTGGTTCTTGTTTATCAGTTCTACTTAGCTTGGTACTCTTGTTCCACTAGCACTTGTCCTGGTTCTTGTTATCAGTTCCCATGTTAGTGACATTGTCAGCTGTTACTCTAATATCCCTTGTTCCACTAACACTTGTCTGGTTTCTTTGTTATCATTCCATGTTATAGTGACATTGTCAGCTAGTTACTCTAATATCTTGTTCCACTAACACTTGTCTGGTTCTTGTTTATCAGTATCCATGTTAGTGACATTGTCAGCTTGTTAGACTCTCACTTAATATCTTGTTTGTCACGATTTAGCACTTGTCCTGTTCTTGTTATCAGTTCCATGTTAGTGACCATTGTCAGCTTGTTACTCTAAATATCTTGTTCCACTAACACTTGTCTGGTTCTTGTTATCAGTTCCAGTTAGTGACATTGTCAGCTTAGTTACTCCTAATATCTTGTTCCACTAGCACTTGTTCTGGTTCTTGTTATCAATTTCCATGTTAGAGACACTTTCATGCTAGTTACTCTAACTATCTTTCTGTTCCACTAGTAGCTTTTTGGGTTCTTGTTATCAGTTCCATTAGTTAGTGACATTGTCAGCTTTGTTACTCTAATATCTTGTTTCCACTAGCACACTTGTCTGGTTCTTGTTATCAAGTTCCATGTTTAGTGACATTGTCCCAGCTAGTTACTCTAATATGCTTTGTTCCACTAAGCACTTGTCAGGTTCTTGTTTTCAGTTTCAATGTTAGTGACCCATTGTCAGAGCTAGTTACTCATAGGATTTACTTGTTCAGCTAGGACACTTGTCTGGTGCTTTTTGTTGGACTTGTCTCCATGTTAGTGACAATGTCTTTAAATCTCTTCCTGCTTGTTTTGTTACTAACACTTGTCTGTCCCTCGTTATCAGTGCCATGTATGACATGTCTGCTGTTATTATTCGCTACCTTCTTGTTTAAGTTCAGCACTTGTCAACATGTCTTGTGAGTCATGTTACATGGTAGTCAAATGTCCTATCTATTCCTGCTATATGTTGGTATGATGTCTAACGCTTTTTCCTGGTTAATCTTTGTTGTTGTGCAGTTTCCCTATGTAGTGACATTGTCAGCTTGTTACTCTAATATCTTGTTCCCTGATGTAACATTGTGGCCTGGTTCTTTTATCAGTTCCATGTTAGATGACATTTAGTCAGCTAGTTTCTCTATTTATCTTGTTCCACTTAGCACTGTGTCCTGGTTTTGTTATCAGTTCCATGTTATAGACATTGTCAGCTAGTTACTCTAATATCATGTTCCATAGCAGTCTGTCTGGTTATTTGTGAATTCTATTAATGACATGTCCACTAGATTGTCTGATTTAATCTTTTATCCAGTTCATGTCTGGTCTTGTTAGTGACATTGTCTGAGCTAGTTACTCTAATATCTTGTTCCACTAACACTTGTACCATGGTTTCTTGTTTATCAGATTCCATAAGATGTGTGACTATTGTCAGCTAGTTACTCCCATATCTTGTACTATTAGCTCATGTCTGTTTCTGGGTTATCAGTTCCATGGAGAGTGACATTGTCAACTTAGTTACTCTAATATCTTGTTCCACTAGCACTGTCTGGTTCTTGTTATCAGTTCCATGTTTGGGATGACATTGTAATTCAGCTTTAGTTACTCTAATATAGCTTGTTCCACTACCACTTTGTCTGGTTATTGTTATCAGGTTCTTGGATGTTAATGACATTGTCAGACTAGTTACTCTAATATCTTGTTCCTCCTAGCACTTGTCTGGTTCTTGTTATCAGGTCCATATTAGAGCCATTGTCAGCTAGTTGCTCTAATACCTTGTTCCACTAGCACTTGTCTGTTGCTTGTTATCAGTTCCATGTTTAGTGGACATTGTCAGCTAGTTACTCTAATATCTTGTTCCAACTAACACTTGTCTGGTTCTTGTTATCATTTCCATGTTTGAGACTTGTTCAGCTCTTGTATACTCTAATCTTCTTTCCACTAACACTTGTCTTGGTTCCTTGTTATTCCAGTTCCCTCATTTCAACTAAGACTTGATCTCAGAACTTGTTCCACTAACACTTGATTCCACTTCTGTATCTTTCCTCATTAGTAGACTTTGTCACAAGCACCGCATTTATATGTACCCAATATCTGTATTTATTTATTTTTTTTTTTTTAGTTGTTCTCCTTTCACAACCATACAATTAGAACGGACTTGACATTTCAGTTGAAGGTATTTTAAGTATTTGTGTTGGACTTGATCTCCAAAATGTTTTCCAAATGCAATGAAATCTATTCTTGCTTTTTTTTAGGATTTTTCCATATGTGATGTCATTGTCTGTCCCTTTGCCTTATTCGTGCCATATCACTGATGTGTAAATGATTGTATCTTTTTTTCTGTCCTAATTGAGATCCCTACATGAACCAGTGTGATGAGATTCCAACATGTGTGATAGACGATTCCCACATGTTGTAAAGTTGTCCTCTGTTTACAAACCCAAATACTATTGCTAGTAAATGAGAAGAAAATGGAGACAAGAGGCGTCATTGTTGCACTCCATTTGTATCCCAACTAAACTGTTTTGTAAGTTGTCCTTCATGATGGCCTCTGTATTTCATGTCCAATAAGCTTTCTTGATTAAGTTAATGATCTTCTGGTGACGCTTCATAATGTGTCATCCATTCCCAAGTTATTATACTGGCTTTATGCCTTTTCATAACTCACAACCTGGATGTACAGAAGTGAGTTAAATTCCTAGACTATATTCTCAATATTGCAGGTGTTTTTTTGTTGAAAACCTGCTGGTTTCATTTTATCAGTTGTATATCTTATGGTCTCTTTAAAAAAAACTCTAAAAGAATGATCCTGTTTTAATATTTTTCCTGGCTCACCGATAGAATACTATTAGTCCTCCGGAAATGTGTATGCTCTTGTAAATTTCCCTTCTTGGCAAACTTGACCAGGATAACCTTCCTTCCATTCATTTGGTTTTTTCTTCTCTCTCCCAGACTTTCCCAAGTAAGTTTGTATATCTCTGTAGGTGTCTATAATCTGGCTTTGATTAGCCTCTTGTAGGTGTCCCAATATCTGCTTTGACAGCCTCTGCTGGAATTATATCTGGATCAGCAGGCTTTTCTATATTTTGGAAGCTTTCATGGCTTTTTTTACTACTTCCCTATTTGGTCAATCACAATCCAATTTTGTACCTCCTCTTCTGGGGGGCTGGCTGGGTGTTATGGGGGTGGTAGTGGGTGGTGGAAGCTAATCTTTGAGAAGCTCCTCAGAATGTTCTGTCCATCTCTCCTCCTTTTGTTCTTGTACAGTGCTAAGCAAATTTCCAATTTTCCAGGTCATTTGCTTGCTTAAATTTCCCTACTAAGCTTTCTTAATTGTTGCCACTTGCATCCAGGGTGTCATATTTCCTTTGACTGAAGCTTCCTCTGCTTCTCTTGCTAACTCTCTTTATATTTCCTCTTGTCTCTTTTTTGATTTTTCTTCTTTCCTTTCTTTACATCAATGTACACTTTGTGAGGCTTAGCTTTTTAGTAGCTTCTGGTTATGCTCCTTTAACACAGTAAAAAAATAGTGGTGTCTCTGTTAAAGAATATTATTATGTGGTTTTACACATGGTTGGCATCACTTAGATTTGTTATCAGTTTAATATTAAGCGGTAACCTTTATATCTGCAGTCAGCATGATATGTTTTGCACGCATTATTAATGAACGATAGTGGTTTAGTATCTAAGGAATGTGACGTAGTGAGGTGCCGCGCTAATTAGTTTTAAACGTTGATCTTCGGTCCCGTTAGTATTTTGAATCCGTTGAGTGAAGACGTGATCTACTTCGCTGTTATGCGAATTGTAGTTTATGACAGTATTCCTGCATGGCTTAGTTGGATAAAGGTCACCACAAGTATTTCGTTGATGTTGAGCGCAAGTATATTAGTACTCGAAAAGCAGCGGCTGGGAGACTTTTTCAGGCCATAAATCGAGGATTCCTCAGCAAGAAAGAGGTTGGTAAGAAATCGAAGATGGCTGTATACCGCTCCACCTATGTCCCAGTCTTGACATATGGATGCGAGTCATGGGCAATGACTACAACCCACAAAAGCCAGATCCAAACCTCAGAAATGAGGTATCTGAGGAAAGTGGTTGAAGTAACAAGAAGAGACATGGTCCGCAACCAGACAATCCATCAAGGCCTAAAATCCCACCCGCTGCAGACCCAAATAGAACAGTCCCAACTAAGATGGTTTGGCCATGTCTGCAGAATGGGAGAAGATCGGCCACCACGACAAGCATGGGAAACAAAGAGCCAGGGATCCAGACCTCCAGGACGACCCAGAGTCCGCTGGGAGGACAACATTAGACAATCTTTGAAGGACCGAGGACTAGAATGGAACCAGGCCAGGAAGAAGACAGCTGATAGAAGGTCTGGCGCTCTCTCTTCCAAACCTCTACACCTCACGGTAGAAGGGGAACGACTAAGTAAGTAATTAAGTATATTAGTTCAAGAGTATTTTTGTAAGAAAGTCTATTTTTCCTTCAGGAGCTTGAATCTAATTTTAACATCCATACTTTGGTTGTTTGCCTACTTGGGTGTTATGGATGCGTCACCTTTTCAGTATATAGGCCAGAGTATGTTGATGATACGAAGAGAAACAGACGGAGATGCATTATTCTACATGTATTAATAAGATGTCATGAAAAATGAAATGAGGACTTTGTCTGAATAATAAATATGTTCTTTAAATTGTTGGACCCAAATGAACCCAGGAGTTTGAATACTAATTGAATATTTCATCATGTTTTGAAATCACCCCCCCGTCTGCCACAACACACTCGTTATTTGATTACAGCACGATTTGCTCATATGAATTTCTTACCATCAGTTACTTCAAGTTGCAACCAATTATCATACTCAAACAAAAATAACAGTCTCTCCGGACCAGAAAAGAGAGAGCAAGAGAAGAAAATGACATGCTGTGACTATGGACTCATATTGTCTAAGGCATGATTACCACTCTATTGCCTACTTTTACCATTTCTGAAAACAGTATATAAGCAATAATCAAACTCAGTAATCTTTCAATCTATTAACATTACAATAAATCACTGAATTGACACATAAGATAAACATTACCAGTAAAGTGCAAAGTTTTAGTGCAATATTCGGTCTGATTGTTTTGTCGGTCATTGTTACTTTTTTTAATTGTGAAGGAAATATTGGTCCCAATTTCATGACTAGCATGGTAATTTTAATGATATGTATAAGAAGTGATATCTGAAGACAAAACCAACCTTGCTGATGGAAAATCTAGCCTACCTCACCCAAATATCTATTGATTTATTCATTCATAACCCTCCACTCCCAAAGGCTTTCAACAAACACCTGCCAAGTCCTCCTGTCACGTGCCATCATCTCAAGTTCTTTCCACGTTCTCATCATTTTCACCTGTTTCCAGCTCTCTTCTCCATGTGCTTCTTGGTCTACCTCTGTCTCCTCTTGCCCAGGGGGTTTCCAGAACAAGAACTGCCCCGTAATGCTATCAACCTTGTTTTCCTCAGTGTGTGTCCTATCCATTTTGCCACATTCTTCCTCCTCTCATCCCTCCTGTTCCAACTGGGCACAATGTCTAGTGTCCTGTCCCCTCAGTGTCTACATTGGTAACTACCTTGTCATACGACTTTTAATCCCTCGCTAGTTCTTCGCAAGGCAACCCATCCATGAAAAGCCTGTAGCTCTATTGACGTGGCGTATGACTTAAGTCTGCCCCCATCCAGAATAGCGTAGATAACAATTGTAAGAGTACAGTAATAAGGATTACTGTGCCTCTAAAGGCGGTAGTTTACAGGCTGTGTGATGTGGATGAAATAATTGTTTTCTTCAGATAGACAGACATTTGGGCAGTGAATGGCCTCAAAATGACCATGTTGTGCCCAATTTCAATACCTTTCCACCTGCTAACGGAATCATCAGGACAAGGAGTTGAAAAGCAGGATAATTATTGTGACATGAAAGACTGCAGAAAAAAAGAAAGACCGACAACAACATAGAAATGTTACTGGATACAAAAATGGTGACATGGTATGAAGCCAGCAAGTCTATTGAAAAAAGAGTGGAGGAAGAAAAAAACTGTAGAGAGACATATTGTCCTTCAGCCGTGAGCATGGTACTTGAAAGATGACTTGTAATGTTTCCTTCAATAAGCAAATTGTAGTTTACAGTAGTCAAAGTAACTGCCCTCCTTCAATCAATAATATGAGAATGTGTCGCCCTCAGGGTGAGAAACCTTAGCTGCTTATTTTTCTAGTATTCCGTTATCAGTAATGTTTAATTTCTCTTTGCGTGTTGTTTAGAACCTTCGTTGTCCGTCCTAATTTTGAGGTGGCAGTGTAGGAAGCAATCCCCCGCATTTTGGGAAGATTTGGCCAGCTCCCATCTACTGTTTGATATGAAGCACAGTGGGCTCATCTGTCCTGATGTCGCCTTATAAAAGATTTCAAGAGATGGCCTGTAAAAAAGGGTCTAGAGTATCCTAGAATTCTACAACCTAACGATTGCTGGCAACGTACTAGGAAGAATACCCAACAAAGAATGGCACACTGTGACATCAGTAAACCCACTTCATCCTCCCATGTTTTCTGGATTTATGTTTCAGTTCCCTTTATGTCGCTCTCTTTTATACTCATCTCTGAAACCCCAGTTGTGGTCACCCCGACCTGTTTGCTTTTGCTGTTAATGTCAGATTGGTCGAAGCTGGTAAGATTAAGGAACATGGTCCCACCATTTTTGTCCGAATGCTAAGTAATAATGGACTAGTAACCGTAATCGCTTTGACACACTGTAAAATACATTCACCCACTATTAACTCATTCCATCCCCAGGCTTGTTTTTTGGGATTATTACCCAGCCCGAAAATGGATGCCAATTTTTTTTTTCAGACAGGTGGAGGTTGTTTAAAAACCAGACATGGATAAATAACATAAGATTCAGTAGGTAGTTGTGTGTTATACATTTATATGTGTGGAAATTGGACTGAGTAATCTTATGAATTAGCTTCATATAAGTTAATTATTACTGAATAGGTGTGGTTTATGTCTTGTGAAGTGTAGACTTTATTAAAAAAGTTGTTAAAATTTGTTTTTTTTTTAATTGTAATACTGAAACTATTATTATTCACTCCCATTTAATGTATGGCAATTAAATGTTTCAGATGTCAGTGCACATTTCGAGTTTGAAAACATATCTAGAAACCGGTTTATTCACTATCATCTTCAGAAATGGTAATTGTTATAATTTGTTTTTCTCAAAAGCCACATATGTTGTAAAAACAACCGCTCAAAAATGTGTCAATTTTTTCTCTTCAGTTATTTTTTAAAAGCAGCAGAATACACTATGTTAGATTTAACAGGTGGTTAATGTTATACATTTAAATGTGTGTATATTGACTGGAGAATCTTTCTTATGAATTGATTCATATAAATTTAAAGTGATATGATTAGTGTGTGGTTTCTTGGTAAGTGTTACTTGATTTTAAAAATGTTTAAAAAATAATAATAAAATTGTATACTTTAGGGAAATATTGCAGCTCCCAATTTAGGTATGGCAAATAAATATTAAAATAGCAGTACACATTTAGTTTGAAACATATCCTGGAAACTTTTTATCACTATCACTTCTTAGATGAAATTTTATGATTTTTTTCTCAAAAACCTACATAATGTTGTAAAACACAACCGATCAAATGTGGCAATTTTTCTCTTCATTTTATTAAAAACACTGCAGTAAGACACTCATTTTTTTTTTAACTAGTGTTAATGTTATAACATTTATATGTGTGAATTGACTGGAGAAAATCTTATGAATTGATCAATATTTTATTGATATGAAAATAATGTGTGTTATGTCTTGTAAGTGTAACTTGTTTTTTAAAATGTTTAAAAAATTAAATAAAAATTGTATACTTAAATGTTAAATATTTCACCCCAATAATGTATGGCATTAAAATATTAAGAATATCTTGCACATTTAGGGTGTAACTTATCCTAGAAACTTTTATCACTATCTCTTCATAGATGTAATTGGTATGATTTTTTGTTTCTCAAACCACTGATGTTTTTTTGTTAAAAACAACCGCTCAAATTTGTGTGCATTTTTCTCGTCAGGTTTATATTAAAAATAAATCAGCAGTAGATACACATAATTATTTAACTAGTGTTTATGTTATACTCCGCCAAATGCCTGTCCCAAGCCCGGATGAAAAAGGAAGGCGGTGATAAGGGTGGATTTGAGCTGAAGTGGTAACTTGCCACCCTTATCGACACCTGGTATTAAAGTGCAAGATGTAGGGGTCTTCTCTGATTTAGGATGTTGCTGTGGATGTGGTAGTGGAACAGTTCACAGGGTTATCACACAGGCAACATGACGTGTTTTGTAGTATCATTAGAAAGTAACTTCGTTTGTATTATTTTCGTTTCATTTATTGCACGCCACAAAACAGTCCAAAGATACTTTATGACATCAACATAGTTAACGAGTTCAGCAAGATGATATGGCACATTGAAAACAATTTCTGTAGTCAGCAATGACAGCTGTTGTATATATGCGTCATAAGACCTCACAGTTCAATAGATTCAGAAATTCATAAATCATAGAGTTCTAGTTCGTGAAGCTGTATAAATAATAATAATTTCTATAACTTCTGCAACAGTGTCAGCTACAAATCTTCAATGTTCATAAACAATAATAAATGCTCCCATTCTGATGCTAGCAGATCAGTTGTATACAATAAGTCCGTTCACTGTCTGCACGTGAATAGCATACATGGGCTACAGGTCAGCTCGACCTTTATAATGTTCCTAAGTCTAACCATCTGACTTGGACGTGATCTCTGATATAACGAATCCTGGAACACAGACAACAGTCTTGTTGGTCTAGAGCGACCCATATATATATTACTAGTGCATATCTTAACATACCTGTGACTTAATCCTAGTGAAAGTGGCTCTCCATTTTGAATCACTCAGGCGAGCAAATAGGCGACAAAATGACGAACCTCTAGACGATAGCATAAAGTTCGATACAAGAGGAATTACCTTATTTCGGAAAATCAACCATGAACATATGCCTCCAGGCAGGCTGCATAATACTGGGAAATAGTCTAGTTAGCTAACTAACTCACTAAGACACTGTATTTCCCTCAGAGAATCACAAGACGCAGTTGCGTCTGCTCGCTTCTTAAACCATTTCTAAACTGCCCCCAACTGGCGGAACACACAGAACAACTCCCGTTTTGACATGCGCAAAACGACAAAATCTCTGAGTTGCCGTTCACAATAAGACATTCGAAGAACATTCGAATAAAAGTCTTAACACAGTCGCGCCTTTTTTTATGTCATGAAAAGAAGCGTTAAGAAAGGTTTCAGACATCTACCATAGTACTGATACTACCAAATAAGGAGAGGTGTCACGCTTCGTTCAAGAAATTATAGACCGAACGTCTCTATACAATAGAAAGCAACTCCTAACAAATCTGTTAGTCTCGATAACTCGGATTATGTCCCTTTGACCATAGAAAACATAATACACACTTCAGTCAAAAAAATGATCATACATATGAAAAAAATGTTTATGACAAATCGAAAAATAATAATGATCCTGCGTAACATTTTCCGCACCCTCCCTGAAAAAAAAAATAGAAACATGGTTTTTTTTTTGAAATCCCTGACCATAAAAAATCTAGTCACCTACACCACGTAGGATGCGTGTGATATATTACCTCTAACAAATTAGCTCAACGCATGGAGCGACACTGAGATCATATCTCAGATCCTTAGAGAAAAAATTTATCTAATTATACGCTGATATATTCCAGGAAGGTGCCACCAACACACGCCACAATTATGCAACAAAAACATAATGACAATCAAATTAACTCCATACCAAACTACATCGTTTGTATTAAAAAAAAATTATAAATAAATATAGGTGTATTGTTTTCTTACAATTGTGTTGCAAAATAGCGGGCGTGAATGATACTTAATATACCGCTCTATGATTATGTACATTTATATTAAAGATACCATAATTTAATAATAACTACATATGGTTCCGCTTATTCGGTGACCACAAAACTTACAATAGAAGAAGATTGGACATTCAGACCGCTTCCAAAGGTAGGACAGGATCATTGATATCCTCAATAGTTTCCACAATGGACAAGTAAACACGCCAGACTTCAATGATGTGATGCGCAATTATGATCAATAACACAAATCCTGAAACGACAACAAGTAAAATTTCGTAAGTACCAATCCTAAAAATATTTTATTTGATAAAGTTGCCGATGTCTGCTTTTGGCCCGTATATCACTATACTAAACCTTCTTAGATAAGTAACATGGTACACGTGATCGTTATCAAATTAGCCTCAAAAAATAAAAGTAAACTTACATTGATACTAACATGTCTACTATATCAAGGTGACTTATATACAGAGAATAGTATAATATATTGAAAGAATAATCAAGAGTGAATCGTACGTGGGACCATCTGGACAAAGTCCTGCGCGCCATGTCACATGTATCCGAACCTAACTCACGGAGAGCTCGAACCGAGAAATGAAATGGGTTGAAGACTATGGCATAACGATGTGGACCACGAGCTCTTCAAGTTTTTTTGCTCTGAATAGCAGTAAGCGCTTTCTGTCGGTTTTCCACAATGAAAATGTGCGCCTAAGGTAAGAAATCTTTGTAACTTCAGAATAGACCATACCATAGCCAATAACTCCCGGTATAAAACCGAGCTATTTCTTTGCGCAAAGCATTTAATTTCCTAAGATATACATACACCGGGATCAAAGATCAAAACTCTACTCCTGCAGTTAGTGGCTGCGGCCCAATTCCCTGTTTTGACGAGGGAAGTCGTCACTTCGAAGAACAAAAGGTCTTCTCAATAGTAGGAACTAAGAATAGGTGAGATGAAAATAGGTCTTAACCTGTCCAATGAGGGATTGACATTCGTGAGATCCACGGATCAGATTAAGGCGACCCTGTCGTTCAATCTAAAAATAGAATAAGCGTGTGCCATAATAATGGAGGACAGATTCGAATGAATCGTCCGAAGAATTGGAAATGCAACCTAATGAGACTCCCTTACTTGTGTTCTTTCCTTAGACCGAAATCTGGTTAATGATAGTTGTGAAACATTGTGGTCCTGCTGTCTTGAAAAAACCATGACCAACACCGATGACCTAGGGAAAGAAACATCTCACTAAAAATCCTATAAATGGGCTGTAGAGGGTTTGCCAGTCAAGGATAACTCGCGAAGAGGAAGACAAGTAATTTCTATAAACCCAAATAATGGATCTTCCAGGAATCACTGAATAGACAGATACTACATCGAGATGTATGCCTATGACATCTAGTACGATATCGAGATTGCGCCAGCATCAATGCTACGAATGTAGCAGGGCGTTTCATAAGACCAAAAGGCAATGCAAATTCCATTGGGAATAAACCCCTAGGTTGTATAGAAAAAAGCTGTAAAGGTTTTTGGGCACGTTTCAGTTAAGCGGGACTTGCCAATAACCTCTAGAGACAAATCTATTGGGTAAAGGAATCTAAGAATTAGAAAAGTGTTATTGAGTAAGACTCTTCCTAATGAAGGCATAGTTCAGCATCTAACGAAAACTTCGTAACTTAGGGGTCAATTTGCGATAATCGACGCAAATGCGAATGTTATTATCCTTCTTTCGAACAATAACCATAGACGAAGAGTATGCTGAAGTGGATGGTTCAATGATTTCCAAACGTATCATTTCATCCAATTCTTTTTCGACTTGAGACTGGAAATGGATAGGTATTGGATAGGGTCTGACTCTGATAGGATTATGATCAGTTAGCACAATGTCATTGTTCTATGACATGGATTGTTGTCCCGGGATGTCTGTAAGAACATCCTGAAATGTTTGCAACATCGAAGAAACTTGTCGATGTTCCTCAGCGGAAAGATTTGGAGAAACGGTCACGTTTTTCCAAGATTCCGTAGAATAAAGTGGGACCATAGAAAGAGGAATATTGACATCAGAAAAATATTTACCTCATTCCTGTATAACTGACAGAGATTGAGTACTGACCATGAGTTCTTGTGAATTGTCCGGTAGCCTGGAAAAAATAGGGCTGGCAAATAGTCAGGTCTTTCATAAAATTCTGTGAGCATATTTAATGTGGGAAAGTTTGGATGCTCATTCCATCAATATCGACCAACATAGTCGACATCAGAAATTTTTAGGAGACTAATTGCATATGGACCTTTCCATGCAATTAAAGTCTGTTCTCCCTTGAAGAAGTAGAAACGAGAGACTTTGTCACCTGGACAAAGTTGTCGTAGACATCTATTCTTATTTGCAAACTGCCTTGCCTTTTCTTTAGCAAATTCTGAAGACGAAGTTGCTAGTTTGCATGCCTCTCGATGATCTGTTTGCCTAAGAGCAATGACGTACTCATAAGAAGATTAGTCTCATCGCTAATATTATCGCGGCAGTGATTAGACCGAGAAGTAAAGACATAGGGCCGCGCGGTTGCGCGCCAAAGACAAGTTCAAAAGGGGAAAACCCCGTATGTTCATTGGGACCTCTCTAACGCAAAGAAGACCGCGGAGTAAACCCTGAACCCTGTCCCCAAATTTTCTCCCCCTGAGGATGATCCTCAGTTTAGTTTTTACCAAGTAAATGTTTTTCAGAGTCCTATTTAAACGTTCGACCAACCCATTAGACATTGGGTGATAGATACTGCTGAGAGACCTTTTAATGTGTAGCATAGACATTACCTGTGACATAGTGTCTGATATAAGTTGAGTGCCATGGTCTGACAATATTTCTCCGGGAAAACCCAAGCGAGAAAATATCAGCCAAAGAGCGTCTGCGATCTCAGCAGTTGAGATGCTCTTGAGAGGTATTGCCTCTGGCCAACGTGTGCACATATCGACACATGTAAGGATAAATTGATGTCCTCTAGCCGACTTAATTCTAAAAGGACCGATAATATCTATTGCCATTTTTTGAAAAGGACGAATAGGAAAACAAAAGTTCAGCAGCCCTGGATAGAGGCGCATCATGTCGTGGTCCTTTAGATATTTTACCTCCTGACACAACTTTGCAAGAGCGACAGTACATATCGTAAAGTCCTTGCTCACAAAATGGGCCAAAAAGAATTGCCGCAAGAACCCTCGACTTATGTACGGGAAAAACCCATATGTCCACACATTGGCGAGGTCAGAGAGGCAATGTTGCAATATTGCGCCATCTCATGCTCTTAGGCACAAGAATTTGTGAATGAGTGGACGTAGTCGAGTCTTGTACCATACGTACAAGTACGCCGTTCTTCATAGAAATCCAAGATTTCCTATTAGTGTTCTGCTTAGGATCACCTTTTTTGTGGCTAGAATGTAAGAATTTTTTGTAAAGAAGGATCTTCTTCTTGGCTATTTGATAAAGTGAGTCACGTTAATAGTCAATGTGACTATCTTGTCATTTACTTCATCATTATTAGTTAATGAAGTTTGAGGTGGATCCAGAGCATGTGCTCTTGTGACCACCGCATTGGTAGCTTCAATGTTTTGCTCTTCCCAAACAGCAATCTGCTGTGGGGTACAGTCCCTAACTCCGTGAATACGACCAATAATAAGGTCCGCAATAGGGTTTGGAAGTAGACACGCGTGGACCTCTCCCGTGAAGAAAGGAGTAGCAATGTGTATTATAGCAGTAGGATACTTTTCTAACGTGCCACCAAATGTGACACATTTGATGACTTTTCCTGTAGCACAGGATGGATCTACAAGAGATTGCCTAACGCCGACAGTAGTACATCCAGAATCAAACAACACTGAGACTGGATTACTATTTACTAGCCCCTTATGTAATATAAGAGAACCTCTCCCATCATGAGCAACATTAGCAGGAAGAGCGGGCAAAGGATGACCACAGCTTAAAGTACTATCGGTTTTCGGATCAAATAAAGTACTGCATTGGATACATTTATTTGCCCTACCAAAATCAAAAGATGAGCATCCGATAGCATTATGGTCTTTATCATTATTAACCTGTTTATCTGCTCCCTGAGATTCTTGTTGAACATAGTTTTGTCTGTTTGGATATTTTCTCTTATGTTGCGATCTACCGCACCATTATTGCCTCTGCAATTTATCATTAAAGTCCCTACGGTAATTTTTATCCTGGTTTGAGTTCGAGTTTCCATAACGTCATTACTATCTCTATGTGTTGAAACCTCTAGGATATCTTGGTATTGAGGGTCTCGCATATAAAATATTTTTCCTCTATAACCGATTACCTTTGGAAAATTTCTAAAGTAACCGGGAGTAGAAATAACTGTATATTAGGTTGTCTCCAAGTTCATGGATTAAGAAGAATCACCCTGGAATTGGTATCACTATGGTTCTGGGCCATAATTGACGATGATACTCTTTTTAAATTGAAATTATTCTGGCTACGATGATATTTAAAAATAAAATTTGGGGCATAAGGTGCGGCAGAAGCAACTGGTCAACCTTCTTTAAACTAAAAGTTACTAATGGTTATGTGCGGATGCGCAGTAACATACTGGCTACAGTATTCTCCCATTTCTTTTATGTTTTTAGGCTTACGCTCATGAAGAAAAGATAGAAAAGCTTCATTAACAGAAGACATAACCTTATCTCTAAGTAGTAAATCCATAAGAGCTTCAAATGTATTTCATGTCTTAGAACAACGCAAGCCCATCGTAAAAAAGTAAGAACGGGATTGCCTAGATGAATTCAGAGAATCAACTCCAGTTTCTGGTAACATGGTTTTAAATTTAAGACGATATCCGTCCTCGTTAAGTTGGTACTTCTTTAACAATGCCGCCCTGACAACCTCATAGGTGGTTTTTGTCAGCACACACTTACGAACTCTACCATACTCACAAGTCCAAAGCTATCACCTCTAAGTATCTTGGATCAATGAGACTCATATAAAGTTTTTTTATCTATATTATGCACTGTACAGCACTGTCAAAGCGATCGTAATAAAAATGTATAATCATCGATTGAGGGAGAAATATCTGGTAAATAAGCTTGAATCCTTAGCATTAGTCGTTTTGACACCGTATTTGCTATCATTAGCATTACCCAGTGTTCTTAACTTTTAACTCTCTATCTTCTAAAGCTAAGATTTTTTTCAATCATGTTCCCTTTTTTTGCGTTGCTCGCATCACCTCTCTGTGTAACCTTCGTTCTTCAGCCTCTGCCTGTAACGTTCCTTTCTGCACTGCTGGATAACTTTCTTTCTTCAAGCAGCCTGGGCCTGTAACTTTTTTCCGTCAGCCTCGTTTTCAAGTCGCTTAGTTTTCAGCTCTTTGTCATGTCCTTTTTTTCAGCGTCAGCCTGAAGCATCTTTCTCCTGAAGATTCTGCTTCTCTTTTTTGTTTTTCCTTTGAAATCTTTTTTCCTCCACCTGCTTCTGCATTTTCTTTCTTTTGTTTCTATTTCAGCCTTCTATCCTTTTGTTCAGTGTGTGCTTTCATTTTCTTTTCTCCACTCTCAAATCCTTGGCATAATTTGAACTTCCGCTAAATTCTCTAATTTTATCACTGTCTTCCCAAGGCTTTTACCCTGCGCAAAAAGTTTCAAATTAGACATGAATCGTCCAAATGGTGAGTACAGAACCTGAAATAATTTTATTATCTTATTTCAATGTTTAAATAGCAACATGACTTATTTAAGTGCTTGATAAATATCGGCGATTTGAACCTACTCGTGGGAAACAAGGAGTTGACACACCATCTGTGTATTATCATATGTATAATAATATCAACAATCACCTCTTAATTAACAGTGCACCTACCCCAAATTCATGCATAACATCAGTTTATTTATCATAACTCACTACAATAGTGCAAGAACAAAAACACCAGTTTTGTTATGATAAGTGCACTATAGACCAATAGTCATTGAGCATAGATCTAACAATAGTGATAGCTAACTATGCAAGAAACTAGGTACACAAAAACCAAGAACAATGTTAACAATAACAAAGGTCGATCACAATGTAAACAATAACAAAGATCAAAGTCAATGAAACACAACAAAAGATCAGAGTCAAGTAAACAATAGCAAAGATCAGAAGTCAATGTAAACAATAACATAGATCAGAGACAATTATAACAATTCAACAAAGACAACAATAACGAAAACATTTCCATAATCAAATCACAAACAGCAAAACGAAAAAGAAATATGCAAGATAATGACTATCAATGACGCTACAGTGTATACACAAAAAAGATACTAAAGAAACTGAATAATTCAAAGGGGAGACACTACAAATACAAACAACCGAAAACGAAACTAAAAAACACAAAGAAAGAAGAGAAATAAAAGAAAAAAATATAATATATACAAGAAACTAAAATAAAGCACAACTACCTCACATCTAAACAGATATAGCAACGATTGTCGCTAGCAAAGGGCACGGTAGGAAAATTCGCACAGTCCCTAACAAAACGCTAACAGTAAACCTCTGTGACGTGTAATCTTCTACTGTAATAGACTCTATTCCCGCCCGTACCGAGAAACCCGCTGAAATATAAAACATATAAATATACAAATAAAAAAAAAAAAAAAAAAAAAAAAAAAATCAATCATGAAAACAATAAAAAAAAAAAAAAAAAAAAAAAAAAAAAAAAAACGGTGTGAACAAAAAAAAAAAAAAAAAAAAAAAAAAGGATAAACAAAAAGGCCAATAAAAATAAAAAAAAATAAAAATATAAAACGTAAAAAAAAAAAAAAAAAAAAATAAAAAAACTAAATAAACAAAAAAAATGACTCTAACATCATAAAAATAAAAAAAAAAAAAAAAAAAAAAAAAAAAAAAAACTAAAAAACCTTTGGAACAAAAAAAAAAAAAAAAATAACAAAAAAAAAAAAAAATAAAACAAAAAACATAAAAAAAAAAAAAAACAAACATTAAAAAAAAAAAAAACAGGCGCAAGAGTAAAGTACGGAAGCAGAAGTTATTACTGTTACCTCAGAAACGAGGAGGGAATATGGCCATTCGCTGGCGATACGTAGCCTTTCTAATTTGTACATCGGAAACTCTCATATTGACCGAGCAGCGAACTCGGTTAGATACAAATCACCATCGGTCCAGATAATCCGGATTACTCTTGGAAAAAATTCTGTTAGGGTAGTTTGATGCGTAGTGGTTCTAGTAATGAATGAGAATGGGTCCCCTGGGTTTTGCTGACCCCCTATGATAGAAGGTTACATCAAGGTAGTGAACCAGCCTAGCGGTCACCAAAAATGTTATGTGCGCCCAAAATATCAATCGAGAGAACGTTTCTGTTTCGCCAGAAGGACGGAATGACAGAGGAGACTGAAGTAAGCCATGAAGTGGAACTTGCCACCCTTATCCGAACACCTGGTGTTAAAGTGTAAGAAAAAGGTTAATGCTCTATGATTTAGATGTTGCTGTTCAACAATTGTGGGTTTATGGAACATTTCCTTGTAACCTGGTTATCACACAGGCAACATGACGTGTAGAGTCATATGAAAGGGGTAATCTCCGTTGTATAAGTTTCTTAGTCATTTAAGTTGCACCCACAAAACAACAGCATTGATACTTAAATACTCATCAACATTATAACGAGTTCGTTGTCAAGAGATGATATTGCAAGTCAGTGAAAACATTTTCCTATAGTCAGCAATGATAAACGTAACTGTAATATATGCGTCGATAAAACATCACAGTTCAATAATTCAGGAAATTCATCAATCTTCGAGTGCTATTTCAGTGAAGCTGTATAAATAATAAGAATTTCTATATATTCTGCAACAGTGTCAGGTACAGAGGTTCAATGTTCATAAACAATAATAAATGCTCCCATTCTGATGCTTAGGCAGATCAGTTGTATACAATATCGTAGCCTTCACTGTCTGCAACGTGAGATACGATACATGTGGCTTTTTTCAGGTGCAGCTCGACCTGATATAATGTTTCCTAAGTTCTAACCAATCTGACTTGGACGTGATCCTGATATAACGAAACAAACCTGGAACACAGACAACAGTCCTTGTTGGTCTAGACGACCCTATAATATTTTAACTAGTCAGATTGTATACAGATACCTAGTGACTTAATCCTATCAAAGTACCTCGCCATTTCATCACACAGGCGAGCAAATAGGCGAACAAATTGAGACGAACCTCTAAACAAATAGCATAAAGTTTACGATACAACGATGAATATTATGCTGTAATTTTCGTAACAATGCAACCATGAACAGAATGCCCGCCAGTCAGGACTGCATAATACTGGAAATAGTCTATGTAGCTAATCTAACTCACGATAATTACACTGTAATTGCCCGTCAAAGATTCTCAAATACGCAGTTGAGGGGAAAATCGCTGTCTTAAACCAGTTCTAAAACTGATCCCCAACTGGGCGAAACCACATAAAAATTTAACTCCCGGTTTGGACATGCGCAGGTAACAACAATCCTCTGATTATTGCCGTCAACAATTAAAACGAATTCGAATAGAACATTCCGAGATAATAGTCGTTACACACGAGCCTTGTTATGGTCATGAAGTAGATTCGTTCTCAAGAAAGGTTTCATGACATAGAACCATAAGTTGACGGAAGTTACTACCTAAATAATGAAATGTGGTCCACGCTTCGAGTTCTAAGAAATTATAGACCGAACGGTCTCTATACAAAAAGCCAACTCCTAACAAATTTGGCATGTCCTTCGAATATTACTCGGATTATAGGTCCCTTTGACCATATGAAAACAGAATTGTAGAGTGTTCGGGGCATGAAAATGACAGCCATATGAAAAAATGTCCCATGCAAACGGATGAATAATAAGGAACCCGTGAGAACAGGCGGGCTGCATAGGCCGTAAGGAGGCAGCCCCCTCCCTACCAATGCTAAGGCACAAACTAGGCCAATCACCTGTTGGGAAGGAAGAGGAGCTGGTGGAAGAGATGAGGAAAGCAAAACTAGAAATCCTGGCTATAACGGAAACAAAGAAAAAAGGACAAGGAGTCATGGATCTCGATGGCAACACGTTGCTCTACAGTGGTGTACCCATATCTGAAAGAGCTAAAGGGGGCGTGGGTTGCATTGTGGCCCAAAATCAAAAAGATAGTATCAAGGGATGGAACTTTGTCTCGGAGCGCATTATGGTTGTAAAACTAAAAGAAGGAGAAACCATAGTCAACCTGGTCATAGTGTATGGGCCAAATGAGGATGAGAGCAGAGGTCAAGGAGGAATTCTTCGAGCTGCTTCAAAGGACAGTGGATGACTGCCTAGATGAAGTTATTATGCTCGGAGATTTTAATGCCAGAGTTGGAAATGACCATGCTAGATGGGGTGGAGTTATCGGAAGATATGGAGAAGATACTCTCAATGACAATGGAAAGCGACCCCTTAGATTCTGCAGTGAGCAGAATCTGATCATTACAAACACAAAGTTCCCCCATAAGCGCATACATGCATAGACTAGATGTGAACCAACCAAGAATGAGAAGTCAGTGATCGACTATGCCATTGTTCGGAGAAGCTCATTCAGATATGTCCGAGATGCAAGAGTCTGGAGGGGGCCAGAGATTGGAAGTGATCACTACCTGCTAACAATCAAACGAACAACTGAAAGAGTTGCTCAGCCTAGGAACTGCCCAACATCACGCAAGAAACCAAGTAAACGAGCAGGAGAAATGAGCATTAGGACCTACAAGCTGAGAGAGCCAGAAATTAAGACCAGATATCAGGGGCTTATTGCTACAGCAGTGAGCAACACAGAAGAACGACCTGATGACTTGGAAACCCTCTGGAATAAATTCAAGGATATCATAAAGACAGCTGCTGCAGAAGCATGCGGTGAAGTCCGACTTGGGAACCAGAGAAAGAGGACACCTTGGTGGACAGAGGAAGTCAAAGAGAAAATAAGAGAGAAGAAAATGGCATGGAAACAATACTTAGGAGCTAAAAACACAACAGGACAAATGGAAAAATATATAGAGAATATGTGACACTCAGAACAGAAGCAAAGAACAAAGTGCTAGCAGCAAAACAGAAGTCCTGGGAAGAATTTGGAGAAAAGCTAGAAAAAGATGCACAAGAAAACCAGAAATTGTTCTATAAGACCCTAAAGAACATGAGGAAAGAAAAACAATGCCCTCTCAAATTTATAAAGGACAAGCAAGGCAAATTGCTTACTGCCCCGAAGGAAGTAATGGAAAGATGGAAAGAATATTTCTCAGAACTCCTGGATGGTGAGCATGGTGAAGCATCAGAAATGATAACCACTAGCACAGAAGAGAAAACCAATGATGGTGAAGATGACATAAAGATGGAAGAACTGAGGGCAGCACTAGAGAAAATCAAGATGGGCAAAGCAGCAGGGCATGATGGTATAACACCAGAAATGGTTAAGTACATGGGAGCATCAGGCGACCTATTACTCTTAAAGGTCCTACAGGCAGCATGGTGCAACAAGACCATACCAAAGGATTGGGAGATTGCCATCATAACACCAATTTTCAAAAAGGGTGACAATCGACAATGTGGAAACCATAGAGGCATATCCCTTCTCAGTGTCCCTGGTAAAATCTACTCTAGAATCCTAGAGCAGAGACTCCGACGCCTAGCTGAGCCACAATTGGATGAGGTCCAGTGCGGATTCCGAGCAAACCGAAGTACTCAAGACCTAATCTTCACACTCAGACAGCTGAGTGAAAAGGCCCTTGAGTATAAGAGTGAGATCCATCTTTGTTTCATAGATCTGGAAAAGGCGTTTGACAGGGTCCCCTGGAGCAAACTTTGGGACTGTTTGGCAAGGAAGAATATTCCAGCACCTCTGATTCATGCTATACAGAGCTTCTACAAGTCTTGCAGAAATTATGTGAGGACAGCAAACCATAAGTCAGAAGAGTTCAGGACCACCACTGGTGTAAGACAAGGTGATATCCTATCACCTTACCTCTTCATACTCCTTATGGACGATGTCATCAAGGCATGTAAGGAGAACAAGAAAGTATTCATGGGGTACTGGAAGATGAGACAGGTCTATATTTCGGAGCTGGCATTTGCTGATGATGTTTGCCCTGATTGCTAAATCAGAGGCACATCTCCAATCCAACCTGCAAGTCTGGAAGGAAGAGCTGGAGAAGAGAGGGATGGTCATAAGCAGCTCTAAAACAAAATCCATGGTGATATCACGAGAAGAAAGAAAACATCAGATTAAGTTGGGAGAACAGGTCCTGGAGCAGGTCGACCACTTTAAATATCTCGGAGCTATTATAGACCGAAAGGGAGGCATCAAAGAAGAGTTTGGCCACTCGAAAAGCAGCGGCTGGGAGACTTTTTCAGGCCATAAATCGTGGATTCCTCAGCAAGAAAGAGGTTGGTAAGAAAACGAAGATGGCTGTATACCGCTCCACCTATGTCCCAGTCTTGACATATGGATGCGAGTCGTGGGCAATGACTACAACCCACAAAAGCCAGATCCAAACCTCAGAAATGAGGTATCTGAGGAAAGTGGTTGAAGTAACAAGAAGAGACATGGTCCGCAACCAGACGATCCGTCAAGGCCTAAAATCCCATCCGCTGCAGACCCAAATAGAACAGTCCCAACTAAGATGGTTTGGCCATGTCTGCAGAATGGGAGAAGATCGCTACCACGACAAGCATGGGAAACAAAGACCAGGGAAGGACAACATTAGACAATCTTTGAAGGACCGAGGACTAGAATGGAACCAGGCCAGGAAAGAAGACAGCCGATAGAATGGTCTGGCGCTGGCTCCTCTTCCTTACCTCTAACACCTCCACAAGGTAGAAGGGCACCGACTAAGTAAGTAAGTTTATGTTATACATTTAAATGTTGAAAGGACTGGTAGAATCTTATGATGTGATTCTATAATGAATTGATATAATAGGTGTTATGTCTTGGAAGTGTAAGACTTGATTGAAAATGTGTAAAAAAGAAAATAAATTGATACTTAAACTTAAATATTTCAATCCCCCAATTAATGTATGGCAATAAAAATTTCAAATGTCAGTGCACATTTAGTTTAAACATATCTAGAAAACTTTTTATCACTATCACTTCATAGATGTTTGTTAGAGTTGTTTTGTCTCAAAGCCACATATGGTTGTAAAAACACACCCTCAAAATGTTGCAATTTTTCTCTCAGTTAATTTTAAAAAGCAGGCAGTAGATACACATTTTTATTTAACTAGGTTAGATGGTATACATCAACATGTGGGAATTGGACTGAAAGAATCTTGTGAAATGCTGAATAATTAGTTGAGTAGGAAAGAGTCCTGTCATGTTATGTGGAAGTGTAGAACCTAATCAAAAATAACTGGATAAAAGATAAAAATAAACTGTACTTAACATATTCAGCCTCCAGTTAAAGCCATAGCAGAAAAAAATCTCAGAATAATCAGGGCACATCCAATGTACCACACAATAACCCATTTTACCACAAATCACCCCAAATATATTAATTATATGATTTTTTTTCCTACACCACATATTTCTGTAAATACCATAACAACTATACTAATATTATTTACACCAACTATATCTAACATTTTTGTTTGACAATGTGCTTCCACTTTTGGCTCCTGAGAAGATACATGGAAAACTTTGGATAGATCCTGCTTACATTTGCCATCTGCCTTTATAACCCCATTACCACTTATTCATTCAAACTGAGATATTTGGAATGGTAAAAAGCACTCTGAAATTTTTTGCAACAACATGTCTCATAAAAATCTTTTCTTTTCCTGTGATTTTTTTTCATCAGCGGCATGAAGCATTTTATGATTATAATGCTTCAAATCTAACTTCTGAAAAACATTTGAAGAAACCCAGGAGTATAAAATTCTGCAGATGTAGACCAGTTAGATGCCGAATGCATTGTCTTTTTTCTGAATCCCAATATTTATTAGGGACAGCAATAAACCATCTATCAAGTTCATGGCGTGTGACTTCGGTCCACCCGAGAATACAATGAATATTGTTTCGCAGGGTTAATGTTGATAGATTGAGTCTGGCTATAATCATTGATGCACTGGAACAATGAAATCTTGAACTCATCATCTGTAAAACAAACAAACACTGAAACATTTCAATGGGGGTTTGACAGTCAAACCCACTCATCACACCTGGTGTAGTCTCTTGCGACAAAAAATCGAAATGCAATTTTGTGTCATCCCCCTCAGCCAATTTCTAACCACTCTGGGACAACATCTTGTGAGGAATGCACCTGACCTCTATACTTGCGCAGTTCTCATACCACTTTACTTTTGGTCAAACTAATGGTGTTTTTTTGCCCTCGTTTATCCTTCGCCTTTTAGTGACTGAAAGTTTTGCTCTTTTTATAAACCAGCCCTAACTTTTGCATGTTCAATCAGCTGATCCAGACATCTCCCTCAGAATTAATCCACTTTCCAGGAATATATTCCTAGACACAAAGTCTTTACAATGTCCTTCATTGGAATTACTAAACCTAACTCTTCTAAAAAATCCGTGTCGCACTGAGTTATCGTCTGTCCTCCGGAGATATGTAAGAGCGGCGGCCTTGCTCAGGCCCGAAAGCATGGTGTTTAGAAGAAGATTCATCGATCCATTTTTGGGAATTAAACAAAGAGAATAGACATGTATATAACACACACAATTGTTAGCTTAACAAATTTGATTTTTTGGGTCGCTCACAAATAAACGTCCCATAAACCATGTCCATAGATGTAATGAAAATGATTTAAAAAAAAACCAGCCTAGTTGCTAGTATTATAAACTTTTCGTTCAAACGTGCGAACATATGTCATTGGTCTGAAATGTGCTCGCATCCATTTTGTATGTAAACAAGAGGAATAGAAATGGATATAAAAAACACATTATTTAGCTTCACAAATGTGTTTTTTTCGCTCACAAACGTCCAATAAAACATGTCCCTAGATGTAATGAAATGATTTAAAAACCAGCGAGTTGCTAGGTATTTATAACTTTTCGTTCAAACTCGACATATATCTTACTGGCGTGCCCACTCGTCATTGGTCCTAACGGAGGTCCCCTATCTGGCCGCGTGGTGCGCCACAGTGGAACGGAAAAGAGTTTAAACTAAATAGTATTCTCTTAGTACTCAATAGCGAATCTACATTATATAGAACGGTCCTTCAACGTCCTTATAATTTCATTATAATAAGTAGCCCCTTCATTCATAACAGAAAATAGCATCGCCACTTAGTGCGATCGGCAGCTTCATCCTCCCATGTTGCTGGATCCATGTCCAGTGCCCTCATATCTCTCTTGCACACATCTTTGAACCTCAGCTGTGGTCGCCCAACTGTTCTCTTGCCATCTGCTAATTGTCCGTAGAAGATATCTTTTGGGATGCGACCATCTTCCATGCGGCGAACATGGCCAAGCCAGCGAAGTCTGCGCTGTCTAAGAAGCGTATACATACTTTGAAGGCCAGCACGTGACAACACCTCGACATTTGTCACTTTATCTTTCCACGAGATGCCGAGGATGCGGCGTAGACACCGCAAATGGAAGGTATTGAGCCTTCTTTCTTGCTTAGCATAGGTCGTCCAGGTCTCGCTGCCATATAGGAGTGTGCTGGTGACGCAGGCATTATATACCGCAGCTTTGGTCTTCATTGTGAGTTTAGAGTTTCCCCAAACACGCGATGTGAGGCGGGCAAAGGTAGCTGCAGCTTTGCCAATGCGGCTGCTGTCGATTTCTGTATCCAGTGAGAGTTTGTCATTGATGGTAGACCCTAGGTATGTGAAGTGGTGCACCACTGCCAATTCATAGTTATCGATAGTGATAACTGGTGCAGCACCCACATCCTGACTCAGCACATTCGTTTCTTTAGACTTATTGTGAGGCCAAAGTCCTTGCATGCTTTAGTGAAGCGATTCATCAAGCTCTGAAGCTCCTGTTGGCTTTGAGTGACGACTGCAGCATCATCAGCGAACAACAAGTCTCTTATAGTGACCCTTCTGATTTTTGTTTTTTGCCTTCAGCCTTGAAAGATTAAACAGACGGCCATCTGACCTAGTGTGAAGGCATATTCCTTCAGTTGCATCTCTGAATGCATGTTTCAAGAGTAAGGCAAAGAAGATTCCGAAGAGGGTCGGAGCCAGAACACAGCCTTGTTTAACGCCACTTCGTATATCAAAGGGCTGTGACGTGCTTCCAGCATATTGGACTGTTCCCTTCATGCCGTCATGGAATGACTTTATCATTTCCAGCATTTTAGAAGGGCAGCCTATTTTCAGGAGGATTTTAAAGAGTCCATCCCTACTAACCAGGTCGAATGCTTTTGTGAGGTCTATAAAGGCGATATATAATGGTCTTTTCTGCTCTCTTGATTTTTCCTGAAGCTGGCGGAGAGAGAAGATCATGTCTGTTGTTGATCTGCCAGCTCGGAATCCACACTGTGACTCTGGATATATGCGCTCAGCTAACTTGTGTAGTCGCATTAAGATGACTTTGGCAAAAACCTTACCAACAATACTAAGAAGAGAGATGCCTCTGTAGTTATTGCAATCACTTCTGTCTCCTTTATTTTTTATACAGTGTTACAATCTTGGCATCTCGCATGTCTTGAGGAATAGTTGTCTCTTCCCAGCACTGGCACAGCATCCTATGCAGGGGATGTAATAGCGTGCTCTTACAGCATTTGATTAAATCAGGAGGAATCCCATCACTGCCTGGTGCTTTGCCAGAGGCCAAGCTATCAATGGCCTTGCTGAGTTCCTCTAATGTTGGTTCGGCATCCAGCTCCTCCATAGTTGGCAGACTGTTGACACCATCAAGGGCTGCAGGCGTAACGGTATTGTCTCTAGCGTAAAGCTCAGAGTAGTGCTCGACCCACCTCTCCATCTGCTTACCCTTATCGGTTAGCTTCTCTCCGCTGATGGTTTTTTAGCGGTGCCGTCTTACTTTTATGGGGGCCAAGTGCTTTCTTTATACCGTCATACATTTGTCTAATGTTGCCTGTTTGCGCTGCGATCTGGATGCTCTCACTGAGCTGGAGCCAGTAGTCATTTGCACAGCGTCGAGCAGTTTGTTGAACTTTGCTTCTCGTAGCCCTCAGGATCTGTAGGGTTCTGGCACTCGGTGAACGTTTGTATTCATTCATAGCACTGCGCTTAGCTTCAATGACAGGTGCCATCACATCTGATGAAGCATCAAACCAGTCATTTGACTTTGCTGTTTTCTTACCAAAGGTGGCAAGTGCAGTACTTTGAATGGTGTTCCGTAGATGCTCCCAGTTCTCTGTAATAGTATCACCATGCTGAGGGCTACTGAGCACTTTCTCGAAGGTCGCAGTGAAAGTTGGTGCCAGTGCTTGGTATCGTAGGGTGTCCTCCATGGAAACACCTTATGCGAGCGGTGGGTTTTTGTCTGAACAAAGTAGGTGTTTGGTCAACGCTAAGAGGTCATGGTGGGGTCGCACAACTCTTAAGAGCCTTATGGCCATTGTTTCATTCATCTTGCCAATACCAAAACCATAGCCCAGACATGAAGGCACATGAAACCTTATCGGCACCCAATCCTAGCGTTTAAAGTCACCAAGGAGAACAAAGCTTTTTCTTGCCTAGTATGCTTCTTATGCTTTCAACTTCTTGTAGTTACAATTATGACCTCACATACCCCTAACATTTCAAAATAAATCATGCTCACAAAAAAGTATTATTACATCCAACACACCACTCAGAACATAAAATGCAGACATAATCAAACCCCAACAACAACAACTCCCTACAGTATACCCACACCCTTTAACCCTAACTGGTATCTCTCACCACTCTAACCTTACAAATGCCGTCAAAACAAACATACAGACACAGACGACACCCCACCCCCCCCCCATCCCCCGCTTGCTCTGCACCAGTACTTGAACCCCACCGTCCACATGCCATAACAAAAAAAAAAAAAACAAATGTCCCAGCCACATACCTCGCTTTTCACTATCATGTCAATACATAGCCGTATTAACGCCTCAATTATATACATTAGGGCCTTATTGGTAATCATAGCCACCTTGCCAAAAAATAAACGCAAAAATGGCACCCTCCAGTTCCCGTCCTTCCCGTCAGGTCGCATCAGTTGTGTTACTCAAATATGTTGATAAAATATATTCATAAATAATAACAGTTTCTTTCATTCCTTGTAGTTTACCTTTCGTATGGAATCACGGCAGTTTTCGGCAAAACTGAAGTCTTGCTAACAGAAGAGCAGACGTCACGTGGTATATTAATTTTTTTTAATGATTGGCTTTAATTTTTTTTCATGGTCCAAAAAAAAAAACATTTTTATATATTCGCTCGTCTTCGCAATCATATTTAGGCTTTCTAGCATTTTGTATTTTAAATAACAATCTCAAGTTAAGAACTAGCTTCGTGTTCTGCTTATATAGAATCTGTCCGTTATGTTCTAACTATAGAGGTGGGCTTTAGGAATATCTAAACCCTTAGAATTTACGGAGAAAGGAGTTTAAGACTAAATGAATGACCATGAACAGAGTTTATGTTTAGATAAGTCTCACCCAGCACGTACAGCTTTTACCAGATAGCCAACTAACAACTCAGGCCAATCGCAATGTAATACCACTAGATACCCTACATGATGGAAGTGGTATGGAGGAAAATTGTCCATCTGGTACATTAATTACATCAATTAATAACAGTGTTGACTACAAGCCAGTGATTCCACCCTAGGAGATCAAGAAACCAGACACGACTACCCACATTGCAGAATACTTAGAAAAACAAAATAATATAGAAACTATAAGAACACATGCCAATAAATAATGACAACAAATATCAAAAAAGACAGCATTTACTGTGTACACAGATGGATCCAAGGAGAGGATGGCAAATTGGGGATAGGAATATATATTTCAATTATGGGAATAGGCAAAAATAGTTAACAAAATAATCACGGAAAATTACATCCATTTTCACTGCAGAGATGGTGGCAATACTAAAAGCACTAAAATATTCTCAAATAACCCTCCCAATAAAATAATAACTGTTTAACTCGACTCTCTTTTTAAATTCAACAGATATTAAAGCAAACTTAGCCCACATACTAGAATGTTCGGAATCCTCTAATATAAAGCAGAGGTCAGAAATAAATAACGTATCTGGCTACACCTACATACCAAATCACATCCCTAGAAAGATTTATCAAGTCTATGAATTGATCTTTGGGGTAGTAGATGCCATCACCTGTATGGCATAAGACAGTGGTATAATGGAAAAAAGGCAGATTAAACAAGCCAAAAAAAGTTAGATCTTTAATTAAGACTCTAATAACTGTGAAGGGATGAGTATAATCAAGAAATTAAGAGAAGCTTAATTAAAGGAATTATAATAATCAGAACGTAATGGAAAGCCAAGTAGTGTGATAATAACAATCGTGAACGGAAGTATAATGCAATATAAAGTATGTTCATGGCATCCAAACAAGTAAAAGGTCCAGATAGACTGAGGGAATTAGAAATATTCCCAGTATAAAAGAAGACTTCTCAGGACTGATCTGCTGGGAAAAGGTTGATTTTCCATATAGAAGAACCGTTAGCGTGTGCAGGATGTCCTTTCAAAGACAAAAATTATAGAAACAATATCTTGTTTAATATGTACGAGTAGGAAGACCAGATGGAGAATACTCCAATTTTATTGATTATTTGCAGGCATCCAACTTACCTAAAAATATCGAACGAGGTTTAAGAATAGACAGACCAAGGGAACCTGCAGAATATAGTCAAACAATAATTTATCACAACAAATGTTAATATATAGTGGTTTGAGATTGGAAGTCTGATGCTGTTCTGACAAGCATACGACTTTTAACAAATAAAGTCAATTAAATTCTGTTAAATCAGTTCTATAACTGGAAACCACCAGCATTTAACACCCCTCCACGTTATTATTCTTGTCTAGTTTCTCTTGATTTTGTGTTTTTGTGTGAGTGTGTGTGTTGTGTGTGTGTTGTTAATTTAATTTAACGTAATAAGCATAAATGTAATTGTGATTGTTCCCTTAATACTATGATTTGACAAATGTGATGCCACTTTCTCATATCGCGGCAGTTGTGTCATATTATTGGAATTGAAAACAATTTATATCCTAATAAAACCTAGTTAGAGATGTAACCGGGATATTTTGCTTTCATTTACTTAATTTTTATTTTTTTAAAATGTTCTACACTTTAATGGCGATCCTTAGTTTTTCTAATACCGGTTCATTGAATACTGACCGAATCAAGAATTACTGATAACGTAACAATCAACATCACAATTAGGTTGTTTTTTTTGCTTTGGTTTTTTAAGGGACAACTCAATCAAGTGCGCCGACCTCCTTCTTTAGGTCACACAAGGAGGATCTCAGCACTGTGCACGAACTCTGTTGCACCTGTGAGAAACCCAATGTGTAATATAGGGAATCGCACATTTCTATAAATAATTGTTGTGTGGTGTAGTTTTCTAACTTTTTAATTTTTGTCAGGCAGCGTGCCTAATGGCCTACTCTTTACGATTTCCAACTACCTGCCTGCGATTTTTAACGATTCCAATCTGTGCACGCGGCGAAGGACTTTTTTTTCGCCCTGTTCCGATAATGTTAGTATCCCACTTCTCCACCTCACTGGGGTGGGGGGGGGGGGGGTCAGGAGTTACGAGATCATAAGACTACTGATCCTGGAATAAAATGTTCTTAAAGGTGTATCCCCTCTACTGAGCAATCGAATTCAGAACCTTTAGAGAACACCGTCCCCTCCTCACCGACCAAACAAGATATTTTGAATCAAGACATACTGTGTTTTGTTTTAGGTCCACGTGAGATACTATACTTCTTCCTTCTTCTTCCTTCGTTGCCCGTACGGGAAAAGGACGTGTGGTTGCGTTATGTCCTGTTTACTAGCGAAGCTGCGAAATCATGCTCCTTTCGGCCGACCACATCCGACGTCAGCCACGGCATTTTGGGACCAGGTATACACGGTTTACTATTCCAGAGAATGACTTTTTTTGTTTAATTTTTTTTTAACTAGCAGTAACTGCCCTGCCGCTTGACCACCAAACTGAAAACATTGTAATGCAGAAATGTCCGGGCACGGCGAATGAAATACAGAATGTTTGGCCTTGCAACTACCTCAAAATCTAGATCTTTGATCACAAACAAACATAATAAAACAAATGCAAAATCAGGTAGAGAGAATCATTCCTGGAGACAATGAAAATCAACACCTATAAATGAAATGAACAAACTACCAAAACCACCAATCCTTGAGTGACAGACCGAATTGCAGTGGTTTGCAGAACGTTAAAAAATAAAAAGGCTTACAGTCCCAAGCCAATGAATGACAGAAATGAGAAGATAGGATCGCTAAAGGCTCAAAGAAATCTGCTTTGCAACAAAACGTATCTTAAAAGCCGTGAGCTTAACTACAATTGGGCC